>SJOL01008500.1:82138-171358 GCA_004794785.1 Opisthorchis felineus
AAAACACTAACCAGTAAACTTAGTCGGGTGGGCAACTGCTGCCTCCCTGGTGGGGACCCCGGGACTCAAATCACCAGTGGTTAATGACATTAGCAGTAATTGCCCAATCGCGCAGTCAGTGGCGCTCCTGCATCAAATCTATCGCCTTCAATGCGTAGCTACCCAATTTCCGAACAAACTGAACATCCCATCGGCTCCAAGGCTTGGTTTTATGTCCCACACTCCCGTTTTCCGGTGATCGATACTGTAGCAGCTGGAACCAATGTGCCTATGGTACACGGTTTATAGCTGATAAATTGATTTGATTGATTGACGTGATGTGGTTTCCGTGGTTGAAGGATGAGTGGCACTATGTCCTGTCTAAGTGAGAGCTAATCATACTGCCGATCAGCCAGTTTTGTTCAAACACTTGGTGGAAGCTCGCGGGCTTCAAACTCTCTGAGTTTCTTTAGGTGTGCACTGCTGATGATGCCCAACAAGGATGAAACAGCTGTACAATGCTTCTTAGCTTTTCAGCATAGATTGGCTTCACTGACAGGATGCAATCTCTATTGAAAATACGAATAGCTTCTGGTGTTTTCTTTCGCTTTGCACCCAGTCGCAAGTCGAATTCGTCGAATTTGTCGTGCCTTTCTTCTGCCGGCTTGGTTCGTGCTTGTAACTTTTGTTAGGTGCGAGTGATAAGTTTCTTAAACAGTTGCTAATCGCGGTCACTGAGTGCTGTGCTCGTGCATGGTTTTGATCTTAGTAACAGGGAAATGGTGTGTGCACGAGACAAGGTGTGATCTGAGTTTGTACACGCAATACAAACGAAGCGACTGTTTTGAGTGCCGGATCATCATTAGTAGCTAGTTGCTGCTCGATAGATAGGAGTTATTGGTTGATTGCGATTATCAGGACGCCAGGCAACACGATGAACACATTAAGGCTGGAGACGAATACATTGCGCTCAACGTGTCGTTACATAAACGATCGCTGTTATCAGTTTCAGTAGCGCGTAAACTGAATCTGTCTCCTAAACGACCTTCCTGTCAATCGACTCTTCTGGCGTAGTGCCCAGAGTGCCGGCTAGATTGGTAATATCCATGCACTTTTTATCTAAGAAGTTCATACAGTCCATACTGCACGTATCGTACGCCTGCAGGAAGTTAACAGCCGAGTGGGACTGTAATGAAGAAGGTGAACCTAAAACCCGAACATTGGGCAATTAAGTCTGCTACGTTCACTGGCTGAGCACTATTTAGAGGATCAACGTAGCTGCGTGGTTTTTCCCGTTCCATCATATCTGCCTTTTAATCATCATCATCATCATCATCATCATCATCGGTAGACATGCAAGCTCACCAAATCAGTCGTTCAGTTGCCACGATAACTAAATGCATCACGGGTGCTGAGCTACCACTCAACTGCAATCCAAAACATTTCCAATGAGAGTAGCTCCAGCCTTGTTCACTAAGTTTTCGCAAGCCCATCAGTTTGGCGCTCAACAGTTTCTCCACGACAACCGTGAAAAAGTTACACTAACAAGCCACTGGCGGTCAGGCTGCGGGGAAATCCAGCGCATGGGTTATATCGAGCCGATCACTTCTTAGTTGTCTCATTCTGGATATAAGTTGATTGGAGGGGTCACCAGCAATTCAGAGTGAGTCCAAGATATTCCACTGCAAACCGTTTTGCTTCATTTAACAGCGAAATCTACTTATTCTTACGTTTGATGATGATGAGAAGGCTTAGTGCTTGATCCTCACAACAGAATGGAGGGAGCTTTCCGGGGGGGGGGGGGGGGGGGGGGGGGGGGGGGGCGAGCATGGACACATGCAGTGAAATGTTTCCTTTGTTATAATATTGTTGAATAGATATACTACAGGTATGCGGAGAACTCCACTCAATTTTGGATCAAAAATGAACGCGTGTTACTATCCATAGTTCACTCTACATTCACTGAAACAGCAAGTGAGCGAAACTTGTATCTCAAGTCTCATGATCCCTCCATTTCGTAGCTTAAGCAGCAAGTCAGTTGCAAATTAAGTAGAACCTGACATCTTCCATCGTGCGCTTTGGTTTTGATTTAAGTATGGCGAGCAATGGTATGAATTGTGAGCAGAGCCTTTAACTTGACGGGCGGAGTTGCACTATCTTCATCGATGTCTTTCCTTCTTGTTACTCCTGTTCACGTCAAACAGTGCTTGAGAATTAGTTAGACAGAATGGCACTAGGGTCGACTTATGCACTACTATCTGCGGACCAGCGAGACCTATTTTCATTGCGAATAGAACGACTACTTGTCATAAAAGTCTCTCCTGTGTTCACACCCTTGTTAGTCGCCATCGAGCGAGCCCAACCGCTCAGTAGTCCCTAGCCCTTTTGATATGTATGATCTACTGCATCGCCTTATCAGTCCATTTCTTTAGACACAAATCGTTTTCCAAAAGTTCGAGCTGTTGCGGTTTAGTTCACCGACTATGGTGGGAGTAAGGGGGGTTGAATCACGCACTGAAGGCGATGATCCAAAGAAATCATTAGCAGGAAGAGTTCTGCTGAATGAACTCCGAGTTAGGCATTTATATGCCCTACTTCGAGGTTGCTTTAGAGAAAAAGGCAATGATTTTAATTCATGCTACGTAATTACGTCGCCCTGGTCAATTATGAAATATTCCAGCCCGATGTTTCTTTTAGACCAAATAACAGCTACAAACGCGGCTGACTGTTAACGCAACTAGATCTCTTCTGGAATTTGGACAACACAGTAAGAAGACGGGGTCTGGTATTCCCTATCGGGTTATCAGTGCCGAATTACCAGAAAACGAATTTTTATAGAGACTTTACAACAGCGATGGGTCACGTGGACAGAACTTGATCCGTCAATGACAAGATAGTCACAAAAAGTCCTGGACAATTTCTTTCGGACACACGAACAAGGTTTTAATCAAGTGACTGATGCGGCCTCGGCACACTTTAGAGCACGTGAGTGGCGATGAAGAAGCAGGATATCAAACGCGGAGGTCGAGTCAACCTGGTGACCTGTGTCAAAAAGATATTTGTCAATCGGTGACTGTGGCTGCTGACAACTCTGCAAATGTGTCGGGTTACCGACTGCTAGCTGATTTTCGACCTCGGGGCGTAGTACTTCCTCGCTCGCGCATAAAAACACCTATCGATTTTCGCCTATGTAATTTGCTCCGAAGCTCCATGTGAACTGGTATACACGGTGGGAGTTGTCCCCAATAGGTTTATCTCATAATTGAAGGTAGTAATGGTCTTTGAGTTGAGAACGCATTTGAGAACTGGTTTGAAACTCGGACTTCTGCTGCCTTGTACGTCCTCTCCAGCGTTTGGTATTTCCAGCAGTTGCATTACTCATCTTGAAGAGAAGTTCTACAAAGCCCGCATGTTTACATACCGTGTCACTGATAGGAGCTATTGCCTCCCGCTTGTTCAAAGGCTTGTGGAGTGTGCTTGTAACAGCCCATCTGAGGTACTGCCTGGTACGCAGATACAAAGAAAAAGGAAAACCAAGTTCGAAGACCGAGTATACTTTTATCTTGATTTACTGCTAAACTATGGCTGGGTCGATGAGAAGGCTTAGAATCATCTAAAACCAACGGGCTGTTCAACACGCGAACTGTTTGTGTCCTAGCACGAAGACGGGGTGCCTTTTCGATCAGTTTTAGTTATTTCTAATTTCTCTAAACATATTGGCCCAGTGATTAGTTAGTATCTTGAAGGCAGTCGTCTAGAAAATTCACAAGTATAACAACAAAGACTCATTAGGTCTAGCTGAACACTTGATAACTGTGAATCTCAAGAAGAAATACAGTGGTTCCGTCGATGTTCAGCGGTTGTTCGTCAAAATTCTTCTGCGCGAAACGATCGACTTCCTGTGTAACTTTAAGGGTTCGATCAATGTGAAAATCATCATATCAACAGAGCTTTTTAAAAGCGTACTCCTGTATACTGGAAATATCTGTTTCAGGTTTCGTTTTGTGTACCCTGGCTTGTTTTCCGGCGACCTGTTCAACAAGGCTTACAAGTAGTATGGTGTCAAGAAGACTACTTTGGTATTTTTGACACAGCACACTACTGATAAGTTTGTTGAAAACTCTTCGACAACCTACCACCGGTTTATCCATTCCTGGGACTCATCCAGTAGGCTTCGTTCCCCAGTTCACATCAACCTTATGTTCTGCTTGAATTTGTGTTTTCAGCAACCCCACCAGTAGCATGTGTGCTACGTCAAGGAAATATACCTCGGCATCTCGAATTTCGTACGCACTGAAACCTTAGGTGACCTTTAAGCAGCACATTCAGCTGAAGAACATCATATGAAAGGCATTCAGTTGAGTCTCTCCTTTATGTGGTCATGATTTGCAAATGAGTCTGCTTTGCCAATTATTTCGATGTCTTGATCATCGTTCCAACTAATACATGAGGCGGTCTTCGTACTGCACATTCAGATGAATAATACTATAGACAATAAATGCCACTGAGATTCACTTAGGTCTTTTGCTCGTACCAACTTAATTTGCAGACATTTGCTTATTTGCACAATACTGTTACCTGTTTTCGCATCAATCTATGCCTGTTTCCAAGCTGTGAAGTAAATTACGTTTCTAACCACTGGCCTGGAATGCAATGCACAATAGAAGTGTCAGTTCACTGCTGATCTTAAAAACTGCTGTTTTTATGAACGGTAGGAAACAACCTCAGCTGATGCCGTTTTTTGTTAGAAGCACGGTGTAGACAACCGATAAAGTTGTTTGGATACGCTTTTGAGTCACATACAAGCTGCGGTGAATTAGGTTTCGATGATCTGAATAGTGATATTGTCGAAATGGAACGCGGTCCTGCATTCCCGATTTCGACCTCATTGGTTGTAATGTCTGCCATCATGTCACATCTTGTCAATCACCGCATGTGTATCACGGATGAAAGAACACCTCCATCTGATTGTGATATCGTTTAGTATGCTCCAACTGATTGGCTACTTTAGTCCGTAAGACTTTTCTCTGGATGAAGTATCCCATGGCACGTGCCATTATGCTGTTTACACATATTTACCATGTGGTCACATGTTACCACCTTTCAACCCAACTTGTGCTGGTGTTCGTGTTGGTTGAGTGAATTTCCACGACTGGCTCTGTTCATTCTAGGTTTATTCCCAACATAACCAAATCATTGGAATGCATTCCTACTTTGTCACTCAACTATCGTTTGTGAATTCAACTTCACTTGACTCAACCAAGCACCAGATTCATTGGTACAGGACTCGAGAAGCGTGCATTGTAAACTACACCTACAGGTCGCCGGGAAAAGTATGTTTTTTCACAGGGAGGCTCAAAAGCAATGCCTGAAGGACGGCCATCTGCATGACTGCTGCTTGTGACCTGCTTTCATAGGATCGTCACTTGAAATCAATCGTTGTCTCTCTCTAACGACTCCAAAATCAGGCGGTACTTCGTGCCACTGTTCATATGCCATTACATCCGGCTAGTTTATCACTGAACTTAAGTTAGGACTCACACGTAACGACCCAAGGCTGCCTAGTTCAACTTAGATGGGGCCACTGAGGGGAAAAATACTTGAGATGAGCTGGACTTCAAAGGATTGCTGAGTGTGTGATCATTTGTCCATCACTTAATAAACCACTCACCTTGCACCTTCACGTATCTTGGCAGCTGCATATGCTGCAGTTATACTGTAACGTAGGTCGATGCGCGGATAAAGAAGATGCGGGCAGTGTCCGCCAACTTGGGTCATTTCGCTAAAGCCAAAGGGTCGTGTATACAAGAGCGGTCTTAGTTTATGGTTGTCGGACCTGACCCATCTTATCCGAGGACCTTGGGTGGCTTCAGAAGTTTGATCACCGGTGTCTCCGTAACATAGAACCTAGTACGCGGTGAGGTGGTGCGTAAGCCGGTACTTGGTAGCCAATGGAAATCTTTAGGGTAGCGGATTAAACTTACCAGGCTGAGGTGGTTGGAGCATGTATTACGTAATTCAAATCACCGTTTACCCAAGGAAGCGCTGCTTTGTGTTCTGAATGATGGTTGATGGATGGTTCGTGGGGTACAGGCCATGATATGGTGACGTGAAGCCGACTACAGTCAAGTTGATTGCTCTGAGTTCGTTGAACCTTCCTGGCTGGGATCCATGTGATCCTGTTTGCACGTGGCTAGAAACCCTGTAGGAAACGGCACGCAACCGATCCAATTGATGCAACTGGTATCTCTTCCTAGCCGGACTGCCTAGGTGGAGTTCACTTGCCGTTGTGTGTTTGGGTGTCGTTCGCAAAGGACCCTGGATCAATTCCACTGATGTGTTTATTTTAATGCTGTCCAAAGATGTAGACTCATTCTTGATCGTTTTCCTTAGGGACACCGGGCTTTGCTTCACTAAATCTCCACCCTTCCCTTTTCACTCTTTACTAAGGCCTCCGTACCTCGTTTTTATGACAGTTTAGCACCAGTATTTATTACTGCTGTATGGTTGCCGGTGGTGATAACAACGATAATGATTGTGATGATTGGCTTGTGAACCTTTTCTACTGTCTACTTGTGCATTCTTCGATTATCAGGTCCGAAATTGAGATGTATTCATCATGAGAGAAAGCATACTTTGGTATACAATAGAATTAAGTATTCGGGTCGCTATTCTTAATTTATCTATGCTTCTCGTTTGTGACTTTGAGTTAGAGCAGCCTTGTTTCATCCTATTCTCATCTCTCTGATTGTGATCTGGAAACTGTTTGCCCTTGAATTTTCGTTGGAATTTCGATCCTGTAATTACACCTAATATTTCATTTTCTGTTTTAAGACATCCTTCGGGGAAAGTCAAGAATATTTCTAGCCCGTTTTCACCGTCCACCAAGAAAAACTCAGTCACTGTGACATTTTACATCTATTCTATTAGAATAACAGCTTTCGTAAATTCACACGTACCGCTGTCATGATTGCTATCTTCATATCGATCGTGAGCGTTTCTCTGTGATGCTTGTCTCAATCTTGTATCCTGGATATTCATGCGTGTGTGCGCGCGGGTGCACATATATGCGTTCAAATTTGTCGATTCGACTGGTAATGTCTGCTTTTCGTAAATACCATTACATGAAATGTCCCTGGAATGTGATTCTGACACTATTGTGAGCACATCGAATCTTGGTTATGTAGATAGGGCATATAGTGTTTTATGTGCCGACGACCTGCTTTCCACTGTTTCCACCATGCCTTACATCACCAGGCTTCAACTGTCAGTGGCCTGTCCTAGTCACCTGTTAGAATGAGCGTCAAGCCTTATTCACGAACGCCGTGGTAGAATTAGAGTGCAACGCTTTTTCCAACTGATGGGTCTTACGGAGCTTGGATAAACAGCTTTTTCAGCTGAGTGCGGCTGAACCAGGCCACAAAGGCTGGGCATATTATTGTCCCTGTGCGATTCTACTTGCACCCACCCAAGCTTTATTTGCTTGCTACGACACAGGTTTGAGGAATTTAAAATGCGATTAAAAGCGAATACAACGGTGGACATTCACTAATTACGAGATACTAGTTTTCTGGATAAAGCAAAGGTGGTGCTAGATGTAACTCAAAGGCCAAAGGACTAGCGAGTTCTTGACGAGTCAGCATCATTTCGAGCTTCCGTTTTCGGTCGCTGCCATTTCGGTCAGTCTGACCCCACCTCGGCATTCAGGATTTTTGTGGATTGTTTGGCAGCTGTGCGCCGGAAGGAGCACCGCAGTTAATAGGTTATGGGTCCCACAGTGAATCATTCATCAAGCTGCTTGGAAGCGCTTGTGATTCCTGATAACCGATAATCTTTGATTCGTGGGTAATACCTAGGTGACGTGCAATGTTGGAATTGTATTCGCTTGTTGAGTGGCCAGCGTTCAAATTGCAGCCGCTCTTGGGCTCCGTAAATTCTGGATTTTGAGCTTGGTGCTTCCCCTATGCTGTTACTAACCCGATACTTGGGTGAAGTCCACTTACAGAGTAGCGGTGTGCACCATATTGCTAACGACAGCTTTCCTCCGTACCAGGATTGTTCAGTCGACGATATCTGACGATGATTTTAGGTTTCATTCTGTTCACTGGGACATTAGGAACACATAAATGATTCCCCATCATTAATAAAGTCGACCGGATTTTGGAATTCATGCCGGTCATGTTGGAAAATCCCGTTGATGCCTACATTTGGGGTTCTCATCGTTTAGAATCCGCATCTGGCTCCCTGGCACTACCTAGTCCCTGGATGTCTGGAGGCATTTTACTCCTCGACTTCTTGCGTGACAGCTGGCCACTGAAGGGATAGTACGAGTCTATGTCGACTCTCGAGCTGTGTCTCTCTGAGACCCAGCTGCTTTAGTCAATAACTGGCGAGCTGCGGTTCCGTTTGATACTTAGGTGAATAAGGGATCTTAAGGGATCTCTATCAACAAGTTTTAATGCTTATTTAGATCACGCTTTCATCACCTGAGAGTTTTCCACATTAAATGAATTGTGTTAAATTCGTTTTCTAAGTAGCTGCCAGACGTTCATTGTGGTGCACCTGTATCATGCTCCCTTCATCAACACACCACACAAGTTACCATGTGGCGTTTGTCTGGCTTTAGTCGGAAAAATATTCAAGTATTTCTGCTTGATATGATTTTACTTGTGAGGCCGATGAAACTCCTCGACAGCCCACTGATGACTTCCACCCTTTTTGGAGTTCATCCAAGTCGGACATTTCATTCGCAAACTGGGATGGTGTTAACTGAGGTTACCTGGTGAGTCTTAAAAGGGGGGGGGGAAGCTGGTAATGAGATTCGGATCAGCTGATATTATATCATCATTCTATCTGCCTTATCATTCGGCTGACCTTCTTTATAGAGTATATTTTCCTCTGAACTCGTTGTTCCCTCCTTCCTCTACAGAGTACAGCTGGTGTGGTTGGATGCTATCACCACGCAGCCATTGGAGCTGTGCGTGTTCGGGCCGGATACAACAGTGGGAAAATTAACACTTTCTACACTGGATCGGATACGGTTAGTCAAGCAGATTAACACTGAATTTTATCTCACCATATTGTGAAAACCACTCGTTTTGTGTAAACGGAAGGTGCAATTTGATGATGCCTTGCATGATATCGCTGAGAATAAACTTGACTCGCACTGCTTTGTATAGGGCGGTCTGTCAAGAACACTATCCTGATTTAACAAAATCGTTCGCTTCTTTCGGGGCCTCGTTCTTCATAACGACCCTGCAATGCACGCGTTCTCAAGGCACGAGGTGCGTTCGGCTAATCGTATCCTGTTTGACATCATTAACGGATTTCACCTAAGCTGAAGGGTCATAACTACCTAGCAATTGTCAGAACAATCCTACTCTATGGTCGAGACACTTGATCTCCAATCCGAGGGTTTTGATCGTTGATCTGTTCGTAGCATAGCAGATGGATACGATGGGTGCAGATTATCCGTGAAGAAGTACTGGGTACCAGCTAATGAGCCGGAATCATCAGAACGGCTGATAAAACTTATCAGGTTAAGTTGATTGGGACATTCGCTATTGATACCCAATCCAATGGAAGTCCTATTGTCCACCTCAAGTTGGATAAAAGTTCACAAGAGAAAAGACCATTACATGGTAACGTGAAGTGAAATTGGTTACTTTTAAGTCGAGCACTGTGATATCTACACTCCCTCCTGGTGGGTCCACGTGATTATTTGAATTTGAAGTAAACAAAGCATTATAAAGCCGGGGGGGGGGTTACCTGGTCTCATTCGGTTGGTTATAACATCGCGGTAACTGAAGTAATAAAACGTAAGGCAAACAAATACTGAAGGGAGCCAGTTAGTTGATTCACTCATTCACGTCACCGAACAGTATCGACCGACGGACTCGGATTACTGGCAGGGCAACGGTAACTAGGCCACATAGGACGCCCAATATTAACAGTGAGTTGGACTAAGCTAAACAAGCCGGCAGCGAGGTGATACCAAACTCTTGAGAAATTTGAGGATGATCTGTTGTTACCATTCGATAGTCTGCCTATAGCTCCCTGAGAGTCTTCCGCAGGACGAAACTTAACCCAGCAAATATGCAATAAATAAAAGCAATATCGTGGATGCATAAGCCATGTAGTATGGTTTCCGTCTTGGTGATCCCCGAAAGATACACACTGTCCACACTTCCAAACGGTACAATTTTTCAGCTGTACTAATGAATTCGATTAGGACCAGAAAATGCTTGGGCTTCCGAGCAGGGACGCAGCTATCGATCCCGCCTACACGCAGCAGTGGATGAATGTTCTTTGGTATTTGCCGAAAATAGTGTAGGCTAAATTGTTGTTTCCAAATAAATTGACGTACCTGAGCTTATAGTGAGGAACAGATTTGAAAATTTGGCACCGAAGGTCTTTCTGTTTTCACTGAGACTAGCCAACTTCAACATAGTAACAGTTGTTGCGCGGAGGTGTGAAGTAGACTGAACGGACATCCGAAATCAGCGTATTGATAGAGTACTCTAACGGAATGTCTCTTCCTTGTTCAGACTTTTCAGAAATGTGAGGCGTATTGAGTAAGCCAAACACCATTTGGTATGCATTTCAAACATCTGTCCAGTCGGCCAAACGGATGAATCGTGGGTTAGCATTTCGACGACTCAGGTTGGATCCCTGCGGGAGCCACTAATTTGTCCACCTCCTTCTTCGAAAACGGAGGTGTGGAAAGAATCGATTCGATCCTCTTCGACACTTCTTAGATGGTCACTTTCCGTTGGCTGTTTCAGTTTGCTAGCTGTTCAGCTTCGTGAGACCTGGCATTATTGGCCTTGTTCTGATGCCTGTTTGTTTGAAGGCCAAAGTTTACAGTCTTTACGAGTTCTAAATTCAATCCCCTTTAGCGACCGTTATCAACTTACAGTAGTCAACCTCAAAGTTCAGTAAACCGTCAGCTCTTTTCGAGTCACTAGGAGATTACACGAAGAATATACTAATCATTTGGAAAACCATAATGTGTTCAGATTGAACAAAGGACAATGAAATGCACCGGGTTCATGAGGCAGGTCGTGGAACCAGGATCGGTTATGTCCAGTGGCTTTAAGCTGATAATACTCAGTTTGGGGAATAAAGTCCTGAACCTGGGTAATGAGTCGTCGTCATCATCATGGACAGCAATACACCCATTGCAAATACTGGTGCTTACGAACCACTTAACAATCACTGTGTTCTTCGAATGGGGTGACTCGACTGGTGTCAACTTGCGGCCACTGATGTGGCGTCAAGGTACGTTCGGTTGTGTTCCATGGTTGCATGTGGCCTCAGATAATGTTGGGATGCGAAAACCTGGTCAGGAGAACGACTAAAGCCCTCAACTATGAAGCCTTCGGGTCAAAAGCTTGGTCGTAGCATATTAATGTTTGGAGTAAGACAAGCGGGGTGGTTTAACTTTTTAAGAAACAAGGCACCCTAAATGTTCCAAACCAGAACATTGAGGAGACCTTATTTGTCATATCTCTATCCATTGACCTTGGCAGAAGTTCTGTGGATGCTGGATTGGCACCCTACAGAATAGCTCAGTGGGTTGCGAACCGTCGCACCATGATAATGACCAGTCTCTCGGCCCAAAGCACATTTTCGGGTTCATATTTAGCTGTGAACTTGGAAGCACCAAACAGCATGTGATTTATGAAATACACTCATTTGCAAACAAATTTGGTTTTGCGAGAGACTCACCTGGAACCCAGCTGAATCTCTCGGTTGTGATGTTTCCAGGCTGTCGAAGAATTTTCAGCAACCTTATGAGTAGTGCATTACGAATATAGCATGTGATTTATCTTTTTTGTTTAGGATCACGGATCTAGGTCCTTTATCTGTCCTTATTGTGACTTTCCTTCTCGTTTGTGGTCGCTCAGCACTTTTACATGATCTTTGAGAAACTCCGGTCGGCCTACATCGCGATATTTATCAAAGCCACTATGTACTGATCGGGACCTCAATTTAGTCGTTTTTAATACATTGTAAACAATCCCTTATTCTTTGTTACAGAGTAAGTGAAATTTGCACGCCGTATACATTTTTGACCAGTTGGAAATCCACTGTGGTCCGATTACTACCAAGACCGCTCTTTTGGGGGGCAGTGTTGCAATGTAGTGAACTCAACAGAATGACACTGGGATGAATCGATTACCGCTGATATGCAAGGTTTCTGTAAAGCATCTCATGAACTCGGTGCACGTGCTGTCACATGGCACGTGTCGGCTCACCACCAGGACATCCTTTCAACACAGGAAAGTGAATCGTGTGGCGGCCACCCGTAACCGTGACATCACTAGAGTTCGATCCGATGTGCTAAGTTTCGAGATGCTATCTTTATATAACACATTTTGGTTTCAAAATTATTGAGTAGGGAAAGGTAAAATTAATCAGTGTAACGAATACGTATGTTACAAGGTATTCACTTCGCACCAAGAGCAGCACTGCGACTACCACGTCCATTGTTGTCGAACGCACTCGGTCGCGTCAAAATCGATGCGCTCCTTGGAACACAAGTCAGACAAAAAAAAAGAAAAAAAAAAACGTTTGCCCACATTCTATAGGATTTTGATTTCGCCTTTCCTCGATCCCCTAGACCGACCTTCTCCTCTAGAGTAGAGCAAACATCGCGAAAAACCAAGCACAAACACACACGGATTGTATTGGATATCCCACGTAATGCAGCATTCCGCTAGCCAGTAGGTTACCGTGTTGGTAGTGTGAGGAAATGTGACAATTTTTGGTGTAGATTTCGTACTGTAAATGAAGCCAGTTGATGCTTTACAGCATAGATTGGCTTTGCTTACAGGACAAAATCCACATTAATTGAAGTCGCCTTGTTGGGAAATAGGAACCAAAAAAAATTCTTAGATGGACGTTACCCTGGATTGTTACAACGTTGGGTTACACCGAAATTCGCTGTCACTTGTTCTTACATTACGGCACTACCAAAACAATGGATACTCGACACTCAACGCACGCTCGGTTATCTGCGCACTTCCGATGGTCCAGCAATTAAAAAGAGTGGTTAATAACCCTTGGACCCATTTCCTTATTATACGTTGGCTCTTTTTCCACCTCATTCCTATCAGTCCGCGCTAGCCCGAGGGGACTTGTCAACACCAGTCGCTCACATGACCACGCAAGTGCACATGAATGCAGTGCATCTCTTCAAGTTTTCTGATTTTAGATTTGACTATAACCGGTTACCATGACCAGTGTTCTTACCCATTCTCCTCTCTCTGCAGACTGTTTCCACAGGTCTAATTCTGTTCTTTCCCGCCCACGTTCCTAATGCTGCGCGTGTGGTACGGAAAATCAACTGTGCCAAACGGTCCGCTGTGGTTTGCCGCGTATCGATCGGCGAATTGGGGGTGTCCTTTTAAAGACTGGCACACAGTTGGGATTTAGGCCACGTGACAACGCGCTCGCTCGCGCACCATTCACTTGTCCGGCGAATTGATGGCCGCCTGCCACCACGTTAACTGCACACGCACTATCGATTGCATATTACTTAGATGTGTCCGTTTGGGTCGAAGCGGTGGGATCGTGCTGCAACTAAGTTCAATCCTCTATGTTCAACAGCAACACCAACAACAACTGACGAGTGTCCTTCACGCTTGCACTGATCTAACGGGAAACGGTATTCGTAGTTGGTAATAAACGACGCTAAACTGTTCATAAGATTTGCGCTAATTTCTGTACAGTTCAACACTTGTCGAAAAAATACGGTTTTCTTGATTGTATGTGTTCATGAAGGATGAAAATGTATAGAGGTTTTAGTACTTGCAGCTTATCCTGTTGACTAGACATTCGTGCTCGTCTATCGCTCACTTTTCGACTTCCAACAATCGAGTCATCTATTAGTAAGCGATCGGTAGGCATCGGATAATCGACCCACATCTCATTTCGTGTAGCGACTTATTCGGGCTGTCTAGTCCCAAAGGCACTAGCGTATCATTCCCCTTTGGGTGTGAATACCGCCGCTGTCGTTTGAATTCAACTCATCTAGTGGCCAGTAAAAGGGACTGACGTTGACACATCATGCGGAGTTGGACTTCCAGCCCCTGTCATAATCAGTCAATGGTACTTTACTGGAATTTTCCGGAAATTCACTCAAGAGGTTTGGGTGGTTTAATTTCTACTGCTGCCCTTAACAACCGTAGAAGTCCCCTTAAATTTGCTACACTGATTTGGCAGACAGATCAGCCACGAACCCATGAACTTCTGTTAGATTACAAGAGTAAAAAACAATCAACTCAGCTTCCTTAATATATACTACCCAGTCCTCACACTTCAAATTGCATGCAACCATCTGTTCACAGCCCAAATATAGGTGGGTTGCGCCATGAAACTAATAGTATAGTAAGATTTTCACTGCTTCTTTGGAAGTAGCCATCACGGCAGCCTTTTTTTACGTCATTTTTACTGTCTTGCAGGAATTATTGATTTCGGAAGGCGATAATTTGGGTGGGACTTACAATCCCGCTGACAAAGTGCTCCAATGCCGTTTCCGACGCCGAGTGAGGCCGCGCGATATGGTGCTCCAATTAAAGGATTTGAGCGAACCGAATGCCTACTACCTGACAATCACGCGTGGGAATGATGTACTTCCGAGTGGGTTTTCTCGGCCTTTCGCCGGGGGAGAAGCAACGTATGACAATAGCGTCTTAATCACTTCGTAAGTTGAGTGGCTCTGTTTGCTTTCCTCCACCGTCTGTTGGACCTAGCACGGTGAAAACGTTTCTTTCTCACTACTTACAAGTAGTACAACATCACTGAACATATTGAATCGTCAGAATAGCTGCGTCTAAACAAAACGTGTGGTGTTGACGTCATTCGCTGTTTCTGACGTGTTTTCACCCAGTTTTCCAAAACAACCTCGGAGAAGTCGTGATTCACCCTAGAATTCCTTCACGATTACTCACAGAAACATATAAAATCTCGCGTATTACTCCTCTAACTTAACGACTGTCCCAGTAGCGCATCCCTTCCTAACATGACAGTATAGCTGTGCGCGGAATTTGGAAGTGCAAGGCTAATAATCCCTCCCCTAACCCAGCTTTTACGTGATCCCAGTAAAGTCAGAGTGTGTGTGATAGAGAATACCGTGCAACTGTACTGAGGATCAACCAGAGAAACATTTTCTACGTGCGTATCGGCTTGCACCATAAGTTGAGGCAAATCATTTGTCGCACTTTTAATGCATAATTTCACAACACTGCATCCACATCCTGGGAAGCCATCACCCGTATGACGTACCCACAAATCCTTACATGCTGAATACATTAGCAGCCATCAGATGATGATTGGTGCTCGCATCTCAAGAGCAGAGACATATTATTGCAAAGAAGTGTGTCCAGGTTTATACTGCCCAATTCAAGCTTTGTTGAGTAGTACAAACGGCTCTCTGGTTTTGCGTTCAGATTTATTGTTCTCCTAGATTGGCAAGGTGTTGACTAGAGCACTGGCTACCACACAACAGTTCACATATTTCAGAATTGTTGTGTGGTCTTCAAAACGTGCGTTGTCAGTTCAGTGGCCTTTCTTGGAGAGATGGTGAGTTCATTCATGAGGGACAAAAGTCACGGACTCACCATGTGAGTTAGGTTAGCCTCTCCAAAGTTAGGAAATCCTACGAAAATGTAGCGAGAAATTCTCGTTTTTGAATCCTGGGGGTCGGTCTCATTTTAACAGGTCCTAGAACTGGACGCTAATGATTGATATGCAGTTTTATCATCCACTGTTGCGTCGACACGACTGACTGTCAATCGGTTCATACACACACCATTGTTTTCTACTGAAGCCGTCGTAGTGTTTGGCCATTTTCTATTATGTTTAATTCTTTGATGCAACTCATCCAATACTACATTCTGGAATGAGAACTCTTGGGTATTCCAGTTAGCTAATAAACAAAACTCACGACGGACCTTCAATGTGTCCCTAGGTGCGACGGTCCCTGATTAAGGGGTTTCGTTCTGTATCTTCAAACCACTTCAAAGCTGTTGATTTCCTTTTGGTTTTCATGGTTCGATGGACAGTAGTTCAGCATCACAACAAATCAGAGTTCTGTGATGGATGAGCTTCAAGATTTAGCATTGCTTTCGCCTAGTGCACAACGAGCTTTATATGGTTATTTATTTGCTGGTGAATTCAAGCATACTAACTGTAGTTTTTGTGTCCCACACTTTTGTTGTTTCTTAGGTTCTGTTCCTGTAAAATTTCTTAAACTGTGAGTAGGGTTATGCAAGTCTTTCTTTGGGACTTCCCTTCTGCTCCCGATAATCTGTTGTTAAATGGCAGGGATAGAGGATAGCAACTGTACTACTAAGTCGTGCAGCCAAATAGGACAAATTGCTACCTTTTGCACTGATCCGTCATGAAGCACCATTGGACTATTTTGTCGGCTGCCAGTGTACTGCTTGCCCAACATAAGTGCGCCTGCCTGAAAATCCTAGGTAACTGTCGCACTGACTACCACCACCACTACATTAACTCAATACACTCAACAACTGACCTGGTCTCATTCAGGAGGCAAGAACGTGTTGTTTAGTTTAATCTTTGTTTAATTTCTCGCACCAGCACACACCGGAACAAGCTGCATATCTGCGTCAGCGCAGTTGTGACCGACAGCGGAGGCAAAAAGCTGATGTTGCTTAATCACTAAGTTCATAAGAGGTATAGCCACTCATCGTTGTAATTTCCAAGCTACAGAGCTTTTCAAATTATATTTTCGGAGAAGTTTGGGAAACAATTGGTAAATTTATTGCTGGGAACGTTTCGCTTTTGACACGAAAGCTTCGTCAGTCCAAGTACCTAGGTTACGAGGTTGGTCGAGATTTAAGGAGGAAGGAGAACCAATCAGCTAAGTCAGGCTAAATCGGTGTTAGGTGTTAGGGTGGGTCAGCAAGTGTTAAGACCGATGGGGAACGTACATAGATTTAGGTCCAGTCTAGGGTCTAGTTCGTCTTGTTCGCTTCATGTGAAGATTTCTCTTGAACTCCGTTTACACCTTTTCCCGTCTGTGTGGATGAGCCAATGCTACGATAGTTGTGTAAGGGAGAGGGATTCTGTGAACTTTGGTTGGCTTAGGATTTCCAACCCCTTTTTGCTAATGATTCTACATATATTAACAACTCCACACCGTCGCGTGCCAACTCGGCCTATCTAAGACCGCTCTCCATGCGTTCGCCAGTTCCACACCCTCGGTTCTATTCATGCTGTGATGCTTGGTGATTTCCACCGCCTCGGCCGCTGCGGTGTGAATCGCAGTCCCCGTCTTAAGACTTCTCCATTCTCCAGGTCTATTCTATGTCCTGCGTCTAACGCATGTACCGCCATTGCTGATTCTTTGACCGGTGCTTGGTATTAATCCGCATTTCTTGGTGGTTTGTTTATCCTTCTCTTATGCTCGCCAATTCTGGTGTGTAGTTCCCTTGCTGTTTCTCTTATGTAAACCTTAGTGCAATCGTTGCATTTAATTTTATACATAGTCTCTAGTCCTTTCAACCGGAGGGGATCATTCAATTGCACCAAAACTGAGCGTAACGTTTTTCCCCTCTGGAAGACTACTCGAATGTTGGCTATGTTCAACAGTCTTCGAATAACCTCCGATGTTCGTGCTGTATATGCAATGACTGCTGTGTCACTCCATTCCTTACTGGTTCGTGATACTGGAGCCAATATCCTTCTTAATTTCCGCCTAATCAAACTCACCGGGTGTCCTATTTATTGAAGTCTGTTGGTAATGTCGACTTGGGCTGCTGTTCGGTCGACCTCTTCTGTGCACAGCACTCTGACCCGACAATACGAGCGTACACGGACTTTGGGTTTGCTGATGAGTGGTTTGAAACGGTCCCTGTGTCTGTCGGTTTCTTATAGATAGTAGTTTTTAATTTTCTACCACTCCAATGTGTCATACAGTCTCCAAAAACTTCTTGAAAGAACAAATACACTCATCTACATACCAATTTAATTTTCATAAGAGGCTCACCTGAAACGCATAGGAATAGTGTGTTTCGTCTTGAAAAAAGTTGATCATTTTCCAAATTGCGATAGGCGTTTAACAGTTCCGTCTGCCTATACGAGGTCTCTTGATCATCTGAATGTGTTTCAGATGGAGTTACGCTTTTGGAACGGAAAAATTCCATTGTTCGGACATAGCTATGCGACAATCATTGGCTACAGAATGTAGTGAAGCTATTTCTGCTCCTCATCCTTTTTGCGAAATAAGGATATAGTTTGTTGCAACGCTCCGCGATCCCAGTAGTCCATTTAATTCCTGATGGAAGTAGTCACTTATTCGGACAGGCTACCAATGGCTGTTATTTCAAACTTAGCTTCTAACGCAGCTAAGCAGAACGCAACCAGTCTCTGACAAACTGGCGGTTGACAGCCCTCATACCTATGTATCTTTGTGTAAGAAGTGATTGGGCGCACGCTGTGTTTCTGTCTGTAAGGACAGCCCACAATGGGGGCGATCGGAGATCGATATATTTTTTGTGCCAGAGCATCGCTTCTGTTGCTTAGTCAGACAAGAGTTTACGATGGAGGTAACTACCGAAGGAATGACGTGAGTTCAGTATTTAAACACTCATATCAAGCCACTCAAATTGGCACCATTTGAGGGCATGGTTGTTATTCAAGCCGTAGAAAATACGAAGCCTGAAATACTTAGGCATGATGTCAAGGTCGTACGTGAACCAAAGACTTGACCAAGACTCATTCTAGCCTGTTGAGCTGCCAGAAATAACTTTGTGGTTGATTAAAGCCCTTGGTCAGCCTATTACAGTTTTCACGCTTTTTAGGGCTCATCAGGTAGCTGTAGTTCCCTTGCAAGTTCAGCTTGCCTGTATACGCCCTTTGTACAGTTGTAGTATTCTTAATTTTTATTCACATGCTCGCTATAAAACCGTTGAAAACTGTCCTGCGGACAAATTAGCCGACGTCCGATATTTTTTTGTATTCGTATTTTTAACCACAGAATATCCGAACTTATCTTTCACCTCTCGCACAATTTGTAATGTCGCCTATTGTAGTCCTATCTACGGAAGCATGACCGTTATCTCGGAGCAGGGCTCGGCTCTGATGAAGACCCACGGCTGTCTTATGGTGCTTGCCTGGGTACTGTGTGCCAGCATCGGCGTCATTCTAGCTCGCTACTACAAAGAACTTTGGCCGAATTCGGGTCTGCTTGGCGAGAGAGTGTGGTTCCAGTCGCACCGAATTTTACAGTCTTCTTGTGTCATTCTAACGTGCATCGCTGTCATCCTGGCTTTTATCTATTGCGAAGGTTACTCCCGTGTGTCTACGTTTCCTCACTACGTGCATCCGATTCTTGGACTGATCGTATTCTGCCTTGCTCTCCTGAACGTGAGTTTGATTCATTGTTTCACATGTGTATTCTTCATACAGTCCCTCCTCACTTATGAGGACAGTCCCGGTGGACTTGGTTGAGGTGGTAAAAACCGTACGTCAACATCAGCCATTTACGTAACCCAACAATCCACTTTCTATTGTTAGATATGAAATCAATTCCTTACAAAAACTACTCTTCTGAAAAAGCACCACGGAATCGCGTTTAGGTCAAAACTAGTGTGTAATTTGTTGTTGAATCTTTTTAACATCAGAGTTGTGCTCTTTGCTGGGACCGCCTTCGAACGAAATCACATCGCAGCAGAGAACACTTTTGGGTCATCCCTTGATAATTTATTGAATTCTGGTAGACGGGGAGGGGCTGCTTCAAAGCTCGGGTCACGATTTACTTTTTGAGACATTCTGTTGTTGACTGCAACTCCAATTTTGGTCATTGTGTTGTTGTTTCGTCCACTGTGGTATGTCAAAAGGTACGGTGGCGAATGAAGATTGTTACAGCTGTGTTTATGGGGATATATTCGGATTTTCAACCGGGTCAATCTAGAATCTTCGTGATGGGACGAGGAGCGCCGAACTAAAATGCTCTCTTCTGATCAATAAGAGCACATCTTCTTTTGGTCCCTAGCCGGTTCGCGACATATCCGTCCAATCGACGCAGTGTTCGGTTATTTCGAACGACTCGCCCATGGATGATTCCCCTGTGGAAAGTTGAGACTAGTGATCCATTCCACTTACTTGACATGCCTTGACATGGCGCATCCTGAGACATGCTGAATGGTTTCTTAAAAGTTTTCAACTAGAAGCCTAATTCCACTAGTTCGTATTTAATTGGTTTTTCTTTTGAATAGATGATCTACTACACGTGTGATTGCTTCCCACAACACTATTTGTGATCAGCTTGCTTTCTCTTGTCTTCATTTGGCCATAAGTCGGGTTTTCAATTCAGGACATTCCAGGTTCCACACCCTCAACCAAGCTGAAGGTTTTATATAGCTAGGTAGCTAGGTAGATGCCAACCACAGCCCATTCAAAACCCCCAACCCATCGCCACGCACCACAACGCTCCCTAACAACGCACTGATGATGTCACCTCGAGTGGTGATGAAACCTTTGCAATCAAATTGACCAGCTCAGCGAGCAAGCCAACGACCAAGCTGAAGGTGTTCAGAGGATCTGGAGTCTGGGTTTGAGGTCGTAACCCTACCTGATAGGTTTCTAAATTTTGTTTAGTTCATTGGAATTTCTGGCCATAGCTTGTTTAGCACATTTATTACACTTCTGAGAAGAGTGACGATCAGCAAGCAGGGGTGATTATATCCTGTTAGTCCTTACCTTGTGAGGCAGCGCTGTGAGTGGGAGGCAATTTGTCTTGAAAAATACCGCAATGCGTTTTTTTCACGTCATTCGGGCTCTTGGGGATATGGAACGGTTGTTTATAGACACGGCCAGCTTCCTGTCACCATAATCGTCGTGGTTTCTCCTATTCACATTTGAAGACTTTATCAATAGGCACCAAGCGATCTACACGTAACACCCGCTTTAACTCCCAAATTCAGCCACTAATCACATTTTGCCGATGCAAAGTAGACCATCCTGATCGTCCCTGGTTCAACTGGATTCACTTCTTCATCGGGACATTCGCACACGTTTTGTCCGTGCCGACAATGATGCTGGGATTGAGGATGCCGGCAGCCGGTTTCCAACTACAATTCCTCAACTATCCACTGTGGATTCTCATATTCTTTGTCATCTTCCAATTTTGCATCGAATTAATCCTGGAGATTCACGGATGTATGTACCATAATCGTAACAAAAGTGAGTTGCTTTTTTCGAAGGAACTGCTCATAAATTTGCTGGAAGCTCTCATGCTTTGTGTTGGCCCAAGTACCGAACATATTCCGCTCTTTCAATGAGATATTTTAAACTTTGCCACGGTTGCCAACTCGGATTCAGAGTTGTTTATTACTTGATTTCGAATCTACTCGCACGTTGTATCCGAATGAAGTGCATTCTTTCGAAAGTTCAAAATAGCAACTCATTTTTAAGAAGGATTAGTTCACCTGTATCTTGCGACAGCTGAATGTCATGGCTTGTTTCGAGCCATGTTTCGAATAGACCATATATGTGTAATTCCAGTGTAGAGCCTTACCTGTGAAAAGTTGACTCGTTTTGGTGTTGATGAAAAGACGGAATCAGAAATACAGACGAAAGTGATAGGTTAAGGGCACTAAATGCGGACTATATGTACAAATGAAATCAATCTCTCAGCTGCCTAGCTGCCATGCCACCGAAAGGAAGCACGAAGGCTGGGATACTGACAGCTTGCCCAAGCATAGACAGGATCAGTCGAGATGCTGAGTTCGGTTTTTAACCACGGACCTTCCGGTTCGTAAGCTGGCGCCTTAACCACTGAGCTATATCGACGCCCTGTATGTACAGGAACGGTAAAGATGACTTCCAAGACCAAAATCGTACCGCTCCATCGAGAATCTCTTCGTTCATATGGGTTTCCACATGATTGGTAATCTTCTACTAGTCAATATCGATGCGCAATTTTTTATACCTTATTTGATCTGTAATCTACGTGCAAAGTGATTACTGTTCACCCTTCCCATGACCTGTTCGCACTCAGCCTAATTCTTATTTTCCCCTCAGATAAACGTCGTGAGTATATGCGGGAACTGACCCAATACCATGCTGGTGTGCGTACTGCGCTGGGTCCGAGGTCGAAGCCTCCGGAGCCTGAGCCATCGGTAAGTTGATCCGTTACCCGCAATTCGTTCTTTCCTCGTTATCCACATCGGTATCCTCCACTAGTGCCTTCCAGATTTTTCAACCGTGCTCCAGCCCGTGATGGATGTATTTACTGGCATTCCGACCGCTTTGTCAATCCTGCACACGTTACACTAAGCTGTGACGCTCGGTATTGAAGGGAACACACAGAATTAGTTTTAAAAAAATGGAGTTTTCGACAACACATTGATGATGTGCGATTTTCCTTCCGATGTTTCCTTAGTTCCAACTGTGGAAAAGGATGTGAGGTCTCATGCTACTGCATGTTTCGTGGTAGCGTGAATTCTGCACAAAATAACCAGGACAATCGGTGGGTCAGTTGTAGGTGGTTGTGGGATTTGTAGATTTGTTTCAACAGTCTTCCCCCTGTCCTGGCGTAATTATTCTGGTGAGTCCACATCAAAGGAGGGAAGCACTGGATTCAAAAATAAACACGTTCGCCCGTTCAAACATGATCATTCAGGTGCCTCCAGCGTTCGCTGGTAGGTTAGTGGTAACACGCTCGCATCGCATGTCACGTCTCTGGAGTTTAAACCCCGACACGGTCGAGAATATGCTCTGCTGATGAGTTCTAACAGGAGCGAAACTCGAGTCCAGTACTTCCCCCTTTTGGTGTGCATGCACCAAGAAAATTTCTACAGGACACCTCGAGGACTGATGCTGTGAACGTCAATCCGTGGGTCGTCCATCACCACAGATCTGTCGTGTATCTCATACCGAGGTTAACTTCTATAGCCTCCTTGTCTCCGTTCAAATTACTACACATTAGATCTCGCTATGAGAGCCTATCCCTTTTTCACCTTTCGGAAAACCTACAACCTCCTCCCTCCTCACGATAACCGTTTCCTCGTTTGCTGCTGTTGTTTCTTGCCAAAGTTTTCATCTCACTATTATTACGTACTAGAAAACCCTCGTTCTGTGCTGTCCTTTACGGGAGTCACTATTAACGATAAACGCACTTTTTGTGTTTCCTTCAGAGTTGGCCTCGTTTCCCTGTTCCAGGTTCAGTTGGCTCACGCTTTGTTCCTATATTTTTCACTGAACACTTGTCCATCTTACAGTCACACGGAAAGGATTCAATTCCTCAATGTTCTTTTTAGTACGAATCGAACGCGCAGCGAACAGGAATCACTCCAACCTAATTACCTTTATCTTCATTTACAGGGTCGAATGTTCAAATATTTCATCATCGGCTTGCACTCCACCGTATGTGCGATCGTTGCAATCATTTTGGTGATCACAATTGCCGTGAATTAATTAGCGCAGAAGCTGGTTATCGGTGCAACAGAAAGCGCGACGGAGAGCGAACACTTTCTATTCTAACCAGTTATCTACGACCATCTTTTTTCACCCATCATATGCTGAAACTCTCATCGGAGGTTGTCCCCTTCAACCGACGCATACTTGTTGTCCGTTTAGGTGTTCATTTTCTTCGACCCCCTCTCCCTCGATCTCGCGCCACTATTTAGTTGATCTAACGCATTTAAACTTGAATCCTCTCTTGTGTTTCTGCTGGATGACTGTTGCTAACACATTTTGCTTGCTCGCGTTCAACACATCCAGTCATTCGCACCTCTTTCTACTCGCACAAGGATTATGGACTATCGAATTTTCTGACGCTTTTTAGCTAATGCAAGTGCTCTTGTTTCTTGGATTATTGCCTGAAGCCCAGGTCGACGCCACTTACCTACCTACTTATTCATATATACATATATATTATTGGCATTTAATCTCTCTCTCTCTCTCATATTTGTCTCTAGTGCCTTCTAGGTTTGCATGCTTTATTCCATTGTATTTTCCGCTGAGTGTGTGAAGTTCAGTTATTTTCCTTCGTTTTATTTTGTCAGGATGTGAAGACGCAGAGATTATGGGCGACGTTTGGCGACTATCTTAATGCTTACTTTGTGTTTTCTGGTATCTCTTGAGTAGACAATTTTCGATATCCCCTTAAATGGCGTGCGAATTTCTGGGCTTTCGCCGTAATAACCTTATCAGAATAATGAGAACTGTCATATCAACAATTGTAAATGATTTAATACCGTCTGGGTTGACTGGCTTGACGGTTTTTAAGGGCAGGACCAATTTGATTTCCATCAGGGAACACAGAGCACTAAGAATGAGGGGATATGTTGAGAGTTCGCACTGTCGTTCGGGTTTTGGTCGAGAGTGCAGCTCTAGCTTTTGCGATTTACACCGTGGCCAGAGGTTTGAAGACAACATGGAACAGAAAACTGAACCTGGCTTTTGAATTTCAGAGGCATTCTCTTCTCAGTTCACCGAAGCCAGTTCATGTTCTTGTCGTTGTTTGTTAAGAATCAAGGTTTAACAATCTCCTAGACTAAAGTTCGATGAGACTGTAGCGCCCGACGCCTGCTTTCACCTTTTCACTTTACTGCAGGTGGAAATGCAATCAATAGGGCTTTCTTAGCAGGTCTTCAAGGTGCATTTCATGGAGTGTAAAAGACAATTTTGTTCGGTTCCCACGATACCCCCCTCGATCATGCTGGGGCGTTTGGGGGGTTAGCTTGTCATTGAGCAGCAACAGTACTGGATATCTATGTAGCTGGTGTATCCTATCACGATGCGGGTGTCCTAAGGTGCGATGCATCCTCCACTGTTTGGACAGGCCAAAATCACTGCCTTCTTGAATGTAAGCTCTGTTTGGGGGTTGAGATAAAGCCCAACTGTGGGGGTTTAGTGAGGGTACGTCACGTAGGCAATCGCTCTGGGAGAACAGCTGGTGAAAAGGTGGCTCGCTGCTTCACTATTCACCAACAACAGATAGTCGTACATTCTACTCCCCCAACAGGTACTGGAGGGCGGCAAGAACCTCTTCGTAGTGAACATCATTTCCTTTTGCTGTGCGCTATAAATGCTATGTTCTAGTAAGTCTGGGATCTTGACTTGATGGCGAATGACGTCGGTGACTCTTGATTACTTGGCTGTAATAGGACTGATTATCAGCTATTCATCTTCACTCAAGTCGTCTCAAGATTTTGAGTAATTCTGGATGACGGTTCCTTCGGTAGTGTTGTCATTGCTGTGACAGATCCATACATCCTAGAAAAACCAGCGACTGTGGTGCGCATTCTGGGATGCTTTTTCTGCCCTCAACTCACTGATTCAGATGCCCCTATCGGAATAATTAAAGAACCTTGTGCCCCAACAGACCCTGTTTATGTTGTCAGCCTACTTGCCATCTGGTAGTCTATTCTGCGTCTCTCCAGTCTCGTGATTCTCGTTGAACTTGGTAACCGTGATGTTCTCTAAGTCGCTGTTGCTGGGTTAGTCTTTGATAGTATCGACCTGTTATCTTGGAGCAGATTTTGTCTTGGGTGACACTGACGGAATCACCACAGTTCAGTCATTGTTTGAGGAGGCTTTGGAGAGAAAATGTAGACGATCTATGCCGAGAAGCACTGTACAGCTGTTCCTTGTTATGCATCACAGATCTATGGAGAGTAATTTTCATCTTATGTGGCTTCAAAGACAAAAGTATTTAAGTAATATCATCCAAAAATGATCACATTATTTTCTCTAGTGGTAAACTGCTGACCCCGAAGAGTGCCCATCCTATCGTTCAATCGATTGTTCCAGCTTAGGCTACCGTGTGCTTTCGAGTCGTTCCGATGCACTCGACCATTCGAGACCATATGGTAGCTGGACACCAGACCGATACAGTGTAGGGCGACTTTCAGTTAACGTCATAAGGCGTGAGAACCGTAATAACTCCACGATGTTATCAAACTGGCGACGGATTCTCACTCCACCAAGTAAAAGTTACATTGAACGCTGTTGTTTTCTTGATATTCCAGCTTTCCGAGCTCTTGCAGTCCACCACCTTTGACCTCATTGACGCAAATGTCAACCACACAACAAGTAAGCGTGAAATCCGTATCCGATGAGCGACTAGACTGGTATTTTACTCTGAAATTCGCAGCACAGAAGGAAATGATGAGCATAAAATATTCCTTCATAAATATAGGATCAAACAAAATCTTTGTTTGGGAGGGGCAGTTAAGAAAAACTCTCGAGGACCAACGCATTGGAACATTCCGATGGTCAATTAAGAACAACACAACCGGAGCGAAGGTACCACATTTGATATTCGTCTTGCTCTGACTAAAAATAATCGATGGAAATGCAGAGTAAACGCCAATGTGCTGAAATCAATATAAATATAAAGGTCGAAACCTATGAAAGTGGTGCAGATTTGGTGATACAGTTGTAGTCGAAAGGTAGCTGATAATAGCGGAATAAAGTGGCTAAGCAGAACCGACGAGAGCTGAACTTATCGTGATTTTGGACAACCAGTTGAAACGAGTTCTGGACCACGTGAATCACCAATTATGTCAGTAAGGCAAGCTGGTAGCTTTTTTCGACGTAGGTGAGGGTGACTTACACAGAACGTATTTCTCAACCTGACTGAAGACGGACCGTTTTTAGGGGGTGGCAAAGGGTCAAATTATGTTTCTTTCAATAAGTGTTCTCACACGGTGACCAATATATACAAAACAAAAACTGGGAACGTTGACTGAATGTTAGACTTTGAGGCGTCAGCTGACTGCATAGTCCTGACAGGTGGGTCAGACGCTCGAAACATCCAGGATAGATGCTGGATCGTCGTTCGAGCCGTTGAACAAGCGTGGACACGTTTGCCTATTCAGACGTGATGAATCAGGCGTGTGTACTGTGCGCCAGGGGAGCAGTGCTAACGCGCTCACCTTGCGTGTCAGATATCTTGGTTTCAAATTCCGTCATGGTCAGTGATGTACACTACTGATGAGCTCGAGTCCAATCCTCCTGTGCGAACTAACCACAAGAACTGCGCCAGCACGAGAAGGGGCTGTACAAACTAGAAGGACTTGAATTCAGGAATGAAATAACCCACCTCTTGATGGAAGATCATCCTGTATTAGTACCAGTAAACGAATTCAACTGATTTGCATGAGATGAATGAATCTTCAAAGTTCGGATGAGGGTGAATTTGAATCTCTCAGTGCTCCAATCGAAGACTCTATGCAGATGAATATCGGTCATCTAGTTTTACATTGCCGGTACCGTATCTCAATTCTGCCCCAGAGTGCACCAGATACAAGAGTTTTTGATGCACTTCAAAGTTAATTTGTGCTTAAAAGAAGCACTTTTTGGTAGTAATTTCGAGCCAGATTTGCAAAGAGATGAGATGTCGTACATCTTTGTGTCTTGACCGAATGGAAAGAAGGACAGATATCCTACACAGTTCTATGCTAAGCTTTAGGAATTTTTATGGGAGCTTTGGAAGTGACTGACATTTGGAACTGAAGCAGGTGTAAAAAATCGGCGGTCAGGTAGATGAATTACAAATATGAATAGCTTGGAACATTGGCAGATCTCTGGTAGTGGAGTGCCATTCACATGTCCATTTACACTCCTATCTAAATGTGAAATACCTAGATAGATACATAGATACATACATACATACATACATACATACATACAAACATACATACATACATACATACATACATACATACATACATACATACATACATACATACATACATACATAGATACATACATAAATAGATAGATACATATCGTTTGGAATTTCGTCCTCATTATGGAGGACTTTATGCAAGCAGCATTTGTTAGTGCTGGTCATACAGAGGCGTGGACATCGCCTGGAGGGAACATCGAGGCTACTGATAAGGAAAGAATGAGGCCGTCAGCGATAGCAGAGTTTCAGTTATCTGTCCCGCTGTATGCGGTGGGCTGGTGGGATCAAACGACTGCCGAGCTAGCTAGCGTAAATTGTGCTTGTGACAGCTGGGATACTTCCATGGCCCCAAAGTCTAGGTGGGAGGGTTTGGGTTCTCAACCAATGCATCCGCCTAAGAAATCCAACCGCAAGACAGAAGCAGTCGGTCTTAAATGACAAGAATCGTCTAAATTTAGTGAGACAAGCACCCACATTTATTCCTCTATTTCAAATAGTGGGAGATTGCACACCTATCCCAGTGGTTTCCAACCTACAGTTTATGATCCCAGAGGGGCGTTTCCCGAGTAAAGTGGAGTTCTCCTTGTGAAGTAAATGATAGGTGATTGGCCCAACAGCTTTGGGCTTCGTTTGCACTGGTGGGTTTAGTTGTTGAAACTTGTGAACTTTTACGCGGAAAGTTTAACAACCATCCGGTAACACAGGGCCTGAAGGGTTCAGACCCTACGTTAACATGATTGATGTTATTGATCCGATTTGACTTGGGTAGTCTGGTAACTTGACCCAAAACAGCGGTAATTTATCAGCAAAATTAGGTATGGTGATATAGTCATTAGGTTAGTATTCTTAGTGAAGGGCGGTGCCTTATCCCACCACCTGATCAGGTCAAGATGCAAGCCAGACAGTCAATAGCATTGTATAACAAAGCGCTAAACGTCGAAGCGCTAAATGTCGAAACTTGCATGGATCGGTGATTGAATATGAGTCACGCACACCCACTGACTGGTGAATGATAAATCAAGTAATTTTCTTATTTGTGCTTGCCATTAAATGGATCCAAAACTATATCAGCGATGTAACCCATTGAACGGCAAGCTGACGGGAAGATGAGTTAAGGTGCTGCCGACTTTTCCAGGAGCTTGGGGGTCGCCGACCATTTGGATAAACAAGAAGGGGTCACAACGCGAAAAATGCTGAAAATAACTGGGTGTTTGCCGAATGTTTCGCGTGCCTTTAATAACAGTGTATAGCCGACAATCAAGAAACCAGGGACAAAAAATCAACCGGTTAAGTTCTCGCCTCTATTCGGCTGTCGGGTATTTATGAAGGACTCAAAAATGGACAGGATCAATCCAATCATCCTGAAACATCACACAACTCTATGTGCATTACCGCCGGCCGTTCTGCCTGCCCTGTGAATGCAACCGAAGAATGGATGTCACAAGTAGTTCGTGGTGGTTCCAACAGAGTGGTGATAAGCCCAGTTTCATTAAGCATGAATCAACGTGCATGGCATCTATCACGGATAGACTGACAGATAACGAAATACCATATCGAACGTAGAGTGATCCACAATCCACTGCTCACTAAGATGTAATGTGTACGCACTCGAGGGAAGTGATCTTTCAGGGAGTAGGGAAAGCTTCCGAATGATATTAAATTTATACAAAGTATGTGATTTAGATAAATTTACTTGGTAGCAGAGCAGCGCAACACTTATCATTTGGGTCGACAGCGTCCTACAGAAAGAGGGTTTCTATACTGGAGCAGATGGAACCTTACCCCATCCCTTCCGCACCAGAGACAACGTGCTATAGAAGGCAGCACACAGATCGGTGGTCTCTAGTGGGATAATCAGTGGGGAGCAAAAATTCCACCAGTCTAACTGTAGGCTTTTTGCGTACGATCCAAATGCAACCCATGAAATCCTGTTATTTTCAGCGGCCTTTCTGGATGGTTGCTGGCAATCTCACAAATCCTTGCTGAATTCCACATAGCAGTGAGCCATAAGGAAAACCAGTAAATATTAACAGAGGAAGCTCCTTAGGTAAGAAGATATTCCATTTAGGATAGTTCTCCACCAGAGTATACGTTGATTAAAACCCCCCATTGGGATTCTTGCTGGTCCACGAAGAGCGGGTTCAGCTTACTTGAAAATCGCCATATGCGTCGAGGCTTTTAAGTATACGTGAACTGTAAAGCAATTCAATGATGTAGGAGGGCAGATAATTTACTCGCGGAACTTTGTTTTCAAGAATCACAGAAACAATTCACTATGTAAGCAATGTGATTTTGTAAACCACATTCTCTTAACTGATCTTGCTGGCTCATTCTTTACAAACTAACTTCAGAATGTGAGCACCATCTTGCGTCTCATCTTAGTGTGGACATATCACGCTGATGGATCGAAAAAACACCTTTTGGAAGCAAGATCGGCAGTGGTCTTATGACCGGGAAAGTTATTCGAAAACAAATTCAGTCTTCTTATGCTGAACAATGGCCGATGAGCCTGTCTAGAGGTCAGGATAGATTAACGCATTCCTACTCGGTTGAAGAGGGAATACTTGATTTTAAGAAATCACACCGATCTAGCAAAGTAACTGGTGCCAAATCGAGCTGAGTTAGGTATATATATGTTAGAAAATATGTAAGCCGTCTGGGTGCTATTTGAGAGACTGGCCAACATGGGTCGTGAAGTCATCCTGTTGTTCGCTCTTATTCTAGTCTGTGTTCACTCGTCCACTCAATCATGGTACAACAAGTGCGGTGAGATAATACAGTTTTGCAATAAGCTGTCTTTGTCTGTTTCGAACGTTCATCCGAAAGTTTGTCCTCAAACGAGTGATGTATACACTTTTCCGCCTATCTTTATTTTAGGTGGCCGGGGTAGATTGAATGCTGTGCGTGTGGGCAACTGTTCGCAAAATCCTTGCACGCTTTACAAAAACGAAGACACCCTGATAGAAGTCAATTTTACTACATGTATGTTCCACATCATTTATCAATCCTTGTGCAACGTAATCTGAATTATATCGTATACCAATAATGCTCAAGATATTTTGTTCGCAATATCCCTCCTTTCTAGATCGTACTGTTTCGGAAGGGTCTGTGCACACATGTTTCCATAGACATGGTTTACGACCCCAGTGTCATCGTAATGGCCGGCGTAGTCTATGCACAGGCATTGTGGGTGGCTGTCCGCTTCAATCTAATGTACAGTACACCTACAGATATCCACACAAGTTCGGATTCACAGTAAGCGTAATCCACTTTGTTTTCCAAATGCCTGTTTTCTTCACACTTTCCTTCGCCCACATGAGTTTTTAAAAAACTTTTTTCGCCTCTTGCTTTCAGTTTAGTGGGACGGCCAGGTTCGTAGTGCTGGGTGATTTTGGCCGCGAAATTGTTTGTGCACGATTCGGCATTAATTTGATTGAAAGGTAACGAGTCCCATATTGCATCGTATTTTATCCTGATTTGTCGGTTGTTACCACTTTGTATTTCCTGTTTCACTAATATAAACGTTTGTGTCCTTCGCCAAATTTTTGCTTTTCCCCGGTCTTATTCGCGACGTCTTCCATCGGTGAGACAAAATTATCTATAGTTGTCAAAAGTATACGGCCTAGTTTTAGGAGGCAAATTTCTCTCAGGTCCATCTCTCCAGTGTGTGTTTTCATGATTTAGCTGACAGTTAGTTCAAATGGGACATCCTGCTTTATGGTACATGCATATGAAGTCAAGTCGAGAAGAGCCTAATACATCCGGAAGAGGGATTAGCAGAAACTCCATGCAGTTTATCTCACATAAACAAGGCGAATGTGAAGCACAGGGTGCAAAAAAGAAACACGTTGAACATACCATTAATGTCGAAGTCTTTTTTTAAGTGATAGGTCCACTGTCCAAAAACAGGTAGCCAGAATAGGAAGGATAGCGTTCTAATAAGTAGAAGATTGACTGGGCAGTATCTTGGAACATGAATGGCCGCAGGTTTTCTAAAGAAATCGGCAAACTATTCCTGCTAGAACACTTTCACGGAACCTGTCGCATGCATTAAAAATCCTTGGAACAAAAAAATCACCCAGAATGATTCTACCTTTCACTCTGCAAAACTAAACGAGAGAGCAGTGCAGGTATCACGGAAGAACACAAACAGTAAGCCGTTCCACTTAAAATGCATTGGAACTGAAAAGTCAGTCTGGTGCTGGAAAAAACCAAAATGAACACCATGCTCTTAATGCCTTGCATCTTAGTACAACATTGGTGTTCTATAACAATTAACCAGCAGCTTAACTTCTGAGCTGGACTCACTAAGCTGAAGACAATCCATTTCGCGTTGTCAAACCTACTCTACTACTAGTTCTTGGAATATACAAATGAGGTGACCCATGACTGCGCTGTTTGATTGATTGACTTAGCCAACTGGCTTACAGGCAGGCTACAAAAACTGCTGATGTTTTGGAAGTGAAACCTAACGAAATGATTAGCATATCTCTCGTACCATACGACACAATTATGCTAACCCGCTTGTCGAGTTAACTGTACTGCTGCCCGTAGCACATTCATGCAACTCAACAAATCTTCGTCAACCTTATTTTTTGTGTGGTCGATTATAATGTTGAGCAAAATTTGTCAAAACTTACATTTGAATGACCGGATCACATTTAAGTCAGTCGGCTGGACAACGTAATTGCAATCTGACCATGATATCAGTGTAGAGAAGTAACGGAATGACAGTTGGAAGCAAAAGCCATTCCAAAAGATTGGTGGATTGTAGGCGTAGCTTGACTTCATGTGAAAATATCATGATAAATATTGGGGAAAAATTTTGCAAAACATACGTAGTTTACCTGTTACTCATGTGTCGCACCCTGTTTACTGGCGAAATACGTACTTAGATTGCTATATGTACAAAGTCCCTACTCTCCAGAAAATTTGCTTCAAAAGTTTACTTTTTTGTTCACCTAAGTTATACACATAAAGCTAACTTTGGAGAATTTTGGTCATAAAGCGACTAAATGCTATTGCCTTCAATACGCCTTCAATACGTTCTTCAATTTGTTGGGCGCTCAAACACCTTGTCTCATAAACATGTTGTTCACCTCAAAGCGGCTACCAATTTGGGTTGAATTCAGCTCCAAATCACTGCGCGCTATTTAAAAATAATGAGACTCAAGTTTAGACTAATGAAGACTAAAGTCTTGCTGCAAAGGGGTTATGGCGTTAAGGAAAAAAACATTTGGAATGCGCCTGACCAAATGTTTGAAAATCGCTTCCTCAAAATTAGTGCTGAACAGTAACTCTGTTCTCTCTTTGGAGGGTGCGCATTCCAAACGGACTTCCTACGAACTCCAAAGGAAAGCAATGATTCCGGTGAGTGGTTCTGACTGCGTTGTGCGGAGTAAACCACATATGGTGCCAGCCGCTTTGGAGTGTTAAGTCGAATATCAATTCGAATGAAACATGAATTTATTCTGCTTTTTGATTGTATTCTAACTCTCGTCTGTTCTTCGGTTACAAAAAATTTCTGTTTGTAGATAGTGAGGAGATTTGGTGGCATTAACAGGAGTTTCATATTTCTGAAAAAGAGCAGCACTGCATGTCTTTGTTTTGATTGACCTGCTGTATGCATTGTACGAATCTATGGTGGGATTCGAACTCGCAACACTCCGTTCGGTAATTAAGCACCATGCAATTCAGTCACGAGTAGATAATCTTAACTTAGCTTTTCGGCATATTTTGGCTCCGTTTTCAGAATGAATATTTCTGTGTCAGCAAACCCCAATAAAATGGGGCGTCAAACAAAAAAAACACTGAATTATGTGTGAAGAAATCAGTAAATTGGTTTACCACTGTTATCTGTTACTTATTATTTAGAATGTAGGTTAGAGTTAAACAGTAAACAAACCATCGTTGTTGAGAAGCATGGACATCGTTATCAACTTTGTATTCTGACACTTGTCCAGTAAATTTGTGCTATCAGCGAGGGTTGCCGTAAGCATGTCCTTTCTTTTTCGGAAGTGAAGTGGGCATTTCCGAACCCAGGAAAAATCTTCCGTAGGATTATGAAGGAAGGCCGTCTTCTCACGCGAGTACACAGAATTAATTCACTCTAGCTAAACTGCCTCCTCAAAGAGTTTTCCCTGTCTGGGAATAGTACGTACACCGTTTTATAGGTGTAGACATCGGAACCATTTTGTTAGGCTACGTAGTGGGTCTACCGATTAATTTATTGATGATTTTCCCACCAGGTTCTGACACTGGCCAGTATGCTGAGATTGATGACACCGAATAAGCGGACAGTTTTCTGTACTTCACTCAAGTTGTGTGTACGACATTGGGTTGACTCAATTCATTGGAGCTACTGCTATCTACGATTAGTCTTGCTGCAGCGGGTAAGACAGCCAATGAGAAAATAGGATTTCAGCTCTCCCCCGTGAGTAGCAGTTACCTCATCATGCAAGCATACCTACCTTTGTAACTTTCAAAGAACATCGAATGTATCCGGACGGACGTAATATGCCGGGCATTCATTACGAAGACTATTCCCTAAATGTACAGTAAGCTGAGTTTGGCTGGATGTTTCACTCGAGTTTAGGCACTGAGTGATGTGAAGCCCACTCTTCATGATTACCATGTAAATCTTTGGCACAGCAAACTTTTTCATTCTAGGCAGGCAAGGCACACCTGCCAGTTTGTCACTTCACTAGTTTGTAAGTTGATACCTGTGTGGTATCGATCAGCGTTTTACAGCTCGACTGATTCCTCACATAAGGCATTCAGTGTTGCATTGAGACAACCATAAATGTGAATTGATTGGCTCTGCAAGTCAGCCTTTTTGTGGGTTTTTACACTGCCATGACTAGGTTCTTTTCCACTGGAGAACATAGAGCACAGTGCACTGTAGAGGCTGAAATCTCGATTTCTGAAGCAGGTATGTCCGGTCAGTTGTCGGTCTGAATTTCGTTGATTAGACTTTGACGTTATAAGTAAGTACTTACCATCTGGAACATTGTCGCTCTTCCGTGATCATGCTATTTATATGATGGTCCTTGACTTGAGATACGTCCCAGCAATGGAGGTTGGGGACAGTCTCTTACAAGACAGCCTAGGAATCCTACAACTCTGTCTTTACACAAATTGTCATATTTTCTGCAGGCTCCTGATTCCTTTTAATCGATATTTTGTCCCTTCTGAACGTAATGTTACCGGTCCAAGTGCGGTTTGCTACTGGATTGTCCAATCGAGGTAGTATTAGGTCATTCAGGGGAACCTTCCTCCTATGAAAAAGCCCTCATCCTGACGATTTTTCACTATTTGTATGTCTCTTACAATAAACTGTTTTTTAAAATTTCCGTACCCACGGAATTACCATCCAACTTGGTACGTCAGACTTAAAGAAGAGGTTCCGTTGGAAAACGTATCCTTGGTTTGAGACTTGAAACTATTTGAGACCATCCGTTCGTCTAAATCACCGTTTTCATCCGCATTTTGGTGTTGAGCTGAGGAAAAATTAATAGACAAAACTGCGTCAGAGTGCGTGCAACCTGAAATTTACGAATTAATAAAGAGTGCCTGGGTTTTTGGTTAACTTATTGATCAACGGATCAGACAAGACAACACAGACAAGACAAACACATTTGGTTCGACTGAACAAATGTACTAGCTAAATATATCTGAGTGATTCCAGTGGTACGTGAGGTGAGGACTGGGTGGTTAATCAACATATGACAGAAGTGCTTGTAGGAAAGTTTGAATAGCTCTTGGAGGCACTGGATCCTTGTTTCAAAAAGATGTTTTTTCTATTCACAGTACTTTGTTTCCACTTTTTAAACCGTCAAGAGTGCAAATGGAAACCCATTTCTTGCTTATGGGTCTGTATGGTAGCCTGAAGAGACATTGCTCTTCACAGTTCAAACATTGCTCCCGACATTTCTTTGTCATGTGAACTATCGATGTGCCATCTCTGGTCTAACCGACCGTGTTTATTTCTTGCGGGAGATTGCCTGTGTCTGTACACCCATTATGCAGTCTATCGAGGTGAATCGGATGATGAACATATACATGAAACATAAGATGGTAAGATCAACGGTCGGTTGGCATTTTTATAAGCTATACGAACATTGATTGCTGAGTGATCGCATGAGCTAACCACAAGGGGGCAATCAAAAGTAAGTTCTCCAAAAGTATACCACTTCCGACTTCGAGAATTTCGTGGGTGACAAGTCTAGTCTGAATTCGTAATCTAGCAGTTTGTAGTTTTCAGTGCTTGTGTAGTTGCTTGAATCCTCAAGGTCGTCAAAGAGGAAAAACCGCTGTATGTAATCGGTCCATTTTTCTTCAGCACGTGAGAACCAAAAACGGAAGTAGTTAACTATATTTTTAATGCGGACGACTGTGTACAAGCCTTCAAGTGTCTTCAATAAACCCCCAGTCATATATTGCTAAACGCGGGTTCTTGTAAAAAATTGCGCGCATAGGCTTATGATAAACCAGTTTTCTCAGTCGCAAAGCCACTCTCCGAAATCATTGCCGGTACCGAAATATTCCTTGATGCTGTGTCCTGTCTAAGTTAATGCACGTATGCGTGGTAGTCAAGGCGGCACAGAAAGCATTACAGCACTACGCGATACTTTTTCCCTTGCTCTATGTTCATCCCCAAAATATCTTCATTTTGCCGCAAAGTCAGGCGGGTGCATCTGTTGTTTCGTATCCCTAAACCTCTACAAAGTGACCATCGCTGTTCGGTACACTCTGAGTCATAGCACGATGACAGCGTCATCAGAGCGCTGTAACCAAAACCTAGTGATCGTACGCTTTAAATCCGGCATCCCTATGTGCCAGGTACCTTAATGGGTTAAGAAGGGTTTCACCAAAATTGAAAACAACAAAATTTGGGCGGACACCTCTTCTTGACAGATATGATAACGAGAAATAACTTTGAACTTCGCGTAAAAAACAAATTAGAATGGTAACGCCTGGTGAGAGGTAGATGTGCACAGCTCGGATACGTCAAAAAAAGGTGCAACATTTTGTCGCTGCAAAGAGTGCCCAGCAAATACCTCTCATCCTGTTATTGCGACAACTAACCTTATCTCAAGTCGCCGGAGTAGACCGGAAAATATGAAAAAAACCCTATAATAGCCTCACGCCCAACAACGATCATTTGATCAATTTCGTTCACTAGTTTAGCTACGTAAACACTTTAAGTAGTTCATACTTAATTCCCCCAATTTCGATATCAGCATCATTACTTTCGAAACTGTGTCGAAACACGAGGAATTGTTATTTTCACGACGTCCCAAGGTATGGCTTAGGCGATTTTAACCTGTTTTTCAGTCACCCACTGACGAAGTGCACACACTGGCTTGTTCTACAGATGTTAATCGCTCCTCTTTACCCGGAGAACGTGGCATATTATCCAGTGAGCTGGCACATCCCGGATGGTTGACAGGTCGTTAATCGAAGGTAGCGTTAACTGCTAATCTTTAGAAAAAAACAAAAAGCAAAAGTCGATTACCCTGGGGGAACTTGCTGAAATGAGCGTCTTTAAAGGGAGAGTACTATATTGTCTGTTAGCTTCATATATGTGCATTGACTTCAGCAGTCTAGGAAAATTTGGCAGCTTTTCCGGACGGACGAACTCACGTCTCCTGTAACGCAAAACTATTTAGCCCAGGACCACCGTTTAACGATGGACGGAGTGACTTCGCGTATCATGTTCTATTCCTTACGTTGATGAACAATCCATTTCATTCGTAGTTTACCAGCTTTCGCCATAGCTTGATCCCTAATTTGCAGCAACGAATATTTTGACAGTCACTAATGACAGTGTAATCGAATGACTGGACTTGAAATTCCATCCTTTGAGAAAAATGGTTGCATGTTGTGACAAAGCCAGAATTGAGTGATAGAAGAGAAACCCATTATTGTGCGCTTAACGTTTACTGCCTGCAAGATGCAGCTGTTAACATGAGTAAATATCCTCTGACAAGTGAGCAAATACCACCCAACCGAATACCCATTACGACAACGAAAAGATGCGCCGACCAATGAAGCAAAAATACAGGGTCAACTGATTTGCATACGTGTGTCTATCAATTTAGATTAAACTATATACCTTCATAGCACGCTGCTGTGTTGCAGTGGTTTCGGTGGAAAACACACTGTTCCCGTCAGGGACTCCAGGATCAAACTGCTTGCAGATGCTTCATCCGAAAAAAGATTTACCTAAACTTCTAACTCCCTGAACGACTATTCTCAATACACTATAGTCTGCAACTTTCACATTTTGAGGGAAGCTTATGCTACATTGTCCGTATTGTGGACTTGACTGTTATATTATCCACTGGTTTTGGAAAAGTTCATCTGAGAAAACTAGCATTTCAGCAGACTGATGAGAGCCAGCTAATTTGTTGCAATAACCTAGATAAGCTGTTTGGATTTCAACGTCATTCAAACATTAGCATACTTTCTTAGCTGAATAGTGATATCAGCTTCACGCATTCTCAATATTGGCTGAGAATCTACAAGCAATTCTTGGATTCTGCATTTATTGGTTTTCATATTTTGAATTTGTTTTGGCGTGATAATGCAGGTGTCAGAGCATCGAAAAACCGAAGATATTTTATATAGGTGACACCGTACCTTTTTCATTTCAAAGACTTAATTCTACTGCAATAAAGCCAGCTTTAGTTTCGAGATGAAATTGTGGCTTTATAAGGGACGGAACCTCGCGTTCACAGAACAGCGCACACCCCATTGGGGAATTTGGGTGGTGCATTCAATTATCGGGACATTATCGGGACATGAATTGCAGAGGCATCTTCCGTACGCACTTCAATGTATAGATGACTGCCCTCGCCAATTTCAAGTTGGTTTGTGTACGCGTACGTGTATACGTTCGTGCTGTTTGTGTTTTTTGTGTTGGGTGCAAACCAACACAGACCAAAATATCTTAAAGCAGAGACGCTTCCGTGTGCTAGGCCTGTGATGGTGCTAGCAGTGATCTTCAGTGACGAGCATATTACGAAGCGGAATCAAGTCGAAAGCCATGTGGGAAAAATCTGGGTTCTGTTCATTAGTAACGCAGACCCCAGTCTACCTGGAGCATACACAATTGGGTTCAGCTGCCAGAGTGTTCCCATTGTGTCCGCAAAATGCCGTTCTAACGACCTTGATATTATGGAGTGTTAAGCATGCAACGCTGTTAGAAATGGTCCTCTGTGAGTGTCGTTTTGAAGACCAAACTGATTATGGCTTGCACAAGTTGGTCATACTTGTGTGGGTCTTATGAGTGGAGCCAGGCCACCTTCCCATTCACTAAGGGTCTCAAATGTACAGTTGTTTCCGCTTGATTTGATAATTATGGACCACCAGTTGAGCTTTCTGAGAGACTTGAAACTGTCTTTCCCGTTCGTCATCCGGTCTCAGTCCCTCAGATTTACACTGAGTACATGACGTTCAGATGAATGCAGATGTAACTCAGCATAAACGCCGCGTGGCTTTACCCACTGCTTGCTGTAATACATTGGCGCAGTTCGATGTGACGGACAAATCCGGAAAGTGATTCAAGCTGACCGGTCGTAACTAGGGCACCATTACAGCCCCGGTACGAACCGCATGGAGGATAGAGAAACACGCGTGATTCTCGACGGTAGACGTCGTGTGACTTGAGTATGTGAGTCTAACGGTCCAGTCTGCCGAAGCTGAACCGATAGGAAGAAGTACTGGATAAATGTGCCAGTGACTGGACAACAGAGGCGAAGCCGAAGTAGAAGAATCGTTTGGTTTGGCAGCCTATTCGGTTGCAAACAGGAGCGGGGACGCCAAATACTTGACTTGTCCGGGCTCAGGCATAAGGTTCTGTATTTAAGCTTTTCGTTGAGAGATTTAACCTGTACAGCGTTTTGTTTTAACATAATTTCTGAAACATTTAGATGCATTTTTGTATCTTCTCAAACTATTCAGAACTCTCTGCTAGTCCGCCAAGCTCAGCTTTGTGCGGAAGTTGAATTACGAAGACCAGATGCGCGTAGCGTCATAAAGGCCAGTAGCCCTTGAAATTCCCCCTCTTACTCCACTTGAGCAACTTGCGCGCTACTGCTAACTGTAGCCTCCTTTGTCTACTTGCAGAAGTAGCGACTGAAAAATGAAGACGGCTTCTGAATATCGAGAACTTTCCTCACAATAAATGCTTGCGAGGGTTGAACCCTGCTTGCTGATGTGTGGGTGTGTACCAAGCCCATACTTCCGACCGCTCCCCATGTCCCTGTGTTCCAGTAATCAACCGCCTTACCGTGTCTTTGTGCTTCACTTTTGGTGGTTAAAGGAGACTGCTAACCTATTGTAATGTTCATTGACACATCGTGTTCTCCTGTTCAGCCCCATCGGAACATACATGAAGTGAATCACCTACGAGTAGACATACAACAACAACGATGATGGGGATGTGTGAAATACAAATGGTGCTAAATGCTTTTAAAAAAGGTGCCCATTATGTGTTCCGTTTCGAGTGACACACGACTGTAATTTAGCGCAGACAACTACGAAGTTCAAGGTAACTTTAGACTTAATTTTCCTCGTCGATGAATGAGTGTTCCTTAGACAAGCGTGGATGTCCTTCTGCTTAGACAGATGAACAAAATACTGAACACTCCGAGTGATCATGTGCTGGCATCCATTCTGTTCACTGACTTGCTTGAGCTTAAGCCACCCTTTCAAACGAAATGTGGATATTCGTCACAACCGGCATAGACAACGACTGAGTTGCATGGTATGACAGAGTATGTTCTCGTTAAAAGAGGCACAGTTTGAACTTCACATCCCAGGGTCCTCGTCATCAGCATCACATGGAACAAGCAGAATTGGCTTCCGAAACGATGAAGCTGTGGTCATTTTAGGGCTCAAGAGGAATCGAATAACAAAGATAACAGTGACTGGGTTTGGTTTGAGAGTATGACCACGTAGCTGATGGAACATTACATGAAGAAAAGAATGACTAGAAACAGTATATGCAGATGTATTCGTATTTCGACATCGCAGGGACCATCTGAATGTTCGAGCACCACTGTTTAACATCTTTTTGACAGCTCACTATATGTTTCACCTTTCTTGAGACTCATCAGATAGGACTAGACTGAAATATACATCAACCCTACTTTATAAGTGAAATTCATATTGTAAACTTAATTGGACGAAAGCCATACCTCTCGTTTATAATATTTTCTTCTAATGAACGTGCTGCATAAATTTTGTCTCGTATTCCGGGTGGAGCGAGACTCAAACTATCGGGTGAGGCTGTACATTCGGTCGATTAATATCACAAATAAGTGAGTCATCCGGGATTCATTTGGATGTTCCGTTAATGCCCACATATTTCGCTAATCGGTGCATGATTCCGCTTATGTGCACACTGACGGTCGGTCGTGACGTAAACATATAAACGTCTAAACTTGTCAGGTGATCCTCAAATAAGGTGAAATCGACGGTGGACTGTAGATGAGTTTTATCAAAATAAAAAGGTTTTAAAAGACCTCAAACTTAACCCCAAAGGCTCTTCAAGATAATCCTTACGTGGTTTAACTGGATTCTGAAAGCTTAATTTAAAAAGGATAAAGTGAACATAATCATTTCACTTTATTCAGCCAGGGGAAAACAGTCTAGCAACTATCAGATCCGAGAACCCACAAGACTCCACGGTCTTTTTGGTCTTGTTTTTTCTAAGCCTATTTCAGTAAGATTTTGGCTTAATGCACCACCCTTAAGAAGAAGGAAACTGTCCTCACATTACACTTATTTGAAAATTACATTGGTGTTAACGCGAGACCTCAATGAATCAGTTACGTTATTCTCGTTAGTGAAAATGTCACTTCCAAATCAGTGTATTTCGTCGATTAAGTAAAATTTGGTGTTCAAGTAAAACATAAGGTTTTCATAGACTCGAAAACTACTAGTTTCTGATGAGCCTAATGAAGGACGAAATCGGTAGCGAACTCTCGAAGCAGTAGATTTTGTCATGACCGCTCCCAACAACGTGCAAACGCGTGTTTGGCTACTGTATGAAAATGAGTAACATAAACTTAATCGAACAATGTTCCACCGGTGCCCACTCGCCAGGTTAGGTGATAGATGGTTTCCCGTGATGCTTCGGCAGAAGTCACCGGGTATATGCAGCCCACATTCGAAGCCCATAATTTTGTGGCCAAAGAGCAGCCTTTCCTCGAGACTTGTGAGATCCGTGTGGCTCAAGATCTTATAGAACCAGTGAAGCTATCAGAATATACGCAGTTTGTATTCAGTAGGTACCTGGCAGTAGGCACAGACGGATGAGAGAAGTAGCTACAGTATTGACAACTGGTTGATCAACAATGGCGCAATCGGTAGGAGCATAAGAAGGAGCAATGGCGCAACAAGGTTTTAGATACGCGAAGTCGGTAGGCAGTGTGCGGGGGTAAAAAGTGGAATGCAGTCAGTACCTTTGCGAGACATTTTCGAATCAAAGCAAAACGGAAACTACCTGTAGCCTTTAACTGAGTGTAAAAAGCAGCATGTCATACAGCTCAATATCAAAGTGCGCGCTTAGGCCCCTCTTAAAACAAGATCCCAAGAAACAATCAGTTAAGATACAAAAGTAGGGTGTTTGTCTGCCAGCCGAGGGGTAAGAGTTCGACCAACGGAGCCTACTTTTCCGTTAGGTTAGGCTGAGCTTTGCATACCCAGTCTGATGTCATTTAATCTGGTGTGGAGCGTCAACTAATCGTTTGGTCGAGTTGACCGCTGGCTCTCAACCAGTCTTGTCCAATTCCTTCCCAAGAAAAGGTACTGAAAATTATATCTTCACTGGAAAACTGAAGACGTGACCGAGAGGAAAGGACACCTGTGGTATTGTAGCCTAGTACAGAAGTCGTTTAGAAAACGATAGCGTGCAGTCAATGATAGTGATTGGTTTTAGCTCATCTTTTTAGACAGAACGATAGATCAGACAATAAGAAGGTCGTTTTAGTTTGAAATCTGTTTTGCTGGTTTGGTTTCGTTTTCAGTAGGGGCAATGACAACAGTCAAGTAGATACGCCTTCACAGACACAAAGAACCCGTACTGAACTGTTCTGCAATTCCACCGGTTCTTCTAAGCGCTCTTATCCTCTTCGAACGTCTGGAGAAAGAACTGATGAAATGCTGGAAAAATTTTATAAGATGATCAAGTTTATTCTACCTGTTCAACATATTAGGAAGTAGGGGTCCGCTGGTATGCAGCTGCTCAACAATATCCGTTATTAGTGAACCGAAGAGAGAACAGATCTCCTTCCATGTTTATTCATTCTCTGTTCTTTACCCACGTGGTGACTGGCCTATTTTAGGATGGTGATTTCATCTGTCAATAGGTTCGTTATCGGTCCTTCCAAAGACCGACTACACATTAGCTGTCTGCAGATGCCCCAATAAATAAACCTTATAAACTTAAGGGGACTGCGTGCAGTTCTGATAGTAGACTGGTGTATCTACTCACAAAGCCAGAGGAAAAAAGACCTGAGAGACGAAACCTCGCAGTTTAGCTCACTCTGTTAGACCAACATACCCACGCATACGCATACGCACATATCGTATTTCTGCTCAGCTGATGATCGGCAGTGAAAACCGACCCTATTGTATCTACTTGAAAACGCCGGTCTGAAACAGGGCTGATTGGTGTTTCGTGTTCACAATTTGCAATCAGACTTCAACATTTTATCAGCTTGTTTGTAATTCGGGCCTATTCGCCTACAATTTCACGAAACACGGGGTGATATAAGGCGGAACTGGTGTGTTCCGTCAAGAAGGCATGTTCTCCTCGTGGAACCTAGTTTATTGTCCTTTGAGCAGCCTCAGTGGCTACCTGTGAATCTTATGATGATAAAGCTGATAAAGCTATGGAGACCTTAGAAACTGTCTTTAGATACAGGTTGTTTCCTATTACATACGGGTAAGGGTAGCAATGGTTACTGTGGGATTCATCTCACCAGTTTGCATCATAAACAATCACTAACCCCAAGAAGTGAGAAACCGGTCGTAGGCTGTCGAGAGGGTTTCGGCAACCTTATGAGTAGTGTGTTACGTCTGAATAAACTGATGCTATTTGGCTAAAAATTTTCAACTTTCACACTTGATCGAAACCCTGGATCATACAAATCTTCTGCGACTCATATACTCGCTCAGGCTTTCATTGTTTATCTCCGGCTCACATAATCTACAACACAACATCAGTGTTCGTTGCCGTATAACCATAATTTATTTGACTCGATCGATCGGGGTTTTCAACTATCCGAAGCTTCATGAGAGTTTGTTCTATACCAACTGTTGAACAGGACATGAGTGTGTTCGAATGTGTAGCATAAAACTGAAAGATCAACTCGTTTACCGGTGTAACAAAACGTGAGTTGGCATAGCTCACCCAGAACCTTTGGACCACAGTTCGAGTTTTGCGTGCTCGCTTGAACGTGCAGCCTGTGCGTGAATATATTGGTGTTCGAATGTCTACCATTTCATTCTGTACGCTTGTATATGCAAGCATTGCCAACGGTTACGTGACATTCTGGCCGGCAATTGGGGCAGTTCAAACACAACATGCGTAGTATCGAAACGCGAAAAACGGGGCGTAATTTACCGACATGTGTGCGTGCGCGGGACCGGGGCAATGTTGAACCGGGCAACGTATACTTTACCAATAGTTTCAATAGTTTCAATGCAGCTGACAGGCAATAATCAGTGTAGTTGTCTCGGGACCAAATCAACGTATGAATGGCGTGGCACTCCATGGCGCTCCACTAAACCCACACACTATGGCTAAAATTCTGTAGTAATTGCTATAGATCGTTCAGTCGAATTCTTGGATGATCCCCTTAGAGTGAGACCGTACCGTCCAGGTAGCACCGATTAGGAGAGCCTGCCTCCGTCCGACATGCACAATGACCAGAACGTGGATTTTACTAGGGGTGCTTCATTACTCAAAAAAGTGCGTCGCGTTTGAGACACCATTGTAACGCCCATCTCTCACGGACAGTCACCAGGCTCACTAGCTGGGACTGTGGAAGAATGGTTAACCACTGTGGAGCTCCCTACATTTGCAAGCTTGCGTTCGGCAGTCAAGTGAAAGGCGCATGACTGGACTTCAACCCTAGTCTTTTCATTACTCAGAAAAGTTTCATCTACTAGGCAGTCCCGACCTCACACAAAACTAATAAGAATGCTGAATGAATAGGTCGATTAGGATTTACCATCTGCAAACCCGGCATCAACCTTCACCTGTCACTTCTAATCGAGGGACGACATTCAGTGTATCATCATCAAAAGAAGGCCGCAGCTTCAAGAACCTGGTCGTAGATCCAGTGTTCGCGACTTCTCAATGGGAGCTCAACATATTCAGTGCCAATTTAAAGTGACTTAAAGAACCGTTCTGGGATATTCAACCAAGGCTTCATGGACGAACCAGGAAGAGAGTAGCGATAAAATTAAACAGTTAGTTCGGAACGCTTTCACTTCTTACATTTTATGAGTGTAGTAACCAACCTGGACACAAACGGCTTCGACAGAATTTAAGTGCCTAAGACGCACGCTTGATCGAAAACAGATAGACATTTTCTGTGCCAAAATTTAAGGACGCAGTAGGAACACGCTGAATTCACGAGCAACAGTTCCTCTATCTTCAGTCAAAAATAAGAAAACCGAAATGTTTGGGAGAAATTGTCTTGTTGCGATTTACCAATAATCTGGCAAGCGAAATAAAAAGCCAGAAAGCACCGCCCTTTTTGAAATTATCAGCAATGCGATCTTCCCGAAACTCCAGGAAGCCACAACCTTGGGCACATTAGTTGAACACTAGAACTCGCCTACAGTTGGCTAGACGGCATTGTGATTGACTTGATTTGTAAGAAGTAAGTTCACTTTGTGGTGGATAAAAATTATTCTAACGCTGTTTTGTGGTATTCCCGAATGACCATTGTGTTTTACACGCATGTACATAATACGAATGGCATATCATGTGTGGTTGTTCGGATGCTGCCTCTTTTTAGATACCTTTAGGCTTGATATTTTAAGTGAACAATGGCCAGGTATTCTCTTGCGGCAAGTAACGCGATTTAGATCGGACGTCTGTCACGGTTCGCCATTCTATTCAGCGCAGTTAGCCACCAAAAATATACCCAATTTCGGTTTTGTAAGCGCAGTGTAATGAGGTATTGCTTATTACAGAAAAATTCAGCAAAATTTTCATGGCATACACGTTTGGTCAATCCTAAACTCAGAGTGGTAATGTTCCATCAACCTGTTGATGTAATTCTTAGAGAATCTCGCCTCGTAGAACCATTATTCTTAATTCATTTACGCTCTGCACATGCCTTACCATTATGCTCTGGAAATTCGTACAGCGTTTATATCTAAATTCTGTGCAGACCAGTCTGACTGCTGAGTATGGCGACAAAACAACCAAGATCATGGCAATTAGGAAGCATGAATCGATGCTGAAATGTGAACTGTCATCTCTTGGATTTACCTTTGGCAAAAAATGTAACGTGACTGTTCAGAGTACTGTTGTAGAAAGCTACCGTGATCCTCACAACAGGTGTAACCGAAAAGTGATTCTAAAACTGGCAAGGCGAATGGTAACCGTTGCTATGTATTTGTTTATTCAAGAGTGATATGGAGCTACCTAGGCAGTGGGAAGATTTAAATCTTCCCACCGTCACTTCCGGTCGGCTTTCCAGGAGATTCGAAGCTCAGGTGCATTTGTGCTGTAATTTCACTATATTCAGCAGTGTGGTTATTATTTGTGGAAATGGCAGATCGTCGCCGACACAACGCCTGCGTGTGAAGAGCCATCGGTACACCACTGGATTCTGTTCTATTTGACCAGAAAACCTGGGATGAAAATTACCACTTTTATCCTGATGAATTTGATATGACAAGCCAGGGATATCCACTGTGCACATTAATTAAACACGTCAAGGCAGAAACTTAAAAGTCACGCGCTAGTTCGTCGACTGACACTGATCCCCCAAACCTTTCCATGAATTTAACGAGGTTATTTCTGATCAATATTCAAAATAGACTTGTGGGCAAAACCAAAACTGCCGGCTTACTGTGGCCAATACGCGAGCCTTTCGGTAATGGTCGACTATTGGTCTCCATTATGCAGTGCTACTTTTATTTGAATTGTCCAACCAGTTGCTTCGAGCGGGCAAATAAGTTTGACAACATCCACCCTGACTTGAAAAATGAGACTGTCGTTCTCTGACATTATGAGCTCATCGAGTTTCTGAGTCACGCCTTCCACTTCTCACCCAGCTTATCACACATCTTTGCCGGTACAATAAACCCCAAAGATCAACCCACATCTGGACTTACGCTCAAAAGGCTCCCGTAACTACGCCCTGATGTGTGGGCCGTCTATTGCGTGGGATATTCATTGAGTCCAGTTAGTTCACCGGTCAAAACATGACTACGTTGTCTTGGTTACGACAATAGATTTGTAGACCAGCTGCCATGATCAATAGCTAAGTGTTCCGGCTGTTGAGGAGTAGAATGCTGCCTTAGCAACGTGGGTTGAAAAATTATGACTCACGATTTACCCAGCTTTAGACATTAGAAAACAGCAGGAGAAGTTACGGAACTGAGCACAACACTATCCGGGTTCAGTAATACCGACCGAATTATGAAAGGCCCAAATTTATAGTAATACGGAGAGTTAGTCTACGGACGCTTTCGACCACGATAAATGTGACAGAAGCGAATGTCAGCTCGTCCGCCTTGTTAAATTCTGGTTATCAGGCTTGATGATTCCCTTTTTCTAGGAATGAATGCACGAGGACTCAATTCACTTCCCATTAGCTAAGCGAAAACAATTTCCCGGATATCAGGTAGGTCTACCAATTCCCATGGAATTCGGCGCTCTCATCCAATCCGGAAAAGAAAAACCATACAACAGATTCACTGTGTTGTGTATGTCTTGTAAGAATTTCGGATTTATGTCACGGATAACGGTGGGTTCCAAATAGAGGTTAGCCTCCCCATGTCGACTGTGTTCAGTTGAATGCAACTTATCGAATTTGTTCACGGTATATTTCAGTTCTCATCATCATCATCATCATCATAATCATCATCGTCATAGTCACTATCATCATCGTCATTATCGTCACCATCATCGACAGCACGTCAGTTTACAACACTAATGCTTCGCTGCCGTATGTTTCAGTTTCGGTCAGAATTGAAGCAAAAAGTTTTCACAACATTCCTTCATTCTCAAAACAGTGTTGATGACTCACAATGGCCGAGGTCCAAAGTTCATGTGTACAATAATATAAAGTGGAAGGAGATTTGGAAGATCTTGGATTGCGAAATCCAAGTGAATTAACCTAGTTTGAGGTTTCAGGTGTCTTTCCGTCTAACTGAACTTTCAGTTCAAGGTTCAGGCGCAAATTGCTAATGACGCCGCCTTATCTTTATATATCTCCGCTCGCGTTCCACTTGTAGTCACTGGACTTGAAACGAGTCCACATACAGTAAATATGTGATTGAATACATCAAGAGGGGAATAACGTCAAGATGCTGCTTTGATGCAGAATGTTATGATGACCGAAACAGTTGATAAACAAAGCTGCCTATCCCTTTGGAAAATCGGGCGACCGGTATTTGTGCTTGTTCAGATTCAACACTTAGGAATAACTTTTATCGAATTCTTCAAGAAGTCTTCAGATCAGTTTTGCTGGCTTTCCATGATTTTCGTCTTTGCCCAGCGTCCGTATGTGTGTTTACTTTCGCACACTTGTTTTACCGTAATGTTCCCGGTGGGGTTTTATCCAATCCACTCATTTTCATCTGTCAATATTCACGACGTTGCCCTCTGCTTATTATTCAGGATTGTCAAATGACTTGTAAGTAACTTGGAAAACTGCTTCAAAGAACAACACAGACCGTCATTGTTGTTTACGTCACCAAAGGCATTTCTTCTTTCCTGAGGTTATTCTGCTACCAGGTTAAGCTAGTCCAGCTCGGACTTTTCGCACTACTGAATATCAATGTTATCATTTGAGCTCCCAAGTAGTGCGGTCTTCTGTTCACTCTTCGGCGCCTGTTCGCATGGGTTGCGTTTAAACGCGAAGACTTTTTGTCTTCTTCTATAAGGCTGAGTGGAATAGTTGGCAACTCACTTGATGCTTATATTGACAATGAGAACTTTTTAAATTTCGATGTACTCGTTGTCTGGTCGCCTGCGGTCCCTCTTAGTACACACTGTGGCCATTCAAGTAGTGCCATGATGGATAACATCATTGGTTCCTTTGATTTGGTCCTAGGCAGTTTGCTTCTGTTTTCTGACGCCTTTCTTTACCATATCTTTCCATCCCTTGTTCTAATTCCTCCACAAATGAGCCAAGTGCCTGTCCTGAAATGATCCATATGGATTATCGATCAGTTAGTCCAAAAAACCTATCTCAATTGAAAAAGTTCCAACGATGGACAAAGCGACAGGCATTATGTGTAGACTTGAAGTTAACTTTTAGACATAGATGTGTTCTCGCACATCATTCGGAGAAGGTTCTATGACCTCGGTATATTTCGGCCTTAAGGGCATTTAGAATCGTCGTAGCATGTGCATGGCACTCATACGGGTTTGCACACTGGATTCCCAAACGTTCGTATGCACTTAATAGCTATCTACGTTTCAATAGACTTACCCAAATCTGAGTACCCTAAGTCACTTAGGAGGGGAAGGAGGAGAAGGTCAAAATAACTGGTGACTTTAGAAACTTTGCACGCAAATTACTGCTTATAGGTTGACTGAATCCTCTTTGTGATGGAATCTTACGGGGCTATCTGTTGGAACAAAGACTGCGGTAGGTTTAACAATGTGGATCTTATGCAGAAGGCTTTAGATTGCTTGAAAACTTATTCTGTGTGGAAAACTCCTTCTCCAAAGCAGTCGATTCCGCAGTTATTTTGTTTCCGTATGCAAATGACCTATTCTACGTTAATGTTCTTTTTTGAGTCATTTCAATTTTTACCACATGAAAACGTACTGAGTTTCACGGTAGTTTCACGTGGTACGCAACTCATTTAACCCATTGTACTCACAATAGACGACATCAAAGACTTCTATACTTTCATAGTATAAAACCAAACAAAATCACAAAAAATCAAAATAGAAATGAAAGACCTTGAAAACGCAGCTGACCTGCATTCTACATCACCCAGTGACGTCACAATAGGATGCATATGAGTAGCCTCATGTGCATGAATAAATTTCGTCGAAAATATCAAAGACGTAAACAATCTATTCATAAGGAGCAAAATCTCACGGGGTTCATAGTCCTCCAGTTTCAGAGGTGGTCACTCGAGGAGCAAGTCATTCGAGCCGGACAACGTTAAGTCAACCTCGTGAATGGAGGACAGTAGCACGACACCCCGTTCGAGTGCAAACTTATCAGCCTGTTTATTGGTCATCCATAGCTGACGATATTCTATTCAGTTGCCTTTAAATGGTGGGTTACATTCCATACTTGGGCTTGTTGAAGTGGACATTACGGATGCGGAACATTTACCGACGGTTCCTCCAGGTGTCCCAACATCACTTGCAAGGTGAAATCTCGAAGGAAATTTTGTTATCATGAGTGCAGCTTTGGGTGTTCGGGTGCTGGTAAACCCTGGGATATCTGGATGCAAATAACCACCTAGTTAATGAAACAAAAGTGGGCTTAACAAAGCGAATCTTCATCATGCCCATACGGTCTACAGTAGAATCAAATGTGTAGGAGTATATTTCATTGGCTTGCTTTATCAACAACCTTATAAGATGGCTACTTCTCATGGATGACAAAACCTTTCAAGTACCTACTGACTGGACCAAATGGCGTGATATGGATTTCCTTGAAATGATATACCGCCCATTAGGAAGGTCTGGACTTGGAAACAGTGCATCATCAGTCTTGCCCTCTATGAGCGCCAGATAGGCACAGCCCTCGAAATTCTGCATTAGTTGAGCGGCACCAAATAAGGCGAAACCGGTAGTGGGCTGCCGAAAAGATTTTTGCCGTTTCAATCATTATATTACCGTAGGAGAAACGACGAGGAAATCTTACATAGTACCAGGTTGACATCATTTTAGTCTTTGGATGAGTGTCTAAATAACAGAGAATGAATCCGAAACACAACACAAAATTTGCCTCCATGAGATCCTGTGATGGAGTTGGGTAAACCTGCTGCACTGACCCAAAGTAGTGAGCCGCTGAGTGCTCCGGATCGAAAGTAACTGCGCCTATTATATCTATATGGCATGATGTGCCTTAGCAGTTTTGTTGCCTAAAAAGGCTTTGAACTAACGACTTTCATAGCGAAGGTGAAGGGATACAAGGGAAACTGCGGAAATACTGTGGGTTGAACCTGAGGTTGGACAGAAACCATGCTCTTTGGTTCTTCAGAATCTCAAATGAAGTGTTTCCCATCCAGGTTATTGTTTAGTGACGCGTTGTGCTTATGATATTAGAGAAACATATTTGCATTGAGTCGATCAAAGGATGACATGCAAAACGGCCGGCTAGGTTAGTTATGACCAAAATGCAACTTCAAACCAATTAACAGAAAGACCGTTAAAAAATCAGTTCAACTGTCCAGCTTTTGGTCCCATTTCTGTTGTACTCTCCCGATGGAATCAGTTAGGTAACCTCAAAACGATCTCGTCTAAAACCGTAAGGTTCATGATGTGGTACCCAGTTGGATGACGATTAAGTAGCAGTTGAATTGGTCTCCAAAGCTGAACGTGGGCACCGGAGTTTGTTGGAGGAGTTTTTACGTTTGGGATACAAAGACATGGTGAAAGTTCTCCTAGAAACACATTGTACAGATGGGAATAAAAGAAAATCACATACGGTAAAAACAGCAAACAAAAGCTACCAAAAACTAATAGATAGTAATTAAAGTACTTCAACCTGAGATTCGGGATAACTTGATATGTTGCTGGGAAGAAGAACTGATCCGCCAAACCTTCAACAATAAAGGCTTATGCATATACCATTTTTGAGAGACGTCAAAGCAGACAGTCATGTCAAACGGAAAACTCTTACAGCACCGGTCCATTCGCTTCATTTTTGCACTAACAGGAAAAAGAATAGATGGGAAATTTCCACCTAATGATACACTGATTCTTACTGTCTGGTTGGAAAAATCATGATCGGTCTCGCAAAATATCCGATCGCATGATTTTTTTAAACTGTTTCAATCGTTTGACATAAACCTAAGACAGTGACGAAGTTTGTAAACAGCGGGAATAGCCCCTTCAATAGCGGGGACGCATTTGAGGAACTGATGGATTGGATCGATGACGGAGACCCTGGGATGACCATTCACAATTTCCTAAGTGATGAATAATGGAGAATTTTCAACTCCTTGAATAATTGGTGGTGTGCACCTAACGGGTTAAGCTGTGTGTACAGTTACACTGTCAACAGTGTGAATTTGCTCCATTCATCCATGTTACGATGTTACCATGTGTTACCTCTGACCACATCTTCTCCGGTTACCTGTGTTCCATTTGCAGATATATGGAGGCATGTGTAACCTACCGAATCGGCAACACAAGATTCGTCAGTTTTCAGCCCAACGAATGTCCTCACCGGTGTTGTTCATCTTGCTCATTTTATCTAGCACCGCTAGCCACGGGTCGAAACTATTTGGTCCGCAACGTCCTGCAGTGCTTCGCACGGGTACAATCAGAATTTATTACGAATAGGATTGTGGTTCTAAGTTTCGCCAGTGAAGCACATTTCTAGTTTTCAAGTTCAAGTGCGGTATATTCAGCAAAGTAAACGGGTGGGTATTAGGTACCATAAATCGTACACAAACTATTCCACAAGTATGCCTACAAACAAGGCGATCCGTCATAATAATGGCATAGTTTGAACAAATACCAGCGGCATGCCACAGTGGCCTTCAACTACTGCACTGATTACGCTGTGTTACTCCCCCGACTTATATGATAAAAACTGAAGGCATGGGGAACATTCGACGCTCACATATGTTTCATATCATATTTCATATCATATACCACTGTGTGTATCAGAAGTTGTGTACAAGAAACCCTTAGTCAAGATTGTTAAAGCCATTAACCAGCTAATACGCAAAATTGCTGCCAGGATGAAAAGACGGCTGTATAGCAGTGATTGGCGAATAGCTGTTTGGTAAAAATAAGAAAGGAACGACTGACTTTTGTGTCTAAAATGCTTGCAGTTTGAGACGTGGAAGAAATTTGTGGTTTCAGTACGGTTATAAGTGAATTGCAAATGCCTGTTTGCCATGCTGGCAGTGTCGAACATGCCCACTGTGACTGCAGTAATACAGTTAATTCAAATACGACTGTATGTGGTGTTTGTCCACCTTCCGGAAGCTGGGTAAGACCAAAATATGCGTTGTTCTGAAGTGCGTAAATATGAAAACCTTCGGAGAAGTACTGGATTCGAATTTCGCTCTTATTAGAGCTCATTAGCAGTGCATAACCTTTGCATCGCCATAGTTCGAACTCCAAACATCTGACATACGAGACGAGCTTGTCGCCATTGCTCCATCAGTGTACGCTGGACACCTTAATTTTTACATCTGAAAAGACGAATGTGTTTACGCTTTAGCGACGTGATTGGTTTGCCTGACAGCTCGAACGACGACCCAGTAGCCGTCCTGGTTGTATCGACCGAGTGACCGCCAGTCAGGACTTCCCAGTCAGGTGGCGTCACCGATACTTGAAAGCTGCTGGACAATTTTCGATTAGTTGCAGGTGTTTGCGGGATTTGAGGAATTCATATTCACATCACTCTTGTTTGAACATCATTAACTTTGCAAGTCTGATTGAGAACTCCAACAATAGTACACCTGTCCTAACCAAGCCCTAACGTCCTGTAAACAGGTGAAATAGTTCATTCATGGAAGTTACCAGCTCTCCCGATTGCGCAATTACCAATAAACTCAGAAGTAGCATGGTTCCTTTGGGAGAATTGGGTTCAGGTGCTCAAAAATAAAATACACATCTCAGGTAAAGTAAATTAGCATCGAAACATCCGTTATTCCGTCAATAATTTATTGCCAAATAATTGACGCGGTCGTTTCACGAACTTGGGTGAAAACTGACTAATCTGTTTCGCTGAACACTTTTGGCAACCTGTAGTAACACACCTTATTTAGCACTTGCGTTTCGGGGAGGCTCGATAATGAATCGTTACTTTTCAGTATACTTTGTTTTTGAAAGGAGTTTGCACCATTTCAGATGTAGCACACCACAGTGAGCGTGACTAGCTTGATGCAGTAGACTAGGGTTGGAAAAAATAATTTTATGATCAGCGTGCTCCTTTTGATGGGGCCTGCTTGCCTCCTGCACCTTCCCACAGATAACCTCCAGAAAGACCACGTTTCTGTCAAAATGGTAATCTGAAAGCATCAAATGCCTCAAATTCGCGATTTTTTTCAACCGTATGAATGTGACAAGGTATGAGTTCACCTTTTATGGAGAAACACTACACTAAACATGCTTGCTGTTATTTATACTGATTTACTCGTCCATCACCACCCTAAGCAGTCGAAGTCAGTAACGCAAAGAAACAGGTTGTCGTTGAATGGAAATAACTTGGCAGATAACGTGGCCTGGGATATCAGCAAAACCACTTTCGGTACAACACGAGTTGAAGCCAATAAAGGTAGAATGTAACGTGAACCGACGCTGGCAACGTGGTATTCATCGGGTGCCTAATAGTTGCTATCTCTTGTTTTCAAAATGCTTTTCAGTTCAACAGGATTTTACGAAAATAAAACGGTCATGGTAACTGAACAGGTGGGAGCTATTAAAAGTGTTGACCATCGATTATTGAATAGTTGACATATCTGATCAAGTAGAAGCGGGCCATTTTAGTGCGCAAGAGGTGTTTGAATAACAGTGCAGGAAAGTTTCGATATGTTTTCTTTTAGTCACCCTGACCATGTTGAACGGGCATTTTGACAAACCCTGAGGTGAGTAATCGGATAACAGACTACTACAGTAAGATAAAACGTTGCGAAAAATACTATCTTACTTTGAAAGAATTGATGCGGTGTCTCGTTCAATGATCAGGCCGTCAAACAATCTTCCTTGTTCATGATAATAAATATCAGGAAACGAGTAATGAAATGAAGACATGCAGCCTGACCCTTCCTCAATAAAGGTGCAATAGAATAAATTTGTTGAAACTGGGCGCCAGCTAGGCATCCAGGTCGTTTCAATGGAAACAACTTTTGGACCTGTAGTCAGTGTTTCGAAACGCAGTTCCATAACTGAATCATATTGGCCAGTCAAATGTTGTTGCAGAGGGCAGAATATCTGAGCAGCAAGATGTCTTTCGAGAAGAAAGTTGCGAACAGCCGGTTGCAGGTAATGAGTGTGTGGCACACAATAGGCTTACAAGCAGGATCAGGGAAGTCATTATTTCGTACGACCTATTGAGAGTTAATTTTAACGACTCAATACCCGGGTGAGCTCTATTCATTGTATAAAGCTCAATGCTGTTAACACAAAGGTCCTGGCCCTCAGACACACTGGGCATCTGAAAACATTTTGACTGAGATGCCCTATGGCACGTCCGCGGATAAAGATGCATGCTTATGACCAGGGAAACATTCAACCAAAATAAGGGTCGCGATAACTTCTTTTATCCTTATTCTCAATGGCCGGGTCGCAAATTTCCTCGAGTAGGGTTTTAGGATGTTTTATACCTCTGGTGATGAAAATGCCTTTCCGGAAGATCTGCTCACTAGTGGCGCACCCAGTGAAAAGAGACGTGGTAAGCTTGGGAACATAGAAAACCATTCTACCTTCCCAAGTAAGTTGCACTGCTAATAGCAGTATCATTTTCCTATTTATTAATACCCAGTGGGAACAGGAAGTAAGCGTTATCAAGCATGACACTGCCACAGCAACCCACTCTCATCGCGGCTAATTTTACACTTGAGCTGAGGGAACCAACAAACAATAGTTACGCATGGACGGATTAGCCAACCATTCAGGCACCTTCACACACTAGTAACCTGAGGGTATTGTCTGATAGGATTTGGGAGGAGGTTGTGCTACTCGTAATTTTTACGAGACAAATCTGGAGACAAATTTTACATCTATTTCAGGCACGCTGTTCACACAACCGCGAACAGTTTGAACAACCCTCCCCAAAATTGTAATGATAGTAGTTTTCCGCAGTTAGGTTGAATAAATGGCTCAATATATTGCAGGATTTTACAAGGAAACGAGGTGGCAGGAAGGAGAATGGAATCAAACTGAAAATGCTATCTGACACATGTTCAGATGAGTGGCAAAACCCAGTTTACAGAGCGAACAGATCAACCAGACGTACGGGTAAAAAATATTCACAGTGGTGGTGATGTCTCACTGGCAGTATCAAGCTTGTTCCTAGTAGATCTTTCAATCCGATTCGTGTTTTTGAGCAGTAAGTAAAGTTTGGCGTTTTTATGTGAGATCTTAGCCAGCGAATAGGATCGATCCTTGTTCAAGAGTCGAGAAGAACTGTACAGCTCTCCCACTCTCCTTTAGAAACGTCGACCACATGCATCTCACGAACCTGTGGGGATATCTGAAATCGCGTCCTTTGGTTGGCAGATTAACAATATATCAGTTGACCATTAATAGCTAATTAACAGTGCCATTAAATTTCACTCAAAAATGTAGGTTGCTAACTACTTGCAATAGATGATCGACCACTTTATTGTTAAAATCTACGTTGTATCGTGAAAAATATATCTCGGGGGAAAATTCTGGGAAGCACAAACTAGATACTACATCCCCACAACTCATTCGGCTGACCACGATATTTTACACCAGGCACTAAATCCTGAGACGTTGCATGCCTAGATACCTCAAATATAGTGCACCAAAGCCTAAGAGAATTTATTTGTTTACTCTAGATTTCCGAAACAATTCTGGATTTCTTACGGTAAAATCGGTCAAACGATCATGTTGCACGTGACACCAAAAGTATCTTCCTAATGGTTCACCATAGTGTGCGCTCCCAAACACCCCGCTGAAAAAGGTCACTCAGTCTAAACTTGTTTTACCCATTAGCTTGGTTACGTTTGCCGGCTGTGCATATAGCAGGTAGGCCTATGTGGAGGGCCTGTGTCAGTGAATTAGCTGAACACTAGGACAGACTGGATCACTCGATCATCAGTACACGGTGGTTCAAAGTAAAGTGTGCGACAATGTATTACCTGAACTCTTGTGTGTGTGTATTTGTAAAACAATGTTGTACCTGATGCTCAAGGTCTTGACCTTGTTTTCTCGCCTAAGTCTTGGAGGGTAAGGCCACACACTGATAACTCACCCTTGAGTGACTGATATCTGGGTCCGAGCTGGTCTTAGTGGCTGCTGAGTTGCCTTGCTCCCGTAATATTTTCCTGCACGCCCGTTTATGTCAACATGTAGCACTCTTATGTATTTGTTTCACTTTGCAATTACGAAATGATCGGTGACCTCTAGGTTTCGTTCAGTTCGTCAGTCTGATAATTCACCACATAGTAAACTGACATCTCTACTGAATGTCATTGACCTAAGTTCTGGATTTCTTATCGGCAGGCTTTATTGAATTTTTACTCTGCTTATTTGTGTCTTCAACTTACGGGGCAACTACCTTCTTTTCATACTTAAAATCAGAGGTTTACCCTTCGCCTGGATTGTCTAGGGTTGCATTCAGGCACACAGACATGGGACTTCAATAGCGTTTACCATTTCATCCGTCCAAAATCATAATGAAACCAAAGGAGCGTGGTCAGGCAAAGCCTGTACGCAAAGAGTTTGATATTTTCCAGATCAACTTAAATGGAAAAGCAAGACATTTTCTCTGCGCAACAAACTGTGATTTCTACACCTAAGCAACACAACATTTTTATTGAACCTGATAGAAGACTTTCACACTGGATAGTTGAGCAGAGCACAGGAGAACGAGGAGTTGCACAATACACCGGGTGCAATTGTCTTTATTTTTTCGGCTATACGCCATAGAAAAAAAACAAAAAGAAAACAAGCAAATGAAGCGAAACGAGAGTTTTACCAAGAGGATGTAGAAAGTAAGTCAATCACCAAGGGATTACCAGTGATATGACTGATTTCTTCGATCTGCACAATTCCGGTTTCTATCTTCTGAAAGGAATGGATCTAACAAACTGAAGAATCTAACCATCTGTTGTCCTGTACATTAAAACGGGTTTTTCATGGGACTCCATGAAGCACTATCCAGGAAAAGCATGCGTTTTAACTGCCTGGCAAAATTAATGCTAATAAGCATGAACTATTCCAAACTTTAGTAGTCTGGGCACGTAAGCGTTGGTTTTGCAGACTAAGCCCGTAAGACTGGACCACTGAAGATTGCAGTATAGTCTGGTAAACTGTGCGGAATCCTTTCGACTTTCTGACTGAGTGACAAAATAATAGAATTTCACTAAATTATTAGTTTAAACCTAATATAAACAAGCATTTTAATGTGATTAATATACCTGTCTTGATTTAAATCACTACATTTACGTCCACAGCCTAGCCGAACGCAGATTAGGGAGTCCTCTAGCCAAGAAATATCGAGAGATCCATACTTAAATTACACCAGAAAGTGCCATTATTATTCTATGTGCTACATGTACAAGAATCCTTCATAAATCTTTCCATACAAGTCCGAATTCAGTCAAACTCCTCGGTTACACTGACTACAGAAATGCTTCTTTTACGCTGAAGGTGGCCTGCAGAGATAATTTTGATTGGAAGAAAACAAAGCAACTCACCCGGAAACGTTGCAGTGCACATCAGAGGGCACCAACGTCCTCTCTTAGAAGTCGCGATCTCTGGTCTCCCAGCCACTGGTTTACGCATGCAGAATAGTACGACTCATTCCATTTACCATTTATCCCTAAGCCCCACTACTCGCCATAACAACGCGCTGATGATGTCACCCCGATTGGTAATGAAACATTTGCAAGCAAATTGTCAAGCTCAGCGAACAAACCAACGACCATCTGTGCTACCCGAGCTAACAACATTCGCTTCAATAAGTTTATAGTCCTAAACCAAACATTTCAATTTTATGGACTGGATGGATATATCGTTCCAGGATATAGTTTTACGGGAATAAAGCTTGCCAGAAAAATTTGTTTAAAGTGATGTGCTTTAGGGATGAAAGGTCACAGGGTATAGCATTCCGGGACGTGGTGTAGCGCAGACGTAGTATCAAGGAAGGAAACACCACTAGAATGTATGGCTGTCCATGTGAAGGCCTGGGACGAAGTATCACACAGCCATTCGAATTGTGTGATTCACGTCAATGACCCATGTTGATGAGCTCCTTGAGTGACGACTTCTGAGGATTCCTCGATTTAATCACCATTTGAGGGGCAAGTTAACACAAACGTGACACAAACTGCCTGAATACCAGATGAATGGCAATTTAACCTTTTTAAACGTTACTTAACCCTGCTGTTGATCAGCCACTTGTGGCCGAACAGTTAAGTGTTCAACTACTAACCGGAAGGTGTGATTTCTAATCCACCGGGAGGTGTATGAGATGCGAATCCCATACGACTTCCAACGAAGATAACTTCGTACCAACTGGCTTTTGAAAGAAGTTTGACCTCAGTTGCCAGAATAGGTTCAGCCTGAGAGGTTTGAATGACAAAATGAAGATGGCGCTTCATTTTTCGAGCTATTAGAGCACAGAACTAAACTAGTCATGTACCATCACGAGCGACCTCGCTCCCTTTGAGTTTTGTAGTCGTGCCACCCGAAGTCAGAAGTGAAATCCTGACATCCGACAGTCTGTGGCTTTCTACTACTTGCTTAACCGAACAATAGGAACACATTAAATCTGGTTCATGGCACCATGACCTTAGTTGGGTAACTGAGCAGGTTTATGTCAGCGAAATGATCGATTACACAATGGGCTGCAAAACTTTAAATTTTAAACATTTGATTTCTCGTTCCGTTCATACTGTAAAATCTGAACTGTTTTATACCTAAAACTTTGTTTTTTGTTCCCGAATAGCATAATTATCATTTGAATTCGTTTGGGACAACTAAGCATCAGCTTGGGCCAACAACTTACTGGAAACATGCTAAACTTATCATATTTTTATCCCGGAGCGAGCAAATAAATCATTGCTCTCCTGTCTGCATGTCTGAATAGAGGAGACAAGCCGTCACCATGACTGTTGCCATAGTTACCGAGAGAGCGCAATTCAGTTCATGGTTGGGGAAGGCAAGTTGAGTCTCAACTGATGCAGCTTTCAGGGACAGCCAAAGCAGTATTGACCGAAAGAAGGTACTCTGAGTGGCACGGATATCGGACAAACTTCGAGACATCTAAAAGGTCAGGACGTGAGTTTTAGTGAAATCAACGAAACGATATAAACATACTCCGGAAACTTACAGGAAAGTCATCTCCTGTCACGTATGTTCTAGCTATTTCAGGAAATTGGTTGTTACGCCAAGTTATTGCTAGGTTACACAATTTTTTATGAGTCGGACGAATGCCCCCGTCAGAAGTGTCGGGTTTGACCGTCAAATTACAGAAAGAGTATTCAGGAGGCGAGCCGTTAGTTATTACTAGATTTCTCTCGGTTAAATTATGATCAAGGATAAGCTTAACAATAAACTGGAGGAGAAATGTAAAGGGGGTATGATAATTAGTTTGTTCTAGATGTTGATTTTTCTACCTTTAACAATTTCAGCTTGCCTTTGCCAACAATACCTGAGTCTCTCCCGAAGAGATGCGTACTTCAGACCTTGGTTCCAGAAGGAACCAAGTCCAAACCATCCGTATCCCCAACGCTGTGGTGATTTCCTTCAAACTCTAACCGGTTTTAAAAACTTGGTTAGACTAGGCAGGTTGATGCGGATGAGCTCAACGAATGGATGACCATGTTTGCTACTGTACGAACAGCAGCGTTGATGTCCCCTATTTTGTTATCAAGAATCTACTGACCAAGAAACCGACTGACCCATGAATTCAGTTGACGGAAACAAGAGGAAAACTGTATAGCAGTTAAACCTATCATATCTTATTTTATGGCTAACAATGATGGTAATTTCCGAGCCAGTTTACACTCCCATAAGTTGTTGATCACTGTCCACCATAGCAACAGTGTAGACAGCAAATCAGATGTCGTAATAACAGTGGGTTGGGTGGATCGTAGAATGTACAAGGTGGGCTTGCTTATAAATAGCTTAGCAACTGGGCCTTGACAACAGGTGTAGCACAAGCACCAGTGAAATTTTGCGGAACGAGACCTGAGCCACAAACCTGCAACAAGCTGGCACAGAGCGACAGGATCAAATTCTGCCTCATGATAAGCCGAACAGTGTTGTACACTTTAATTTCAGTTCAGGTCAGACCCGAACGTATGAACTTAGGTGACAGCCTTTGCCGTGCTCTTTAATCCCGCTAGCCATTCGTTACTTGATGATTCATTGTGATTTCTACTAGTGTGGAGGCACGGCTACAGTTTCACACATGTAACGTGAGACCCGTTATTTTTGCAACATGCTGGCTTTTTGTATAATTACCCTGCTAAGCCTGTAGAGAGTTAGAATTACTGATCATAAACGTGCCATGAATGACCTAAGGACTGAAGTATTTTGGCTCATAAAAGGTGGCATTTCTAACGATGCAGTTTGCGCGCGTCTACAAAGGCTAGCAGTTAGGGGATCACTGAAATTTTGAGAAGGGTACTACGGTTCACGCCACAGAGAATGATGGCCGAGGTGGTGGAAATCACCAAGCATCCCAGTGTGAATAGAATAGAAGGCGTAGAACTGGCAAGCGTGTGGAGAACGGTTTGAGATCAGTCGAGCTGAAACGTGGTGATATGCGTTTATCAGAAAGAGGAGTCATCAACTTCTGTAGCTTAGCTCTGAAGTGCATGAACCAAACCGACCAAAAAAATCTGGTAAAGAATAATTTGAAATTTCCCCAACCCATCAACTGTAAGATTTAGAATACAACGCTACCTGACAGGACCCTTTAACTGACATTCAACACTGATCCAGCGTGTTAATCTGAAGAGGTCTTACTGAGTAGTTCTCCGTCTGTCTTAATACTTGGCCAGCTTGGTAACCTGCTTACTTGGCATGACGAAGGTTTTGTGTCAGAAGCGAAACGTTGCCCATTTAAAAACTACCGATTGCTTCCCAAGCCCTTCTGAAACGATGACTTCTCAATCGGTTCCAAAGTCTTTTCATTTGGTTGAAGACTGCAGCTGGTCTGAGTAGTGGACGATGTGATGGTGGATGACGTTTAACATAACACATTGGATGCACATTTTTACAGGCTTTTAGGCCTAGATTGACACACCTTTGCAAGCTGGACTCAAACTAACGTTGCAATCATCCCTAATACTGAAATACATCAAGTAGTTGTTGAGGATGAGTGCTATTCTTCGTGCTGGTAGTAGCGGTGGTAGTGGTCAGCATATTGAACCACCTCCTGGTGGTGCCGACTGGGTAGCCCGGACGTCAGTCTGGGTGAGCTAAGGGTTCAGCAATTCCACACACGGCTAACCACCCTGTTTGGTTTCAACGTGCCGGTTACTTTCGACAGTTTACAATACGAATCATCTGGTGCCTCTGTACCAGTTCCAACCAGTACACAGGAGAGACTTGTGGGGCTCACGTGTGAGGAATGTGACAAGTGCTGCAAATCTAAAACTGGCTTAGTATCCCACCGTCGAGTTCACATTCACTAAAGTGTTGGCACGAACGTGGTCGTCCAATTGGCCTGCGCTGACTGCTCCCGCCTTTTTCCGACGAAGACTGGCCGGCACGCACACCATGTCCAACATAATGCATATAAGCGTGACCGAGTGAAGAATTCCGATGCCCGCTGGTCCCAACAAGAGTCACAATCACTCTTGCGCCTGGCTAACAATATATATCCGTCTTGTGACAAATAAACTGCGCTGTTCGTGAGATTGGAGCAATACTTTCCTGATCGATCAGCTTTCAGCATCAAAACCAGGTTACCTGCGCTTAACTGGCAAGCATCATCACCATCATCATCCTGGACTGCAAGACATCAGTGTTAAACACTGACACTTCGCTGCCGTGCAAACACGATTTATTGGAAAGCCTTATTGTGAAGAAAAGAATAAAGGTGGAAGGAGAAGGGACATAGTGCTAGCTTAATTCAATCATTCCGAGGCGCTTACACCTCCAGACACTCATTCAGGCAATCTGGATAGAAACTGACAACTAGATTGCCACTGACATCGGTTGGCAGCCATAACTTGCAGTGTCTCCAACCAGGCGCAGTGTGGATCATGCGATCCCCATCCTGGAAGGCGAGTAGCACCGACAACTCCCAAACGTTTCGTAATCTCCTTCATGCCCCCCTGCCATGTCAAGGGTTGGCCACCTCTCTGCTTCCGCCACGCTGAATTGGGCACGGAAAACAGCACTGTCTTCGGCAAACGATAGTTCGGCATAAGCGATACATGGCCTAACCAACGCCGCTTCTGGTGCTGGACACATTCTTCAATGGAAGTTCCCGTTGCATAACCAAACACTCGCTTTCTAATTGCCTCGTTACGGATTCTCTGACACCAAACTACACGAGCTATGGTCCTGAAAAGGCGATTGTCGAACACCTGAAGACAATTCAGTTCCGCTGCTCGAACAGCCCAAGTCTCATCCATACATCAAAACAGCTCGTACTGTAGCCTGATACACAGATTCCTTGAGATTCAGGGACTAGGTAGCTCAAATTAGAAAACGCGACCTTGCAGGTTCGTGCATTGACCTCACCTGTTACACTGCAGTCGGAACTAATGCAACTCCCAAAGTAGGTTAAACGCCTCACAACTTCGAGTGCATCCCCTTGGATTGTTAGTGGCGTGTTCAGTGACTTAATGTCCAGGAGCATGACCTTACACTTTGTGGGTGAAAAGCGCATACCAAGGGTAGCCTGGAATGGTGCGTCCTGCTCTCGAGTCAGTGCTTTACGAGCCACCATAAGGCGACAAAGCACAAGTGACACCAGCAGTCTCGTTACGACCGGGGTTAAGCTGATCCCCCTGCGGTTATCACACTCACTACAAGACACTTTTTTGAAAATGGGCACTACCCTCTTTTGTGAGACAGTCTCCTTTCTCCGAACGCAGACGAACAGATCAGACAAGCGGTGACTGAGGATTTTACTCCCGTCATTGAACAATGCGGGTGGGAGGTCATGCGGACCAGAGACTCGGTGGCGGTTGAGAAAACATATACAGTCATAAACCTTCGAGGGGGTTCCACGTTCACCTTCCAGGGTTCTACGTCAAATGTGGGCTGCAGATGTATGGTAGCTGGTGGCCACGATAACTGTTATTCGAAGAACTCGGCCCACCGGTCGAGGCACTCTTCTTTATTCAAGATGGTGGCTTCATTCTGATCCTTGATGGTTTCTGGAGACTCGTCGCACGGATCAACTGAAATAATAATCTTCGGGCATTCCTGGCCTCTTCCATTTCCTTGGCTTTCTGTGCTCACCTGACTTCACACTTTCAATTTCACTTGACGTCTGATAATCCGTCGCGTCAAGTTATGTTTGGGACCGGCTGAGATATTTCTCCGAAAATTAAGCAATGCCACTGTTCGGTCTGATATCCAGTGGTTGAGTGAGCCTGGTAGCGCCGTGCTACAAGCAAAACTGCCAGCACTGTGCAAAGAAGTGCAAAGAAGGCGATCTCGTCTTGTTCACATCTGATGGTGGGGAACTTAGAAGGAAATCTAGGGGGCGATTCTGGAAAATTCGTCTAACATCCGGATTTGCCTTTCTCTCAGTTGCCAAGCCTTTTGTCCGCACCTTACACGGCCGCGGAAAACGGAGGGAGAAGCGACTGTGAACAACCGCGTGGTCGGAATCTACAAATGTGTTTCAAAAACGACACATAGTTAGTGATCCACGCCATCGGTAACTGATGGCAATGTGATCGAGTTGAGTTCATGGCCGACAAGCTGTTGGACGACAACATATGGCCAGATGACTTTGGCTATTTCGGAAGTTAGTACTGCAAAAAAACATCCCGCGGTCAGCACACAGCTTATGCAGTCGTTCACGATTGTCCGTACTTACGGAGTCCAGTTCAAGTGGACTACCTAATTGAGTCTCAGATGCGCTAAGCCTGCCCACTTGTGCATTGAGGTTTCCGGCAAACACAACGGTATCTGAGCTTTTAGCTCGCCGCAAGAGGGCATTCAAAGCGTCTTAAAACCTGTCTTTGATGGTATCAGAGCTACAATCAGTTGGGGCGTAAGCAGACACGACAAACAGACATCGACCAACTTCCCGCTTGTGAGACTCCCTCATAGAAGTTGTCAGACGAACCGCGCAGTGACGACTGTCAACAGGCATCCAGTCAAGTAAGGATCCTTTCGCCCGGTGACTCAGGACAATACCAACTCCTGCACATCTTGCTGCAACAGCCTTTGGGTTGCCAGGGTTGAGCACCCGGAAGCTAGTGGAGAGTGATCGGGCGGTTATCACAACCACGGTGCTTGCATCTTGAGTTATTGTTCCTTATACACAGCATATATCAATGCAAAACGAGTTCGGTGTGAGAGCATGAGTAGCTTGTTGACCTGCTTGCTTCAGATTGCGGACATTGAAGGCGGTCTGGTAGACTGGGCGTCGAGGCTTGAAGATTGATTTCGAGATGTCTGAGGATGTCGACGCCGGATGACGCAAGGACGTTGCTCGCAAAACAGACGCAGGACGAACCGAGTCATCAGTCCTAAGTGGTGGTCCTACAGAGATAGGGTTACTGATAAGATGGGGAGAGGGGGAAGAAAAAGTATGTGAAAGAGAAGGAAGGGGGCGTCAGCAGTAGTCTGTTTTCGCTTACCCGCCCCTCTGCATGCAGCGAGTAAGGCCACCCGGCTGACGGAACCACGCGACGGCCGATGTGGCATGAGTTTATTTATATATGTGCAGTTCATGTTTGTACGTGGGCTAAGATACTGCCGGGGCGCCCACACCTAGACAGGAGGACGACTAGGGTCCTCAACCAAAGACTTTGGCCCAAAAGCCTGACCGCAAGGCAGCAATGTTTGGCTGGAAATGCAAGTACATTACCATTTTTACGGAACACATCGCCACAGATGTTCCAACCCTCAACCTGGAGAACCAGGAGACTGTGTTCGTCAGTCCCCTAACCTCTGCCCAACCTGGTACGACAGACTCTGCGAGTGTCGCGCGGACACCCCCCTCCCGCAGTATAGCTCAATGGATCGTCGAGTTACACAAACCGCCACACCACAGTAAGGTCCTGTCTCTTTGTGACGGACCTGGCAAGCACAATTGGACGAATCGTCATCTGGTAGACCAGACCAAACCATCGGTCAAACAGCGGCCTACTCGTCAAAAGCCGATGACTATAGCGTCTGGTTTATGCAAAAACCGTGGATTGCGCCGTGTCACTCTTGGGATCTCATGCTGACTATTTGCTTGCCAGTGTTGACCTTCTGTCGACCTTCCGAGGGATGCAGTCTGGCATCACGGCCCCAAATCAAGTCCTGTCACATCTGGACAACCACGCCTCCAAGACATATCCACATACGTGCAATCCTGTCTCCCGACGCCGTCGTCAGCTAGCCCATTGTGTGCCTGCCAAGCGAAAGCAAGTCCGCCGAGCCACATAGGCCGCCATCCAGACCCTATACCACCAAAGCAGTAGGGAGGCAGCGTTTTCTGTCGTCGAAGGATCTGTACAGAGGTAACAGCGGCCTACCTCTGGACGCCGAGCAGTATTGGAAACAGATGTTCTCCGCTCCGAAACATGTGGATAGCCGGCCAAGTCGCGCAGTGCTATCGTTCGATTAGAGTTTGATGGATCCAGTTACAGGTGAAGTCGGCCGTACGATCCGTTTAGTGACTAATTTGCCCCCATGTCTGGACAAGCTCACGCCCACGATGCTTTGCTGGTTCAATTCCAACGCCCTCGATGGGTATTTAAACTTACCCTTATTGCCTGGAGTTTTTCCGCCGCATCTGTGTCTTGCTAGCATTACCCTATTTCCGAAGGTCCGAAATCTGACTTCACTGGACTGATCTCCTTGTCATCCATTCTGGTTCGGTGCTTTCATAGGGTGCTTTCTGAGCGCTGAAGCCTTAGATTGCAACTTCCCTCACACCAGTTTGCACTTCTCTATCGAGACGGTTGTTTGGAAGCTACATCGCTGTAACATGCCCTGTTCTGTCACTCATCAGCGACTGCTTCTAAACCCAGCTTGGCTTTTGTTAATAACTCGAAAGCTTTTGGTTCGGTTTCCAACTGCACAATTTTCAGATCTGCCGAGAAGTTTAGAGCACCGTCACTCCTAGTTTGATACGTTGCACGGTCCTATGAAAATGCTGTAGCAGTTTTCCTTAATTCCGAGGTTCATTGCCTTAGAGATGTGAGGCAGGGAGATCCACCCTCACCATTATTGTTCATCAAGACAATGGATGAGGTTCTTGGATTGCCGATCCCTCAACTAGGATACCAGTTCCACGATGCCCCAGTGAATGCTTTTGCCTTAGCTGACGACTTGGTTGTGTGCCAAAAGTCAGGCTCACCTTAAAGGAAAGCTTGAAGCTGCTGCTCTCGAGTTGCGAAGAGCTAGTATGAAGACCAACGTCCGGAAGACGAAAGCGATAGTGATTTGTTGGAACAGGGAACATCGAGTGACAGCGACCTCAGTCGAATCTTTTTGCTTCGCCGAGGAGCTCATCAATCCTCTGGGTCCGACAGGCACCGTGACATATTTGGGCATCCCCTTTTCTTTCAAGGGGAAAGGAGTCTGCAAGTACCGACAGCAGCTGCTCAAACTGCCTAATGAGGTGACGTGTGCCCCGCTGAAACCGCTTCAAAGAATGTAGACTACAAGGATCCATCTGATAGTGAGGCTGACATACTCTCCCGTGCTCGGCCAAGTCCACCGAAACACGCTCAAAAGGTTGAACAATTACATCAGAAAATCTATTCGTGGCTGGCTGCGCCTACCAGAGGACACCCCGATCAGCTACATCTACGCCGGTAAACAATACTGGGGACTTGGTATCCTAGGTCTGAGTGCAACCATCCCGATGCAGCGGAGAGCTCTTATAAAAAAGCTTCTCTATGCTCATTGCCGAGTACTACGCAATCTGACTAATGATTCCGCATTTGGCAAGATTGTTCGAGATGTTGGCCTTCCGATCCGAGTCCAAGGTGCATGCGTAGATACCAAAGAAGAGCTGGTGGCTGCTTGGGACGATAGTCTGCACAACAGCGTTGATGGTCGCGGTTTACAAGAGTTGATCACTTCATCTCTGTCGAATCAATGGCTTGTGTTTCTAGAACGAGTGTTCCGTCGGATATTTTTCTACGGTATCCGTCTCCAGTGCAAACTGCTTGGGACGAGAGTTAGAAGCGTCCGGCGTGGTCATGGTGCCAGATGATCTTCTGTCGAGGAGAGTTTAGTGCATATTTTGCAGTCCTGCTGGATCACGTAGATGCTAGATGTGCCCATCATAATCAGGTTGCAAGGAAACTCGCGGAACCTCTCCGTCGCCTAGGATACACCATCTTCGAGGAGTTGACCTACGTCAACGTCTTTCAAGAAGCCTGACTTAATGGCTGTTCGGGAGCGCTGAGCAACTGTGCTAAACATAAGCATAGTCTCAGATGGGCGCAGAATGACTGTGTGGAATGAGAAGAAGCAGAAGCCTGGTGCTAATGATTGTTTCCCCACTATTCTATCAGCCCTACGTGCAATCAATTGTGATGTCGACTTTTGGTCCATTAACGCATGATCATTTCTTATTGAGGGATCTCTTTCCTCAATCCACCAAGGCTGTTACTGAACTGGAACTTTCTAATGTCACGGTCAGTGACTTGTGTTTGCTCGCTATTTTGGGCTCTCTGCGACACTTTTGTACGTGGTGCGATGGCGTTGATTTTTCACTCGTGCCATTGACTTTCACACCTGACCCAGTATGACGGGCACTTTGTGCCTGATGTGCGCATCTTGACAGTGCTAGCGCTTACCGCGCCTTGAAGAGCGTTTATCATTGTTTGTCGTTTCTTCAGTGTCTGGTCTTTACACGTGCGTTTCCATACCAAGCATTCTTGCATATGCTGGAGTTCACTTCGTCTGACTGGAACTGTTGTTTGCACGCCTTCGAATGGGACGCTTCCCCCGTTTTATCTAATATTCTCCTGCACACCACTTCACGGCCATCGCCCGGATTTATTTTTATGTTTGTGACCATGCTGTTCAAGAATGAACGCAATAATAATAGTAATAATAATAATAGTAATAGTAATAGTAGTATCATCTCATGGGCAGCTACATTTAGACAAGAGCTCTTGGTTAGAATTCATCCCAGGGTCACGTTTTCGATCGATATGCTTCTAATAGACACAGGTCATGGAGCTGAACTTAGCTCATCGTTCTGGATCTTATCACGAGGCACATGCCCACAGAGGTTCAAGTTTCCGGAGTTTTTCCACAAGCTCCTGTATGATGTGTTTGTAAAGAGCTGAAGCACGAGTGAGGTGACTAAACGCAGTTCACCGATTTTTCGGCATATGTTTTCTCAATGAAGGCGAAGAAACTCACTGAAAATTCTGTCTTCGTCAAAAGTATGTGACTGGACCACAAACCACAACAATTTGTATTGCTTATTCATCCAAGTAAAATTCGTGGCACGCAAAAATAACAAGTATTGCGTTGAGCTCTTATTGTGGTTGCGTTGTGTACATCCTTTCTTGTTCTCCACCGCTGGCAGACCTCCGATCAAAAAAAGTTTGTGCAAAAAGGGGATGACCTTCGATAAACATCCGTCACTTTCAGAACACATGTTCAAACTGAACAACTACCGATGTGATGGTTTCAACCAAGATTCAGCTTGTAAGTCTGAGTGGCATTATTCGGGAGGCCTATTCGCTACCGAGGTGTCTATCACTCGGAGTTGTATTCAGTTCGTAATCGAACATCATAATTCCCTGTTGAATTCCACCTCAAACGGTGACGCACGTTCCTAACGAAAGCAATTCAAATAGTGTCAACAATACGCAGTGAAATCGTGCTGTCTCGTGAGGTCGTTTCGGACGTAGTCAAGACGCTACAGGCGGTCGACAGGATAGAATAAACTTACTCGGCTCTGTCGATAAGAAGCTGCGATAACATCTGTCATTTTCGAACCAAACAAAACCGGGCAAACTGAATCGCCCCTGTGCACTGAAATGATGGATTTACGTTGAAGCCCGTTCGAAAAATTGTTCAACCGCGCAACAACTTGAAGGACTTATTTGCCTGAGCTTCAAATTTACTAAGGAGGAAATCACGTGTGTCACAATTTTTTTCATAAAAAGATCACATTTTGCTCAAGAGAATTCTGGGCTTTTGTGTGCATTTTAGTCGTATCGCTCAGACTGCAGGTAAGCATTCTGAGACGATTTAAAAGTGCATAGAAAGTTGGATGCTATTTTAAGTTTAAAGTCAAGAAGTGTAGCGGAACCAGACGTAAAAATTCGACCATTCGGGTGCCCTGGGCAGCATTTTTCAAGGATATTTACAATCAGTTGAACAACAGCCAATAACAGTGTCATCTGGGTCTAATGGTCTCAGTAAAAAGCTTTGATAAAATAATGTAGGCAGAACGATTCACAGTTAGTACCCAGCCCAATCATATTTATGTTTTGCCCTTGCAGTAAGTGTTCGCGTAAACCGTGAAAAATAAAAAACAACTGTCTAGAAGAGTAAAAAGAGTACAAAATTTTGCCTATGCTATTAGCGCTCTGGGTCTTCAAAAGCATCCAAAAGTGTATTTCTGATGGCTTGGTACCTTCTAAGACTCTTACAACTTTATGAAAAAACCACTATTGGAGAACGTTTTAAAAAATTCATTTTCAAATTCAAACGAACGTTTTGGCTGGTAGAGACTGATCTCTAGAGTAAAGTCCAATGTATCACCCTCAGCTACAAACAATACTTTTGCCATTTTACTAAAGTTAGCAGTAGATTGCAACGCCGGCACAAGCGGAGCTTCAGCAAGAAACCCCCCACCAATTTTTTGCCTTTGAATTGCTTGCTTTATATCAAACCAACAAGAGCCAAAAAAGGATAACAATTTTACCTGGCAAGTTAACTCCGACAAACATCTGCAATCAACTGAGATTTTCCACTACCATCTCATCAGCCTAGAAGAATAGGGCCGATAGTATTTGAATAAACCGAAAGTTTGGTTTTATTTACATGAAAGTCCGGAGAAGTTTCCCTAGTATTGGAACTTTGCTCCATTTTTTTAAATAACTATCAGATCAAGTGAGGTGTCTGCGCAGTTTGAAGGGGTCCCACTTGCCCAAGCGATAGTGCCAGGAGCTGTGCTATGCTCCTAGCTCAGGACAAGAAGCCTGAGAAATTTTGTTCTGTCTCCTGTGTGAACGTTGCATATGGTAAAATATGCTCAACCGCACTAAGGCCACCTTATGAAATCGGCATATATGCACTAGGCAAAAGTCTCCAAATCTGAAATAGGTCTGTGTGAGTCTAAACTGGGGGTACGTATATAATCTTTAGAGCAATCGCACGAAATTATTGTAGTGTAATTCAGCCTGTTGTACATGGGCAAATTGTTAAAAAATTTGAAACGAGTCGAGCACACAGTGACGATCATTTCGCTAACTGAAACGTTTAAGGACATGATAAACGAGAGATTTAGCTGAGTTCCAGGTGAGTCTCCCGTCAGGACCGAATCGGTAAGCAAGTAAGTGTATTTCGTTAAGTTCGTGCAATTTGGGTTCAAGTAGAATATACGGTTGACGGAAACTCGGGGGCTGCGCCTACCTGATATTTCCGATATACTTTTGGGTACATCTATCAGAATGGTTCTACACTGCTTATTGGACCCTCCTCTACTTTCTTAAATACTGGAAGGCTTACTTATCTTTGGACAAGCTTGTTGTTCTGATACGTCTACCACTCACGGTGGGGTTGAAGCCGGGAATCTAAATAGACGGATTAAATAAATGAACATTCTAAAAAGCAGCCATAAATTAGTGCTTAATTCGGTGTGTATAACGTGGAAATTTGTCTCGAGTTTTCTGTCCATTAAGGCCATAAATTTTATTATGGCAGCTTAACGACCTCTAGAAAGATCAACATGCAATCATGGTGGCGTTGTAAGAGACAACCGTATTTCCCGTCGCATTTTTATTTTAGCCATCAAAGACGCTTTCTCACAGTGTATGTTCCGTCTAAGTGATGTGCTAGTGCCGTGGCTAAGTTTGAGTCATGTTCACTCATTTGGCTTACTCCATTTGTGTATATTTCAAAGGCAAAGAAGTTTGCTGCGTACGTTGTTTGATTAGGGGCGACACACAAAAGTCTTCTATATCCTTTCAGACAGTATTCAGAGAGACTGAAAATCAGTTTCCCTAGTGCTGTTTAAATAGATTTTGCTGCAAACGGTTTTGCATAGAATTTCTCACATTTTTATACTAACAATTTGTCTTTTTGAAACCCAAAAATGAGTAACCATATAGCATTCTCAATTTGATCCGGGTGAGCAATAGACCAGCTCACCTCATAAGTAGATGGCGTGATTTTCGATTAGTACGCTAACGAGTACCAGCTTGAAACAAGAACGTTTCCTTATAATAGCTACTTTCCTCAGGGTCGATTTTGAAGTATGACATAGCCGTAGTACCCTCTCACGTCGTGTTTTGCTTACAGGCCTTTTTGTATCTCTGTAGCATGTTGCCTGAAATTACTGCATGTTCGCGTACTCAGTCTCGAAATTTCCTCTATGTAGGCTGGGTAGAGTGGTTTGAAATTTAAAGATTGTACTTTATGCAAGGATTGAATTATGTGAACAGAAACCGTATAGCTTAATAACGTCACGAGGATTATGAATATCTATTCAAACATGTGGCTGATTGTACAAACAGATCTATCTGTTACCACATTTTTCGTACAAGCAAGCACCTAATCAATTGCCGTGGAGGCTCATCTGGCCGGCAAACCGTTGCGTGAAAGGAACGTGTCCTCAAGATTTCCACTTTAATGATAAATGTGGAAACCAGGGTCAATAATCAATTGCCGGTGCACAAAGTGACCCGGAAATTTCTGAAGTTTAGTCCAGCCTGTCTGTCACGCCAAACTGCTTGAACCAGTTTCTGGTCCCGTTGTTTTGCTTGTTGTTTCAACCATATCGGAGCAAAATTCTGCTGTTGCTTCGGTTCAGGGTTGTGCGCACGTTTTTAACCAGTTTCCCAGTTTTATGAGTCTGTTTTCAGGATAGTTAAACAACTGATTGACAGTGGAAAAATCACGTCCCAGGCGTCTAAAGCACCTGTTATTGTTTTAGCGGATGGTAAAAACCAGATTATCTAACATGAAAAGTTTGTGTACTAGTAAAAATGCTTCGTCAGTAGTTGGATTGTGTAGCATTTCGGTATTCTGTGAATATGAAGTAGTGAAGTTTGTCAAGCCATCTTCAACTCCGTTACTTAGTTTATATGGATTAAATAGGTACACGAGCGGCAAGCAGTTTCTTTAATGGATACTACTGGAACCATACACATCTGAAGAAAGTATTGATATAAAACACAATGTTTTTTATGCTAAATTCACACACGACCGACCGCTATTCCAGTTTGAGCTTAAGCCAATCGATTCAAACTGTTTTAATGGAGACCAGCTACGGGGATAGTCTCCCTGCAGGTCTGCCGCAATGACACAATTACTGCCGCATATCCTTCATTGGGGAATGATAACTTCTGCAAAATACCATATTACTATGGATTGACAGCAAAACCGAAAATACGAGTGCAAAATGATAGTATGAAAACCTGCAGTATACACTAAAGCTGTTCTACCGCGATAGCTGACCTAACTGGTTCAAAACAGTTGTTTTAAATGGATTGGCGCTGTACAGCTTGTTGTGGAATAGTACTTATCGACTGTATTTCAAGATAGAGACGGTGTAGCTGATGAGAAATTTTCTCTGGTCGCTGTTGTGCTTTTACTTCTGTCGTGTCGAAGTCGGACCGGGCCAATTCAGTGGGTTCGTCTCAGCTGGGCGGTTACAGCAGAATTGTATATTGTAAAACGGTCCGACTGCATATTTGTCGTCAGAAGAAAATGCGAGAGCAGTGTTTATCTACATCTGTGGACTGGAATAGGCGACAACACTTTGGCTGTTGGGCTTAAAACTCAGACAACTAGAAAGGTCCACTTCAACAAAAGGGATGTACAAATCCAAGCTAGAGAGGTAAGAACACGTTTGGTGAGACTCGTCAATGTATGAAAATTTTAATACCACATTCACGGGACCTGGATTATTTTTAAAATTTTTGTGACCTTTATCACTGTTGATCATTTCGTACTCTAGCAGTATTTAATTGGACTTCAGCAAACAAACATGGTCATTGAGAGCCTTCTATGTTTCATCTGTCCACTAACGCATGCGGCTAAAAACGGATATCGAACAGACTACGGTATAACGAAAAATCTCTGGAGACAAAAGATGAAACTGTAGTTTTAGTTAGGCATGGCGCAACAAGGACAATTATTGAAGTTCGATTTCATTATGGAGTCCAGTTTACTTGCTTGCCGCTGGTGTCAGTAACACCGGTGAAATGGGCACCTGTCACGGGAACCTTTCTTCGGTGGGGAAACATAACTCCAAAGAACAATGTAGCGCATTTTACGAATAAGCTCGATGAATACGATGGCAAATCATAATAATAAACTAACATTTAACAGCGGAAGAGGAAGGAAGTCAGAGTACTGAGTGTCCGGTATTCCCCGTAGATCTGTTTTAGTCACACTGCTAGTACCCACTATGTGACTGGTGATACGGGATTGGCAAACAGTAGGAAAACACACGTGTTGACAAAAAGTCAAGCAGGAATCACCTCTCACACAGCCAATATCGGCTAAAGGCTAACAAATCAAGACGTAAGGCTTTCATGACACTTAGCCATAAGAATCTAAAGGAGCCACTGGTAGATACGAACATGCCTGACGATTCGAGCTAAAATAAAAGCATATCTTTGGTATCTTCTTACGGGGATTTAACAGTCGGTCGAAAGATAAGAATTCCGATAACCAGGGCTATAGGAAACTACCAGCCACATGTTGACTGGCAACTACAATACACTTGTGCGTTTATTACATTAAGTTCCGGGTAAGTTTCGTGAAATCCCGTACATGGCCGTCCACAAAATGTGAACGTGACGGTTTTAGTTGGGGGGCTTATTTCTAACAACCAGGCTCGTCGGCAAAGTGATCATCCAAAAAACCGTTTACATGTGAACATATCGAAATGGTTGTGCCACTTCAGAACGACGTTAGGTGAATACGCTCGCAATGTCCCGTATCTTCTTATCAAAAGACGATGATAAACGCTGGGATGAAGCAGTCGGCGAAATCAACTTCCTGAACTTGTTAATGGGAAGAGCGGGGAAAAGCAAACTCTCCGAAGGAATCACATCTTGAATCTACCATAAATGAAGGCTATTCACTAAAGTATTTAGATGCTTTTGTCTGAATGAGCTCGGAATTATTTCTGACGCAAATATGAGCACGAATTACGTTGCATCGATCGTTTAGTTCATGATTCAACGGATGCATCTTGCTTGTGATCATCACGCAGCCACAGAGTAGTTATGATTACTCATTAGACTTCCTCTAAGGGCTCTTCGCTATCAGTTTTAGATCTCAGCATTATCAATGCCTTTGAGTGTGGCAAATGTAAATCCACTTTAGCGGGCAGTGAGCACACATATGTATCGGAGAACGTACGGGGAAATTTCAAATTTACCCACGTCAGCAGAGGGGTTTTAAACAAACGAGTTAAATGGGAGTGGAGAAAAGGTTGGAAGTCGAAAAAGAAGAATGATGCTTTCAAAAGCGCACCGTTTAAAAACAAGACCTCAGAAAACAGCCTCGGGACTCACAAGGCAAAACCAAAAATTTTTTATTGTCTACCATTGCGGGCAAAATTTTGGACAGAATACAGAAACTTTACATATATATATATATTTATATTTATAAAACTTGGTCTGTTCGATCAGCGGAACTGAGACGTCTTCAGGTGTTTGACAACCGTTCTCTCGGAACCATAGGTCGTGTGGGTCGGTGTCGGTGAATCCGTAACGAGACACTTAGAAAACGAGTGTTTGGTTGTGCAACGGAGACTTCGAATGAAGAATGCGTTCAGTACCAAAAGCTGCGATGCGCATTCCGAATCGTCGTTTGCCGAATAGAGTGCTGTTTTCCGTGCCCGAATTGGAGTTACGTAATCAGAGAGGTGGTCAACCCTTGATCTGGCACTGTTCGTCGGGTTTCAAAGAGTCTGCGTAATGAAATAATAGGAATAGTGACAAAACAGTCTCCTGAGTCTCGCCACACTGGTTGACAAGTGTTTTCAACAAATTTGCACCAATCTGGTTGTACCGCTTTTGGATATTTCTGAAACTCAACACTTCGGCACCAAGGAGGACAACCTGTCCTGGGTGCTGATTTTGTTCGAGCATATTTTCATTAGCTCAAGAGAATTGTCTTTTTTTGTGATAATTTTGTCGGTTATGACCTTTTGTGTCAAAAGTGTTATCGGACTCGTGGAGGGATGCGTCACCTTCACCATACATATAGCACCTAAAAGTTCTTTCGTGGCGGGCCATATACTTCTGCAACTAGCATGTGACTTTAGGTTTGCAAGAAAGTCTTTCAGCCTTGATATCTGTGAGTGAATTTAAGACATATAGGCACAAGATGTTATTCGGTCTCTCGCGATGAAGCGTCACATTTGAACAAACTAGCAAATCTGAACTTAAAATCTAGTATACAGTTACAAAGGGGTATGCTGAAGAACCAGTAGTCTGAAAGTAAATAGACTCCGTTGGTCAGCAGCGCGCATTACACAAACCAGTTCAGTGTGAATTTATTGTACTGTCGCCCAAACAAGATCGATGTAAAACACTAATTTTTTGGCGACTGATGATATAGTGCATTCGAAAACCTGCCGTGTCATCCGATAGTTTACCGATGACCTCTCGCAAATTCCCGCTTTTCTAAATCCTATTGTTTAGAGCTTTGAATACGTCCGAAATAAGCAGGTCTCTAGGGAAACGGTGCATTATTTGGCGTTAGTTTTAGCTTAAGACGGATAGGTAAGCAGTAGTAGGCCAATATCTTGCTGGAACTGACGGCTGGCCGTCTAAATCACTGGAGTGTCTCCAAAAACGTTTGTTGGAAAAACAGTCTGGTATGTTTACCGGTCTAACTGAAGCCCAATTAACGATGCCCTAATGATATCAAACTATCATCAAGAAGTGCCTATGGGCGAATTGGAGTTTTTAATCAACTAAATAATCTGACCAGAGTATCTAAGACTGACTACCCTAACTATAATATTTAAGGTTAAAAGCGTGAGTTTCCGAACACATTTTGCAGTCCACTTCGCGGAAACCATGAGGGAAAACGTTTGTAGATGAAGATTTGTCAAGATGTTCAGATCGATGAATATTACACAGAACAGTACCAAGACAACTATGAGCAAATGCTTTTGTTTGATTAAAGAGCAACATATTCTTTGCTAATAAACAGCCAAGTTTACTGTGTAAAAAGGTGGTTTCGAACACTGGCTCTGTCCAGCATTTCGGTGGTTTGTATGCATGGGATTTGTGAGTACGGATTGGGCTACACTTCAGGCAGCTCCACACTGTAGTGGGACACCTTGTGCCAATACACAACACGCCTCCGCTCACTATTCCCTATTTGATTTTTATCGGACCGATACAAGAACCTCGCAATGGTGGATACTTGTTTAGGGACACTTGTAATAAAAGACGGGTAATTATCCCAAACACATGACTGCACTAATATACCCATTGTATGAAGAAAAACACTTCATGAAATACTTGGAGTCAATTCTGTACCAAGCAAACAATCACACATAGTTCTCTCACCCAAATCATTCCATATCATGCCGTTCTCTAAGTGAACTTTCCATAACCTGACAACTGAATGCATAATTGGAGGTCTTTCAACAGGATATTCATTTATATGGCTCCCGGAGGGGACCACCTGCCTTTGGTTTATTACAACATTCCTCGTGGTCTAAGTCTGATATTGAAGAAGTTATTCATCGAAATGGACCTCCTTTAGTGCGTCTCTTTAGACGGTCTCCTAAGTGCACGTTTTGCTCCGAAGTGACCATACACAAAGGGAATAACTGAGTGCTTTCCCAAACAGAGACGATAATTTCACTAGAACGACGCAACTGTTCAAATAACTCCTCTAAACAGACCAATTCGGCGGACTGACCAGAAGTTTTTTGTGCTATTATGTTCCTCTGATGTTGTTTGCAATCGAAAAATCTCTCGGTGGAATATATGTAATTCGTCTCTTCCTACTGACAATATCAAGTGACGGTGAGTGTCTGCTGAGGGGGTGTATTGTATGATGAAATAGCCAGATAAACCGATGAATTTTACTTCAGTAAATATAGTAATTTCCATAGAATACATAACAATGCATTCTATTCTTCAGAAGGCGACGTCTTGTACTACTCATTCTTCTTACGTTCAGAGGTTCTTTGGGCTTCTCAGCATCCCCGAAATTCATGTCTAATAGCTGCTTGGTTTATTATGCATGGGTATATTGACAAAAGCTGGAAAACATAATGTTATCAGTAAAGGTGACAGTGACGAGCAAAAAGATCCGCTGCTATTTATACTAATTCCTCATGTTCCTTCTTCCTTTACACTTTTTAGTACCGCATTCTTCCCACGTGGTTTTGAACAGTTTGGGACCAGTATTTACTGCATTTCGTTTCTTTTGATGCTGATGAGAAGTGTTGGCGATGGTAATGATGATGAAGGTGATGATTATGATGATAATGGTGATGATGGGTGAGTATTTCCAGGACTAAACCAAAATTTGCATTTTTCGCTTGTACCAATTTTCACAATTTCATGATTTTCAGATATGATAATCATAGTTTATCCCTGGAATGAGAACGTGCAACCAGAGTGCACTATCAAAAGGAACCAAGGGCTTTTCAGTGTGACGAAATACTACCTCCATTAGTCACTTCCAAATAGCTCAACCTGTTGTTTCAAATGAATCTACCGTTTATGTTATTCTTCAATTGAATGTGCTGCACAAAGGCAGCACCATGCTACAATTGGCACGAACATTAACATAAACGAGCGATTCATCTGGGATTCACTTGAGTCTCCCGTTAACATCAAAGTAGTTCGTGAATGCGTGTGTTTCGTCAGCTGCGCACAACCTGATGTTCAGGTAGAACGAGGTTTACTGATTCGCCTATCTGATGACCCTAGAGGAAGGAAAAACCAGCAATGGACTGTCGGAGAATCTTCACTCAATCAAGGGAATGTAAAAGTTTAGGCTACTCAAAAGTGTAATCAATCAAACACCCAATCCCTGCTTAGTTGCTTGTGCTCTTGCAGTTAGACCTCCGTTCAGGCGCTCAGGTGTCGAGGTGGAACCACTGTTCCAATGGATTCCCTTGTTCAACGTATCATACGGTAACATTTATCGTTAAAGAGGATAGGTGTCCTCTTAGTTTTGGTTGATGCTCACTAACTGAGCAGGCTGATTCTTGGGGAAATTCCCACATCAAATGAACTATTGCTGATGTCAGAATACATAGTTTTCCCTAAGATGTAATTCCAACTACCCAAAAACTAAATGTATTTCCTCTCTGTGGCCATGAACAACTGTAGCAATATTCGTGGATTTTTAGTGATTCAGTTGATCCGGTGTAACAATTCGACGCCTGCAGTCTGGTCATCAGTTTGAACGGTGGTCTTAAAGTTCGGTTTTCGAATCTGTGACACCTTGCTTGCGGAGTGAGTGCCAAGTCAGCTGGTCTCTGACAAAATTTCGTTGCATTTTATGCTGTCGCATAAGTTTAATCTGACAGACCATTAATCAGAGATTTGGTTCTAGTATTTACCTTGTTGCTTACATTTTGATCTCATATTTCTCATGAATTTTTTCAGATCTCTAATGATCAAAAGCGTACAGGACTGTATGGTTCACATCACTGCAACTAAGCCATAAAACCAACATTTGTCTACTGGTAATGTTCTATGAAACCCAAGTCATTTTGATCTGAATACCTCATAATCACCTGGAAATATGCAGGATGCATAGTGGTGTGCGTTGTATGCATCAGCTGTCTCCTGAGCGGCGTTAGGTGACCTGATGAGAACGACGACCCGGTTGAATCTCCTTTAAACATGCCCATTTCGATCTGTTGCAGTCCTAACCGATCGATCGTCAAGACCGAGTCTAAACGGCACACAATGAATTTTTCGACTGATCAGGTGGCTGTTGAGCTGTTCGTCGAGCTTGATGATGTATTTGCAAACATCCCGTCACCAATGGAGGGAACATCATCAGCGGGCGATCTGGTATCACTGCAAACTGTGATGAAGTGTTTGAGAGCCAACTGACTAGATGGGTGAACAGATCACCGGCTATTTGATGAAGAAGAAACGCGCTCAATCTATCGGCAGTTCAACAACTGACCAGATTCTGCAGCCTCATAGTAGGAGGTCATACCTCAGCAGTTCAGAATTACAACTTCGGTCAGAATCCACTTTCATACCATAGCGAACTATCCATTAGCTTTCAATGGGGGAGTAAGTTCTCTGGAAATACGTATTCCTTACGCACACCTGAAGGCTGCTGTTCTACCCTCGCTTACACAAGTGTTTTCGCTAAGAAAACAGGTTTGCACAGGGTTTTGTTGCTCACAAATTAGCTTTCGAAAAACTGGGTTTGTTCCTCAAGCTGATCAATGGTTATCGAGTGAGGGTCGCATGTGTTGAAGGATAATATAATGTGTAGACGAGGTATCTGGCGAGTATATCTGACCAGTGTTGTCCCGACAATATTTCATTCGAGGAGGTCAGTTTTTGTTGAAAGCTTTTAAAGATTCACATAATATATTCCCTCAAAAACGAAGACAAAAAGGATAACAGAAATAAACCAATGAGAAAACAACCAGGTTCGACATCCTTACACAGGCTACTTTTTACTAGTCTCCTGAAACTGCTCTTAGTGACGAATTCTCCTGTAGAAAGGGACATCTGTCGGTGAATGAAACAATGGTCGGATAATTCAGCTCATCTGTTTAGGGAAAGACAAATGTACCAGAAGCGGTCATTCACTGCCGTGTTTGTGGACTGAAACGATAACCTAAGCACCATCCTAGATCGGACCATGTGTGAGTATGGTGGCTAACTAACAATTGCATTCGGCTCCTACAAAAAGTACCTCCTAAAATTGATCACTTATCAAGGAAGCACGCCCAATTCGATGGACTGAAACCTTAAGCTGCTCGTCTTTAATAGAAATGGCATATCTTCAATCCATCACGCTGGGAATATAGCCGATTACTGACACCACAAACATGTTTGCTCGTGAGTGTTCACGTTCAAGATTCAACTACTATCCACACATTTTGAGTTCTTGTAATTTCCTGCAGCATTTATAGAGCTATAGCTATAGCTTTCAGATGGCATCAGACGTACCGAAATACGTTTTGGAGTATAACATGAGCGATCAGTGATCCTGTAGATTTGTCATAAATAAGTCTAGGTTCCGTTGGGTGGATCAGTTCTGCTGCTTTTATGAAACAGTTCACAAGATTACGCATAAGATTCCATAGTGGTTCTCTCGAGTGGATGCTGCTGAAATAATTAGGATCTGATTAATATCTGCAGAAGAAAGAGGAGTAAACTGTGCTAATGATAAAAATATTTGACTGATTTTGCCTTTCAGATTTAGTTTCACAAACTTCTGATTCTGGTTAACTTGAGAAAGTGATCCCCATGACTTGTTTGTGAAAGTGTATTCTAAATTTAGCAGAGGTTGATATGCATGGCATAATATTGTCTGTCCATCCGAAAAATTAAGGCCGCTTTGCTGTGTTTAAAAACCTATTTCGCCGTGATTTTTGAAGGAAAAAACACAAGCACTCTAATGACCTGGCAACAGTCATCGCCACTTTAGTTAAGCTCTCTCGCTACATCCGTTGAACTTGGCTACACGCTACTGGTAGTAAAAGTGATTCACCCAATATATACACTGAAGAAAGGTCATTCCTTAGTGCAGCGTTACCCACGGGTCACAACGTAATGCATAATGGCAAGAAAGTTTGGAAGCCACCGGTCATGAAGATGGTCCGCTTTTGGGTGACCTATCTAATCGTTTTGTTTTCGGTACATTTTCACGGAAACTTAAGAAGTGTGTGTTACTTCCAAACCCCGGGTTGGCAGAGTCGTCACCGTCATACGCAAGCAACCTTCCAGACAGTTCATGCTGACAGAAAATTGAGATAGAATCTTAGACTCCTAGGAAATCGGTTTCAAATTTGAAGTATTAGTAGATATAGGTAGTCGTGAATTGAAAACAAATTCACCATAGGGTGGATCATTTTTCCCTTTAGCTTTGCACCTTCCGAAGAAAATATACACTAACTGAAATTCTCTGAGTTTTGCCCCCAAAATGTGGTGCTCATTATTCTTTGGTTTGTCTATCTTTTGGGATACAGTTTACCCTAGCCTCGTTACACCCACACAGGAGAACTGCAGCTCCAAATAAAATTTGCACCTTCACACGGTATACAGTTACTGCCTCAAAGTTACCTCAACCAAAATGACTCCCAAAAAGAAACCACCACAGAAAAATAAGATACATGGCCTAGGTTTCACCAGTTGGTTGCACTCTGAACATAGTAAAATTTACACTACCCCATGTCCCGCTTTATCGGAGCTAGCTGACGACTGAGTAGAGTATTACAGCGAATCTGCTGTTCTGTTGAACCTCGATCATTGGGACATAATGATCATCCGATTAAAAGGGCGAATCAACAAATTCACTCATAACGATTGATAGGTAGATGATACATAACATTGGAACTAGTGGGCTTGCTTACGGAATTCGCTGGCTTCGAATGTGTAAAGAAGGAGATATTCAATGCAAAAAAGGTCTTCACGAGATAGACATCTGAGCAGAAGTGCACAAGATTTAAATGGACGGAAGCTGAATAGTAGCGGTGCATATATTAATACGTTTTGTCCTCGACATAGTGGTCGAATCAATAAACGCATCCTCTGGGTAACAGCTGGTCGTCAGAAGCATGTTCTGTCCCGCATCAGAGGTAGAGTGCTTTGTCTTAAATCTCATATTGTCACTACCCTTATCACCGCCAGACCATTTGTTTATTTAACGCGACTCCCACGAGACAAGTTGCGGTTTTTTATCGCAAACAAAGATCAGGAGGCTGACTAACCATGACCCTAGCGGAATAATCTATCTTAATTGCGTTGGGTTTCGGCGGGGCCTACGAACACACCGCATCAAGACGTCATCCTTATCGGATAAGCTTATGTGGGCTGTCAACTCAGACCTGTGCAACGCACCCAACACCAAGTGTTAACTTAAGATTTAAGGATTTAAGACAGGGTTCTAGTTTGAACAGTTTGAAGCGTTAATACTCGGTGGAGAATGGGTTGGAGTATTGGTGACTCGGGTGTTTAATGGTTGTTGACCAGTTGGCTGTTGACCTACTAGCCGAGTTTGGCAGTAGGCCTGCTAAATTTTCGTCATTATTCACGAGGACATCGTTTGTGAGCGAACTGGTGAACCCGTGAACAGACTTTTGTGAGGCGGATGAATATTGTAGACCAGTTCACTGAAGGCTCTCAATGACGCACAAGGCACTGATCCCAGACCAGAGCCCCTTACGAAGTTAGCGGGATGCACTCATTCGCACACTTATTTGGTTTTAATGAGAGACTCAGTAGGCTCCTACCAGAATCTCTCACTTATGATACTGTTCAACTTAATATGATGCACAAGCCTGCCTCATGTTTCAGTTAAGACATTGCTCGAGATATCGCAGTACATTGTTTAGACGAAACGCAGGTTGCTATAGATTATTTTACAGCCCATGACCGGTTTGCTCCTTCCTAGGGCTCATTATGAAGGCATTGTAGCGTTTGTTCAAGAACGTATATATCTTGAATATCGTGTCAACTGAAACAGGAGGTGGGCTTTGTGCAGTATCTTAAGTTGGACACGAAACAAAAGATTCACAGGAAAGCCTGCCGAGTCTTCCGTCAAAAACAAATTAGTTTGCAAGTAAGTGCGCTTCGCAAATTTCGTGCAATTTGGGTTCAAGTAGAACATAAGATTGACAGAAACTCGAGGACTGCGCCTACCTGATGAGCCTCAAGGAGGGCGAAACCGGTCGTGGGTTGTCGAACAATTTACAGCAAACTTACGAGTAGTGTTTCTTCGGGATACCTTATAAACCATTGAGAGTAACGCATAGTGATTGATCACAGCTTGCGGGCAATCCACTGGCGACACATTACCAAGGATTTTTATCACCAAGGAAGAATAATTCGATATCTTAAATATGGGTTGTGCATATTCTGACGAGGACTACCATAAACGAATGAATATCCACCCAAATCGACATTAATTGTAATGTTGCTAAGCCATTGTACTATCGTGTGCTGTTTCTACTGACGTTGCAACACATCTTTTTTGTAGTGTTCTTCCACACAGACTGTTCTTATTGTGCCAATCAAAAGCGTAACTGGAACCCAAAGTTTTTTTCTGACATTAATGTGATATCTATCCTGTAAAAAACTATAAGATGGCTTCTAAGATTCAGTCTTGCTCTGTGAAAGTCGAGTAAATGAGCGTTTGCTTTGTAACCCGAGTGCATCTGGCCTGATAACGTTGACGTTATGGGTAGCAATGGGATGAAGTCATCACTTTTGACGAGTTGAATAGAGAAACTTTCGTCTGGTGCAAATGAGGATTGTTTCTTTGGAATGTCAGTTCTGATCGGCTGTTGCGACAATACGATGTTTTTACGAGGTCACGTTTATCGGATTTAAAACCGCAGCAAGATTAGGTACTCTAAAAGGAGCACAGGGGCTAAACTTTATAGGCAGTACACGTTCCTTTGCTCAGAAATCGGGTCATCAGTATACATTTTTGGCTGACGTGTGTTGGCGAGACCCGCTTACTTTGTCTTCACTCGTGAAGCTACCACCCTCCGCAACTCAGTGGACAATGAAGCATCACTCGGATTCGTAACAAAGGATAATCGCAATCTAACAAGGCGCTCCAAAGTGGTCGTAATTGTACCAATTACTGTCTGCCATTTGGGTCCATGTGTGCGCCGTAACGACCTTGTTTTGCTCACGCGGTACTCATACCTCCGTACCGTCGCACGTGACCAATTCCAGCAACACAGTGCATGCCATGCGTGAAGAGTTGAATTACATTGCACCAAAATGTGCTTAGGCCTGTCTTTTTTCACAGAAAATTTGCTTTTAGTGAATACGTCTTCCTTGGGAATTGTGAGCGCGCAATCCTGATGGGTGGTCTAAAATAGAGTCCAAAATGTTGACAACCCCTAGCGGTGTGTATTTTAGGAATGCCCCCGATGAGATGAGTAAGCTTGAGTGCCAAGACAAATATGTGTTCACAAACTGTGGTCTATAGAAGACAATAAAAATGAGCCATAGTTGCTTGCGTCCACATCTCAACGCTGTGTGGGGCAGCTTATTGTCCATTCCCGAACCAAACAGTAGGACATCTCTGAAGACCAGATCTCTAACGAATGGAACAGTTTTATCTGGTTCAGATGGCGGTTGCGTTTGATTGATAACAGTGTACCTTGGTTCTCCACAGAAAGGCATTCTACTGAACTCAGAAGAAACGCCTGATGACGAAGTGTGAGGGAACATTTTGTGTAAGAGCCACCGAAATGCGTCCAATCATGCAGCAGGCATAGACAGTAAAGTGACAGCGAAGCCAAATACGACCATAACTATGATGAATACCGGTATCGAGTCCAAAACCTTACTAGTTTTGCTTTGCCAGTCCAGAACTGTGGAGCTACGTCAGCACGATAACGATATACTGTTAACAGCAATGAGGTTGATGAAAATTTTTCGGCAGTCTACTGCTGTTTTTTCTGATGTTCGGCTCATCAGATAGGCCCAGTCCCCAAGTTTCCATCAAGCATATTGGCTACAGGTACGCCAAACTGTACGTAAGTGAATTAATACGTTTACTTGCAAACTAACTTGATTTTAACGAGACTCAACTGAGTAAGTATCGAATCTGTCATAGCACGCTTTCGAAGAATGTTCAACAAACACCTAGGTGGTATTGGGACAGGTAAAATATTTGATTGTCTTACTAAGTGAAACACGCAGTGGTCTTTGTGCAGCACAATAATTTGGAGATTACTTCTATTAGCACTGAGTCATTTTGCGGACGAATGAGTACCATCTTCAAAGAAAAGATGTGACCGGCTCCATATCCAGACGTTGTACAAGTTGATCTCAAATATACTTGGTTGCAAAATACACATTGTTGACTTGTACGATACACAGATTTTCATTCTTTCTTTTAGAATACGTATTTGTCAAGAATTTTTCTAGTAGGCTTAGTCATAAATGCACTTATACTGTATTTCTACAGTGGTCCTTTATCGGATCTTAATCACGGATTACAAAATTGACTGTACGGGAATGGAATTCCCAAGTGACCGAATCGCTAAAGCGATAACATTAGCTTTATCTCTTTTGAGTGAAATAAAACTGGCTGCTGAACCCAATCTTTTCATTTCGCACACCTGCTCTTCAGAAATGATGTAAACAAATCACTTCAGACCGGATTATCTACTAGCCACCTACTACCTTTGTGTTGATATGTTATTCTATACGGAGGTTCTCCCAATAAGGACAGTAACCAACCTAGCTTAGTTCCCTACTCTAAAAGCAGCGTTCCGTTGGTGGTTTGAAGAAACCGTGTTTCTGTTCATGTGTACGTCACCAACAAATGACGCCTCTTGTGGATGCTAAAGCTTTAAGACCGAGTTAGAGAGCGTGAACGCCATTAAAGTGTAGAGGATACACGTATATGTTACATTTTTCTGGACTCTTCTTCCAGCTTAAGTCAAATGGCGTAAACTTTGACTAAATTTTACTTTTGCAATGGTTTTTTTGCTTACTTTGGAAATCATTCAACTATCTCAAAAATGTCCTGTACTTAAAAATGACTAATAATCATGCTTATCTTGTGCACTTATTTTGCTGGTCTTGACCCATCTGTCGGTCCATTCTCATATGGTCTCACCTAAGGGGGATCACCGCAGTACAGAGTTCTCTTGCCTTATTGTGTACCCAACGAGTTTATCTGTATTGTGTAACTACATGACATCACTCAAAATAACGATGAAGTACACGAACAAGTAGACTATTCATTTCACATCAGCCTCAGTCCTGCATCACACCGGGCGTGTTTACAAGCAGAAGATTAAAGGTCATACCTGAGTGTTTTCGTGTTGTAGCGAAGTTTGCGTTTCTTCGTCACTGGTTGCAATCCGACTACACTCAACTTTTCCACATGACAAAGTTCGGTTCCGTGATATTGTACGATGTTATTCTAAGTAGTCATATGATCAGAATAGTTTAGTGCAAACCGTCTTCAATCGGGAGTACACTACATCCGGCACGCAACAAGAAAAATGTTAAATTCATCTCTTACTTTTGGGATCAAGAAGTCCACAATTCTTTTAACTGATAGGTGGTCGTCGGCCTCTTAGTTGATATTGACCACCTGTGGTTGTCGATAAGACTTAGGCTCGGATAACTCGTTACCATGTTTGAATTGACAATTTAATATGAGCATTTTGAAATCAAATATCCAGGTACAGTTAACGTGAACGAAAGCACACACTCAAGGATGGACTCTCATCACAAACCCCCTGTTGTTGGAAGAGCGCTGTACCGACAGAGCGATCTTGGGGGCTGGCTCTCCTGCATGCTCTTGTATCTGAACACTGGATTTACAACTAATATCTATCGGTCAAGGTGTATTACATTCTTTTCTAATTTCTGACAGTTTGCACATTCCTAATGGATTATTGATTAACCTTTCTTTTTGTTGCTGGCTGTTGTTTGAGCATTTATCCAGGTGACTTGACCACAAATAATCCACGGCAAAATCTTAGAACCACCCTGTTTTATTAGGATAACGCAAGTTTAACATGCGAACCTAAAACAGTTAGGACGACGTACATTGAAACCACCATTTTTGAAAATTCCAGCTTCCTTGGCCTGAAGGAAGACAAGTGAGCTTACAGTTAATCGAGAGTAACCGTGACAACATCATTCCACGCGCTTCAGTGGAACAAGCTGCTCAAATGCATGCGCTCGATGTGACAGTAAATTACATCCTGAACCTGCAGGTGATCTAATGTGACGAACTGCTAATTCGATTGCTTTCAGGGTCGTTACTGGTGGCCTAGACGCTCGAAATGCGGTCCACAACCTGGAAATCACGGAGCCCTTAGGAGAATAGGAAGAACACTGCATTACGCGGAGGTCTTCAAGACTGATTCTACTTCGAAAATTTCATAAAAAACAATCAAACTAATTAGCTTGCATGAAGTGTGCGGTAAACTTAACTGAGAATTATACCGTAAGGCAAAAATGGAGCGGAATGTTCTTGGATCTAGGATGCGCCTACACCATGTGTCAGCCAGTACATTACTATCCTGCCATCAAACTCCTGACCTAAAGCGAATCTGGATATCTCAACAATTGCTTATTTTAGGGACTTTGTATGGTAGTTCTACTTTGCGTAAGACTAGACCGATTGGCAAACAGAACCGATGTGATTACAGTGTAAACGGCATGAGTCACAAAGTGACATAAGTTTTTTTAACGCAAATTCCAGTGTGGCTATACATTTGCGATGCACCAGTAAACTTATACATGATAGCAGTGTTTGTTCCCCTAGTAGATAACTGAAGGCTGATATGCAAGACGATACTCACTTTCGATCAAACTGGAGGCGATGGTATTTTCAGTTAGTTTGGGAACTGGGTGGCTACACACTGAAGGCAATGGCTTTGATGCACGAGCGCCACTGGCTATGCGATTGGGCCATTTCTGCCAGTGTCATTAACCATTGGTGAGTTGAGTCCCGGGGTCTCCATCCAGGGAGGCTACAGTTGCCGACCCGACTAAGTTTACTGCTTGTATTATCATACTTCGTTGCCAGATCATAAACTGTCTACCTCTCGGGCGATTCAACTAAACACAGGGCTGGGCTAAAAGGGTCCTCCTAGGCAGATGGTCTTCTGGCATGCGGAGCATGTGTCCTACCCAGCGTAACTTATGAAGCGTGAGTAATTCATCTATCGCGGGAAAGTTCTTTCTTCCTAGGACAAACCGGTGTACCTTAGCACTACTAATCCGATGTTCTCATCAGATTCAACCAATGCTTCGGAGAGACCTATGGTCAGACATTGAAATCTTTCGTATGTCCTCTGCGCGTAGAGGCCACGTGCCCATAAAGCAGTATGGATCACACCGCCGCAGTGTAAACTTTGCCCTTGATAGACAGACTCACGTCGCGTTAGCGCCATAAATGTCGGAGGTTGGCAAAATTT
>SJOL01008500.1:183972-221751 GCA_004794785.1 Opisthorchis felineus
TGAACTTTAATCTTCTGCTGGTGGGCCTCTCTTTGGTGCTCTAACCACATATAAACTTCAGCGTAGACTTTCAACCACCTGTGCATGGAAAATAAAAATTTGCTGTCAAAAATTTCCTACCCTGATGCAGCTCTTTCACGGCAGTCCCAGTGCGAGCGTTAGTGACGGGAAGCTCAGCAGGCGGTTTCTCAACTGCCGTGCTACTATAAATATTCTAGGAGCCCTCTATCCGTCTGCTCAGGCGACTAGCATTCTACCTGATAAATACAGGAAGCCAGTGTAACTGAAATACAATAAGGGTTATGATGTGTCAATTGTGCGCTTTATGATCACTGCTGGCCGACCGAATGATTCGTTTAATTCATGGGTGTTTGCAAGATGGATGCTTGATTACTGGGGCAAAGCCTTATTCGTACAGCAGCATTTGTCAGATTTTGCTCTGTTTCATGTAGCTGTGACTTACCTAGGTCTTTCCCAAACACCGGTTCTGAAAAAAATGACAGCAACGCTGAATTCGAATAACGAGTTTGTTTATGGACAGCTGCGCTCTACGCTTGACCCTGGGATATTCTTTGTGCGCTCGCCCACCCCAAAGCTGGGTGGAAACAGGAGCGATTAGCCTTCAACCCCTTGATTACATGAATGACTTCATAGGCTTTGGTTGGGTTTATTCTTATCCTAACTTCGACCATGATGACATGGAGAGCGATTGCTTCACCGGACAGACGCTTAACTCTGTTCTGCCTCCCATTCAATCTGGTGTTATTTACTAACTTATTCTCTCTGTCTGAAACGTGTCGCTAGTATTGTTATCCAAATTCCGACATTTTCTCATCTCCAAAGCGCATAGAATACATTCATTAAAGGATTCGTTACTACGGTTTCATAACCTGAGTGTCCAACTAGTTTGGATGTCCCTTTCTGTCTTTCCTTATCGTTCGTTGTCAGCTTACACACAACTATAGCCAGGGCATTTCTACTAAATAATAACCGAAGTTTTTCTCTCTAAATGCCTTCCGGGCCTCTTCCATTTCTTAGATTTCCGTGTCCACCAGACTTCACGGTCAGCGCACACGCTTACTTTCACTTGACGTCTGATTATTCGCCAGGCCAATTTATGTTTGGGACCAGCGGGGATATTTCCCTGAGATTTAAGCAGTGCCGCTGTTCGGTCTGATATTCAGTGCCCGACTGGGCCTGGTAGCGCCGTGTCACAGACAAAACTCCCAGCACTGTGCAAATATGTGTTGATCTCGTTCCTGCATGAATTCACATTTGACGGTAAAGCACTTGGAAGAGACTACAGAGGACGATTCTGATAAATTTGTCCAACTTCCGGATCTGTCAGTGTCTCAGTTGCTAAGCTGTGTCCGCACCTTAAGCGGCCTAGAAAGCGGAGGGAGAAGCGCCTGCGGACGACCGCGTGGTTCAAAAACGAGCGGCAGTCAGTTATTGATCTGTTCCACCGGTAAGTGATGGCGATTTGATCGAAATGAGTTCGCTGGCACGCTGTTGAACACCAGATGCCTTCGGCTTTTTCGGGAGTTGTTACTGCATAAAAACAGCCCCCAGTCAGCTGGCAGCTGAAGCAATCGTTCTCCATTGTATGTGTCTACCTATTCCAATCGATGTTGACCACCTAGTTGAGTCTCAGGTGTGCTAAGCCTGCCCACTTGTTCATTCAGACCCCCGGCAACCACACTAATATCTGAGCCTCTATTTAGGCACAACAGTGCATTTAAGGCATCATAAAACTTGTCTTTGGTGGCGTCAAAGCTACTGTCGGCTGGGACGTAATCACACACGACAAGCAGACAGCGATCAGCTTCCAGCTTGTGAGACGGCTATCAACAGGCATCCAGTCAAGCTAGAATCCTTCTACCCGGTGACTTAGGACGATACCAACCCTTGCACATCCTGCCGCACCAGCCCCTTGATCGCCAGATGTGCGCAGCCTGAAGCGAGTGGAGCTTGATGGAGCGGTTAACTCAACAGCTGTGCTTGTTTCTGATACACAGTGCGCATCGATGTCAAGTGAGTCTTGAATGAGAGCAAGAGCAGCTTGTTGTCCTGCGTGCTTCAAGATGCGAACATTAAAAGCAGCCAGATGGACTGTGTGTCGAGGCTTGAAGTTCGATTTCGAGATGCCCGAGGATGTCAGCGTCGGATAATGGGCAGACATCTTTGCCAAAACCGATGCTGGACTAACGGTGGGCCTACAGGGAGAGAGTTATTAGTGAGAAGATGGAGGGGGAAGAAAAAGTATGTGAAAGAGAAATAATGGATGGGTTTTTTCGCTTACCTGCCCTGGCGTATGCAGCAAGTAAGGCGACTTATTAGATGACACCACTCGACTGCCGATGTGGCATGACTCAATTGAGTAAAGGAGATGTTTTTACATTTGAATGCTGACTTTGGGAGAAATTGATCATCTCATGAAAACCTTGGGTTGTACTGCTGAATTATCAAAGGCCCGGTGCATCCCCACTGTTTGAATGGATCGGATCTCCGCGTACGTATATGACGAAGGATACCTCTGGTTGCAAGATAATCCGTTGTGGTTGTTTGATTTAGTCTTTTCCAATCACCCCAATGCTTTATATCACTCTGATTTAACACTTAGTGTCACGGAGCCTTCTGTACACCTGACCACTTTTCAACTTTTGTTTAGGGAGTTCCCAAGATGGATGATATCATATGACTTAATATAGAAGCGATCACATTTAAGTTATCCCTTTCGATTTCTCAACTTGTGCCCTCGTAGAGGGTTCTTCACTTTTGCTAAATCGCTAGATCTTTTGCCTTTTATTGCGATACTGCGTACCAAAAAAATGCCGCTAATTTATTGGACGAACAATTGAACTGAATATTAAGTCTCCAGTACAGATTACTTCCCTCAAAACAGTCAGTAGTTGTTATCACCCTAGCTGTCTTCATTTTCGCCCTTTATTTCGTTAATTTTTGCGTCATAAGTTGACGTGCCTTAAGCACACATTTTTATTATTTCAATTAACCTTGAAATGCAGTTCCTGTTTTAGACTGCATCCGGCAGTTTCGGGCGTATGCCGGTAGCATACCAACGAACATTTTATCGTAAAAACACTCGGGAGCCAGATTACGAGAGGCTGAAGGCAGGGTTGACTAGACAGGGTTGTTCCGGGTTGTTCCAATTTTTGTCTTTATTTGCAAAGCTTGATTAGTCTGCTGCAGGACCCTTAGTAACTGTTTAGGTGCATATATAGACGTAGTACACTACTTACAAGGTTGTTGCTTAGAGCCATCATAAACGAGAGATTCAGCTGGGTTCCAGGTGAGTTTCCCGTCAAACCCAACTTGGTGTGCAAATGAGTGTATTCCTCCGTTCACGGATCCGCTAATAAAGAGACCAGTCCGATCTGCCGATGTCAGTTTCACTGACACTGGCGTAAATCTGGAGGCCCGACTTAGCAATGTATTAACTGTAAAATTCCTCTCATTAAGCGACAATTTTGGCAGTCTAGACGACTTCAGAAAGCCAACTACTATGGCAGACCTTTAGATCTTGACAATCTCAAGAATCTGGTCCTCAGTCAAATAAGCCATCTCAAAGGTCCGTGGTTAACAGGCTTTTGTGTCCTACGATCACATAGTGGACTGTCTAGCTCTAGGCTGTTGTGGCGGTTCAATACGGCCCCATAAAACGCATCCCATTGGATGTTGCTACATCGTCCGGCAGCGATGTGTTTACAGCCCACTCTCGGCAACAGAAACTTTATCCCACTTTCGGTGGACTAGGTGCCACACTGGAAAACGCGTACACAGTCGTTCATTCTCTCTTTCGTACTCCACTAAGACGAGCTACCGAACAACTATCAGACTCAGCCTTGGCAAGTGATGTGAGCACACTTCGGCCACAAACTAACAACTATTCGTTTTGTACAAGTGGAACTCATTCCATTCCACTGTATCCAGCTGGCGCAATTATTTCGGAGTCGTGAATAGACTTCCCAATTCACGTAGTAAGCTGATACTTTTCTTTTGCATTAAGCCGTGAAAGCATAGTGGTTCGGACTCGGTTGCCAAAGAAATCTTCTGGCTACGAATTCATGTTACAAAATAAATGAAACTGTCTTTAAAGTGCTTCTTAGATGGAGGTTTCTCATGAAGAATGTGTACTGTAGTGGTTTTTTGCTGTAAGACAGCTTAAGACAGTTGACGCAAAGTGTCATGACGCTATATGGAAAAATGATGGCCCAGCATTTCTTGCCCAGTTGCCCGCAGCTGCTGATAGGGGAAGGCAACTTATCACGAACGGTTGTTAAGTATACTTGTTTAGCTGACGCTGACCAGAACTATTGCAGATATCTTGAGGGTATTTTATGAAGCTGTATTTTCAAGGTAGACTCTCTCTCTACTGTTTTTGACCAGCACACTTGGATCAGATGACAGGTCACAGTTCACCGAATGTCTCCATAAAACCTCCTCAACCAGGAGACGGCATGGTGGAGTTGGTAAACCGCCATGACACTCAGGCCTGCTATCACAGTTCATGTCAGTCCCAGTGACCACACACTCTCAAACTTCCATTTCTGCTTCTACGTCAAAACGACTCCTGCTCCTTAGTAAGGCTAAACGTATCTTACAAATGATCTGATAAGGAGAAACCTCTTGGTTCAGAATTTTAATTTATGTGAGGACATTTGTGTTCCACAACAACAACAGGGAATATAAGACAGATCTGGTAGGGACAATAAAGCAGCCAGGTTTTTCTTCGCGTAACAAATGCATGAGGATTAAACTCATTGGCTCCAGCTTATATTGACCTACTTTTAACAGAGCCTGAAAAATAACCTAGTGAGTGACCCAAGCACACCCGTCCAATGAGACTGGATGCGCGTGAGCTGCAGCATTGATACGTTGGTTAGCATTCAGACATTAGGTACAAGTCAAGACGTAAGATTGACTGTACTCACGATCACAGAGGAAAACAGATGTTGCCCAAACAAAATGCAACGCACCAGATTTTTTGAAGTAGGAGTGTTTAGGCAATCGTCCAACGAAGCACCATTTCAAAGCGATTGCGAAAAAGGTGTATTTTAGATCCTACGCATAATGCTACGGTAAAGTGGGCTGAGAGAAAGCGAGTGGCTTGAAACTTGATGAAAGTCTCGCATGATCAGCTTCGTATTCAGTTCACATGGATTTCATACTGTAGCTCACCCGGAATGCATGTTAGTCCTTGAGGGCTTGCATTTCATGATTACTCTGTACCGTTTCTGTGGTTGAATAGTTTGCGACAGTGATTTGTCATGGTTCTTATACCCCAAGAAACCGAACCACCCACAAAAAGAGTATCGTGTTCAACCAGGTAGGGCAAGATGCTTTACTGGCAAGTTCAAAAAAGATTCTCACTAGAATACCATGGGGATGTAAATGCTGCTAAGCTTGCCTCCTCCTCAACTCGAAAGACCGACCAAAGGTTGTCACTTCTGTGATGAATCTTATAATTGAAACCTGATTTGGAGACTAGCCAAGGGTAGGAGCAGTTATTTACTCCATTCTCGACAAGCCTTAGGCGGCATGCAGGATGGCTTCTTCTAGTTAGAAGCCCAAGTATACGTAGCACAAGCGCAATGACGCACCTAAGAATGAAGTTTGAGTACCGACCCCTAGCTTGTTAGAAGGACATCCTAGCGAGAACACGCGACATCTGTATTTCGGTTAGCTGAAGGTCCTCCCACAGGCATGCCTTTTAACTCTTGCTAGAAGCCCCTGAATCTCTCAGTGAAAGGTCCACCAACTCCCACTCGACTTTCTAACACTTGTCAAATGTGGCTCATACCAGTGCATTTGAAGTGACATTGTATTTATTTCCCATTGGATTTTGTCCTTTCATCTACTGCATGTTACAATGACAGCTACTCAAAATGTAGCACAGTCCAAATATTTCAGAGCTCTGTACAGTAGTTTTCGACAGATCACACTGTTCCAGCATATCTGCAATCATGAAAGTTACAATACCTTGTAAGTATTTTGCACGATAGCCTACCTGGTATGTGCATGAACAAACTGACGGTAACAAGGAGGGCTTCCAGTTTCCCTCTACAACTTGGAGAACATTCTGTAATAAACTTTTTTTTGAGGAATAAAAGTGCTGAGTTCGTTCACGGTCTATGACGGTAATGAACTGCATGGCATTTAGAAAAAAAGCAAATCGGTAGTATGATTAGAAATACTAAAAGAAGATCGATGGTACAATCAAAGCAAATGAGTACAAGCAAGATATGAAGAAAACTCCCGTACTGTGTACCAAGCAGTTAGTTCGAATCAGCTACTGGAAGCGGTTGAATGTTGCAGACTGACAAATGGATGTGTACAACTCCGTCTGAAGAAGAAAATATAACGCACAACAGTTTCTATTCCGTGCGTACTTTGAGACTTGGGTAGATATTTTGCTCAAATTCTAATTGACCAATAATTGACCTTGAAAATGTTCGCAAACACTGAGCTTCGCCAAAGACCATTCCGGAAAACTGACTAAAGGATGAAGCGGGCGGGTGCTAAATAGCGACGGGTATATTATACACTTGGATAGTCACAATAAAGTGCGAAAGGAACTAGTAACCACGGCGGTGTGACATAGTAGACGCTTCTCTGCAGGATTCTCATAATTCGGCAGAATAGTATCAGAAATATACGCCATAGATTTCGTGGTGGGAACCATACCGCGAATAACACATAGAATAAAAGACTTATTCAGTGCTGTTTCTCAACGGTTGATTGGCATTGTCAACCGGCAAAAGTAAATCCGATTTGCATCCAGTAATCCGGTTGTGGCTGGAGACGGTGCCAGGATTGGGGTGGGGTCAATAAGTGTATATACTACATCGTGGAGTGTATAGATATCGAAAGCAGACATATACAATTTGTTGCATTCTTGAATATTACGCACAGCTCCAGTTTGCTCCAAATCTATCTGAAAACATGCAGATTAGATCGATACGTCTCTATTGGGTAGCAACATGATAGGCTGACTGGCTTATTGGAGGCTAGCTGTTGAGTAAGAATAACTGAAGCATCAGAAAAAGCGAAAAGTGAAACGAAGAGTTTGTCACCCGGAAAAACCGTGACGTATCTTTGTGAGATATTCGAAATAGAAGTGTAGTTGATTATAGACGGGGATCTCGGGAATAGTATGGCGGAGCCAGTGGTTGTCGCTCTGAATCTTCCAAGTCTCGATTGTAGCTGTTCCCAGGAACTGCCGATGCACCAGAGTTGTTAGTCCCCGAGGTTCGTCCGACTTGTTTAGAGTTTGGATGTTCAATCACGTGGCTAGGGAAGGGAAAAATGGGACAGACAAATATGTCACGAGGCGTCATATATTGTGCTTACCGGCCCAGATCCAGTCCAACGAGATAAAGATGGAGCAAAACCATTGTAATCCGTTTGATGTTTCGAAATATCTACAGAAGGTCACTCTGGCTCGCTCCTCAGCAAATAGTGTTGTATCATTACACAGTTCAGTAGACCATTCGACTGCAAACTTTGAATCCTCGAAGCAATCAAAATCAAGAAGAATCGTTGACTTTTAAGTCTAAATCACGTGAAAGTGCAAACCTAATGGGTAGAAATAGCCACGTGAGAAGACGCATCGGTTGATTAGCGATTAGCGCAGTCAGCGTTGCAAATACGAAGCGTATAAAATGAAAGGGTAATAAAGACTTTGACTTGCTCGCAATGTGACAAACGAAAGTACGTGACAAAAGGATACCAAATCGGGTATACAACCTATTCCTATATTGGCAACCAGTGACTGCAAAATTTGTTAAACCTACACTAATATCACTTTCAGTTCAACGTTTGCTTATCTGTCCCTTTACTCTCACTATTTGCTTGCTTATTCATCCACCGAGATGGCAGTCTAAAATGAGTCAGCTGCGATTATGTTCTTGTGCGTCGAAAATATTTTGAAGCGGTAACGGCGCTCGACTGTGAATGGTCGAGTTCATACCCTAACAAGGGCAGAATTCGTTTCTGTTGCCTCTCACCTGGGCATGGACTAACAATAATTGTCTTATCAGAACGGTAACCGTATCGTTAAGGGAGAAGTTATGGGAACATGATCTTTAGCCTAGGATCAAGATAACAGCAAATGAACAGTGGAGTATGACAGACCTTTGATCACTGAGTGGACTGCGAACCAACACTCAGTGGAATACATCTTCTATTAGCCGAAGGACTTTCGCTTTTCTGTGTTTGCTTTTGTCAGTCTAACCCTAACCAAATTGGTAGCAACCATGAGGCGCTGTTGCTAAAAATATACCTATGGACATCTCGAGAAACCAAACTGTGCCCAAAATCTGAATTACACTATTCCACTTTAGATAAAAGCTACATCAGTGGACAGTCCACGACGGAGTTATTCGTAAGTGACATCTTTACCCGCTATTGCTTCGACGAAAGACCGTTCTCCTAAGAACAGCTGACTACTGACGTTTCCCAGTTGTGGTCTTATTTTCAACGAATCCCGTATTTGACAGAAATCGGCACACATTTCGGCAGATATGCTTACCAACTACAACACACTGGAATTAAGGCTATAACGTCATCGATTGGGAATTATGCCAAGTTCCGAAGTATCGTATAAATTTGGGTTCTAACGCCACCATGCAATTTGACACATTGTCACCCTTTGTGGGCGTTGGTCTTGCAAATACCCACCAAACCCCAGCTTGAAATGTCTCTCACTGAAACATAAGTAGCCCTCCTTTGTGTAGGATTACTTTACTAACTAATGTCACCAGTTTGCTCTCCATTCCTTTGTATGTGACTGCACGTATGTGTTCTAAACACTCTAACAGGGTCGGCACAATACCTTCAAAATGTATGCGATCTTAAGGTTGATGATGATGAAGATGATAGCGGTGATCAGTTTGATCACCGTATTTTTATTGGTGCTTTATTAGCCTTGTTACCAGCTCAGAAAATCAGAATATTAGCTCGATGGACTTTGCAGAATAGATAATTGGGTGTCAGAATGAAGTCGCTCAATGCAGTATTCAAAAGTGAGTCTCGCCGTGGTCACATGTCGATCGTACTTCAATCCTGAAGTCAATCCCATCCTACTTGGAGTCTGACAGTAGTCTACCCCTGCAGTCCACCAGAATCTGGGGAGCTGACAAGTGAAGAAATGGATTTTCACAGCCCGGAAATTGAACGTATAGAGACCAAGGAATTGAGTCGAACGATTGGAAGGTATAGTACAACGAGGTGCGGGATTGTTCAAAGAGTATCATCAGCATCGTTGTATCTGAGTTGAACCATTCTGTGGTTCCCAACAAATGCACCTGTATCCTGTCAGTAAGCTTCCCTGAGAGAATACTCCCCCACTTTCCTCTACTGTAACATCCCTCTAAAACTTCTTCGCGGAACTCTACGCCTGGTAATCCACTTTTATTGACACCATAATATTTTCTTTATCCGGAAACTTCCAAATTTCATTATATTTGGCAATAAAGATATTGCCAGAAAAAATGATGATGTGTGGCTAAACATGATCACCCCGCTGACATTTCCTCAAATGGTTTCGACTTGTCACCCTAAATTCTTCACAGTAAAGTTATGACGTTAGTTGCTGCATATCATAGAGCAGACAAGTTGTCGAAAGTAATGTGAAAAACGCAGCGAAACTGGAGGAAAAGTAAAATGACACATCGATTCTGTGCGCAGAAAAGGCGGGTTTCGGCCTTTGGTATGGATTATTTCCTTTACGGAAGATTGGTGAACTAAATTGCTAGCCGTTTAATGGATGCAGTGCTACAGCTTGCAGACCTGAGGGCTCGTTGAACTCACACTTATGTACTAATCCGCCGCCTAATTTGGGCCTTTATTGCCTTTTGCCTTTATTGGGACAAAAACATCCTAGAATAGACATGTCCACAATAGTGTAGCTCCAGCAAGCCGAGAAGGAGCGCTAGCCTCACAGGAAAGCCAAATTCCTAATTTCCTTGTGGTAATGGATTATTTGGCCTGGTAATTACACACAAGTGTCAATACAATGTAAAAAATTGGGCAGGTTGTATATCCCATAGTTGGGTCCCAACTATATGAAGAGTCGGTTTTCACCTCCTACACACTGAAAGTTCCAAAACAAACAGTTAGTCCTATTTTCGCCAATTTGGGGGAGAAGGCAGCTCATAAACTAATATATGACGACTCATATAAATCGCAGCCACGCAAATCAATTCAAACTCAACTGTCGCCCCGCAGGTACAGGGTGCCTTCAGTTCGAACCAGCCAGTCTTTTACCAAAATGATTGTGACACCTATGGATGACAAAGAATTCGTCTGAGTTTTTGGTTATAGTGACGAATTTAAACGGATTATACAATGCACTGTCGTGGTTACTAAACCATCAGGGTTTCCAACTTGTCATTTCTGCTCTAGTCAATTCCAAGTAATCTGTGGTTTATGTACATTTAACCAGGAATTCCCCCACTTCAAAGATTTCTTGCCAACTTTTCTCTCTAGGAAGCCTAAATTGGTGCTACTGTGAGACGGGTGTATCTGACGTGCTGTACTTCATGTTCTTACGTTCTTTCTGTGTTTATTCAGCAGCTGGAATGAGTTAATTGTACAAGCATACAAGTTTGTAGATTTGTTGGCGTTTGTCTTTATGTGTATTTGTGCGCTATGGGTGTGCACAACTGTATTCGGAAAACTCCATTGAACTTGGTACCAATGGCGCAATCGCAATCAGGGAATACTGCACACATAATTTACGTTCCTACCAGTTTCTCAGCAACTAAAAGCGTAACTTTTGATGGTTATAACTTATCGATAGATAAGAGAGCTAGGTATTTGCAGTAAAATAACATGCTTCTTGTTCAGTTGATAAAAAACTATTGGTGTCCAAATTCAGCTCCGGGTGGGAAGAAATATCGGTTGAGGTTGCTTACTATTTCAACGAGGAAGGCCTTTCTATGACTTTTTGTTCGGAACCAGAGTTCACCGCAGGGTTCACTGTGAGATCAGGAATGTGATTTCCTTTCTTTTCTTCTGTCTAAGTTAACAAGGTTACCAGGATCTGGCCCGGCGAACAACTCTGTCCGACGGGCAGTGGATGCTGGGGCATACCCTTTGCCAAGCAAAATGTTCTTTTGGGGATGGAAATTTTTGGGGCTATTTTTGTTGTTCACCCATACTAGGTTACATTGGAAGGCGTTTCTGCAACCCGATACACACTATTGATAGTTTTGCTGCTTGAAAATTTTCACTGCAATTACATACGTATCAATCCCTTGGTTTTTCCGCTAGCGGACTACCGGCTTCTCCTCGATCTTAAATGCCAACTCATCCATCCGATTGAAATCGGCAAGTATAGCCCAAATCCGTATCCGGGAAGTCACTTAGGACGACGCATTTGATAGGATTGATCATATCTAGCTCTACTTCACATACAGAGATTACAGCAGATTTCGTGGAATAAGGTACATATTCCATCGCCGCAATAATACGATGTCCATTTATGTGACTGCTGACCATGAACCAAGATCTTGCATTTCGAAGGCTGGCGTTGCTTTTCCCAGACTCAGGAGAGACTAATGTATCTTTCAATAGGAAACCAAATTGAGTGCCTACTGAGCACTGACTCCATTTGTGCTGGTGTACGGTATTCAGATATCAGGAGAGTCTACCAGGGTAATCTGCGTCGTTTCCACATGCGACCTAGTCCGGATACACCCTAGAAACTGGAATGACATCGTGCCAATACTAAGGTTCGCCACAGAGTGCGTAGTGACCAATGCCAGACCACAGTTTAATAAACTAATAATCGTTCAGCTGTGGGACCCTTTCGGTGCATGCTGCTGTGCAACTCAAGGAAGGCCCGAGGACTGTCTCAATGTAAACAGGGTCAGTCGAATCACGGTTTGGTTGGAACTACGGACATTCCAGTCGGTAGATTCCCGTCTTAACTGCTAACCTATCTCCATCTCATGAGGTGGTGGTGCTACACGACTGCATCATTGCTCCTCTGCAAATTTCAAAGTCATTTTCTTACTTCATCATAAACTGTATTATTTGGTATGTTGTTGGTGTGTATCGCAATCTTGTAATACGGCTTGGAAGAACCCTTTAGCAGAAACAATTAACGAAACAGGGCCAGCGCAGAATACCATTTGAAAAAAGACGTGAGAGCACTTAAAACACTGATATGCATACATTTTCCAATTGGTTTTGATATTACTCATACTAGAATAGAACTGTTGTGCGAAGGACAATTATTCCGATGAGGAAGCCTAACACTTCGGCCATCAAATTCATTAGACTTGCTTTTCGACTAATTTCAGTTAACTTCAAAAGACCACGCGATTCGCAATTCTCTAGTAAAAACAGGTAATTGCAGATTTTTGTATATTGTTCTGACGTATATACACATATTATGAGATAGCATTCAAAATCTGACCTGTTGCTTCTGTGATGAATGAGGGCCGATTCATGAGATCGATTTATTTGGAGGACCACGTGAGTAACTTGTTATCGATCCGCACCGTTGCCAACCAGCGTAAACAAAGCGAGAACATGTGGATTATCGCACAACCAACAGTATTTCTGTGTGAAATTACTCATCCTCGGTGTTGGAAGATGAAATCTACCAAGTATGTGTGTGACCAGGCGTGCTCACAGTGCTCTATGCTACGCGTGCGCAGCCTCTGTATCACAGATGTCTTGGCCACAGGAATGCGATATTCAGCCTAGGACCGGTTGTGTCCTGAGCAGGAGGGTCACAGTCCACCCGCATTTCCATGCTGAAAGCTAGGCTTGCAACTTTGTGACTCAGACATTTTATTCATCATAAATAGAATCTTCACAGTCGTCCAGCAGTACTTGTATCTAATCGTCACCTCTACCAAATTTAGACGACTGGCAAACAGTCTGCCGACAGGGTGTCCTGGCTTACCTCGTACATTTGAACATGAGATGTTACAAGTTGAGACATTGTGGCACGGGTTTTCGAAGTATAGCTTTAGTCGATTATTTGTAAAAGGTATGAAGCTCGTGGAATAGTTTACATTCCCGCCGATTGATCCAAGAATGGAACCGTCTAGGCCAAATGCTAGAGGCTCAGAACCTGGGTGGAGCAGACCCGAATTATTCAGACCGTGATTAGTTTGAAATTGATCATCCGATTTCCACTAACTTGCATCTTTTCACACTGTGAGTCATTGACAGGTTGCTGTACACTAAGCGGACAGGCAAGCCAATTAGTTTCACATATGCGGTTTTCTGGCTGGACTATCCCGTACAACATGGGTCCAGCAAATCGACTGTTATCCTGTGCACCTAAACACAGGGGACATTTGTGGTAAAGTGAGTTCGGAAATTCATTTTATGCTCCTGTGGACGAATACACCCGGTGCAACTAAACGTCAAATGAACGATGGCAAATATGACGAGCTATCCTAGCTGATGGGAATGAGGGTTCAGAAAACTTTATGCATAGTTCATCTTTGTCCCTTTGAATACCATTTGCAAAGGATAGATTTTCGAACGAGAAGTTTCATCCTTTGAAGGAGAAGTTAAGTTGGATGAGTACCCTGACGGAATTAAATTAGCCTGAGAAAATGAATGATGAAATCACCGTCTATGTGACTATCAGATGAGTATCTATTCATGTTACAACACTTCTGTTTAATTTATCATATTACCATCATACCATATAATATTATCATGTGTATCTTAAAGACCTGTTGGAATATACTGGGTTGTCTGTACAACACTCATTCCTTTGTACTAGGTTCGCTAGTTTGCATCTAGATTACGGGGGATAGGCGAAGCCCGTCTGCTGGCTTTCCGGATTTTGGGAGGGGGTGACTTGTTCCTCAGAAGTTAAGCGCTACCTCCAACCGGAAGTCTTGTTCGAGTGCTCTTATCGCCCTACTGTTTACGTCCAGATGCTCTGGCAGTGGCTCCGCCCACACACACACACACACAATTTTTCTGTCCATCAGCACTTCAGATGGTAAGATTCATGAGCCACAAAACCAAGCCACCGAAAAACCTAAAATTTGATTGGAAACTTGAGCCATTTAATGCGGGGAGTTACATGGTGGTATATAATTCCAGCTGGAACTAACTGGGGTTCCAATTTGTTTCCGTTTACTTGAATGAATTTTGATATGTCCTGAGAACCAAAGCTTTAAAGCGCCAACACTCTACAAAAAGAGTTCACTCCGTATTGAAGCATAACTTGGGAGAAGTCAACCTCCTTTAACAAATACAATCCTAATCAACTTACCAATACGTGTTACTTTTGTGAGATGGTTTGTCCCCATCCTGCTTTCTTTGCCGTTGGTTCTTTGAACGAACTTTGAAAACAATAACTGCTATGAGAACAATCGCTACCACCACGACGATAGCAATGATGACCGCAATAACTTCTGTCGACATTCCACCGGCAGTGGCTAGTTTTGCCTCTTCTCCCTGGGCAACACTCAACGGCTGTTCTTCATTTCCATAGTTTGGTTTTGATTCAGCCGGTTCACTATCTGAGCCAGTCCCTTCATCCACTCCGCCGACTACACCCGTGTTCCATCCAGGGGCACTTGGGCGCTTGTCTACAGGTGGCTCTGGAGTTTCAGGGCATATGCTGTCAACAGTGAGAGCCTGCAGTGGGAGGTCCGCCAGATCAACTGGTGTTGAGCATTCGAAATTGGTTACCTTGCGTCTGCAATGGACGAAGAATACAAAAATGAGCCAGACTGTTTGTGCCCGATAAGCAATGGGCAAGGATGACAATGCTGAACGAAATGACGAAACCCGTGAATGCGGATGAATTACAAAAGTTCCAGTGACTATTACAGTTATGTGATCTGTTGATTTTTATTTAACTCAGTCCTTCTGCAGTTGCGCGATTGCCCTGGCTTGCCCATCCCGATCTAGAGGCATTGGAATCGAAATTCGCTCCTATTGGAGCTCATCAGCAGCGCATCCTTGGTCGTGCCGGGTATCTGATACTCGACACGAGCATGTTAACTATACTCTACCAGTGCACGCTGGACGATCCTGTATTAACAAGGGAAGGCTTGTTTACGTCCGAGTGAGACGACTGGTTTACCTCATGGCCCAAACTCGTTTGCATACATGTTGAGGAAATCCTCCGGGCTTAAACTTGTTCCTTCGGTGCCATCATTCCGGTGGATAACCATTATGTAGCCATCCTGGTAACAACATATTTTCCATAACTTTCCACGCCAAGTACACCCAAAGCTTTCCTGACTTGCATGAAGAGTGCAGTTTGTACGCTGGAGAACAGAAAAACATTACTCATTCCCACATCTCGCTGAGATTTGAGTGCGTTCCTCGAAGTTCTATACCCCAGTACGGCAACAGCGCTAAACAGTGTTTCGGCTCGACACTGATCTGAGCATTTGGAGCTACTTGGGCGGAACAATACAAATTGACGAAGAAATTTTCGGTAGCGAACGCCCACTTTCCCCCAGAATGAGCAGTTTTTTTTACTTCGCAACTGACGGGACATGTCGTGCATTCAGAGTAATTGGCGTAACCACTAAGTGAAACAGATCAATAGTGTGTGAGGCTTTTGTGTCAGACAGTCGACACAGGTCAGTGATGAAAAAAATATTACTCAGCATTTTGCCGTGCAACCACAATCATACTTGTCTAGGAGACCTGTTCATAGCACCACAGCCTACCTGCTGTAATAAGATAACGTGGGAGCAGAAGTGTCAGATAATTAGAGAGAAGGTTATACTGTAGATTTCTTAAGCAAAAGGCCACCCAGCCTTACAAAGTGGCCCAAGTTCGTAAAACCCGACTTATGGGTCTGCTAAAACATGGAATTTATAGCTAGCACGTAGGCAGTGGCTCTCCCAAGGGATCGGTCAATGGGTCGCCTCTTCCACAGACCCGTCTATTTGGACGACAGTTGGCTTGTGGAATACGGTTCGAGAAACCAGAGTAAAATACCGCACAGAAAAAATATTTGGGAAGGTATAACCGGTAAGACTCAGTGGTTTTCTTATGTCGGAGACAGAAATTTAGCAATATAAGAACTTCATTAAACAAGAAATTGAAATATACTACTTTTCGTTCAAACATGGTCAATCAGTGGGAATAACAAATTGATTGTGCGACCTCCATGTAAACAGAAGCATTCTGCAGACCTTACCTGGAGAAACTGCTGGCGCTTTGAAATTTTTTAAGTGCGTAAGGCTGGAAAGCATCCACGACAGACTCGCATGATTAAAGGCACTCTTGCATTACTAATAAACTAACCCTCAAACACTCCCGGTTTGACCTTGAATTTCAAATCCATTGTGTACAAAGTTAGAACTCTTTTTCAAGAGACTTTGGATAGTACTGACCCGAAACAACAGCTCACGCGACACAGAATTGGCAACAGCCTAAAATGGGGGAGTTTCAAATAGTCTAATTGTGCACGAAGAAGAAACTCTGTTGATGCCAAAATCAGATGAGCACTATCAAACCCAAGGCAGTAGTGTTTTAGACGCCACCAACCAGGTCGTTAAATTCTTGGACGAGGTTTCTCTTACTGCCTTATTATTATACTTAGGTATTGTTTTGCAGGTGCAGATGCACGGTGAGGAGATCCATTGGTCAAACAGAACTTCTGACAAGGAATACGGATTGTGTTACACAGTTTAAATCTATAGGTTAACTCTGTCCACTTATCTCCCCATTGGTAGACAAACACCCTTCAGAATTTCATGAGTGGTGGGTTAAATCTACAAAGTAACTCCCTGAAAACCGTCAACAGGGATTTGTGACGCTAATTTAGATTAAATCCATTACCTAGAGGATGCGTTCTTTGCACTGAATATATTATTTCCCCGCCCAGGATGGATCGCTTCGAAAGGAAGCGGTAGACTCCTTTTGGACAATGCCTAGGTAAACGCTGTATAGATAATTTGGTTTGCACCGATTGGACAGACAAATAAGCCTGAGAGGTGAAAGTGACAGAGAACTAAATTTCTTCAGCTTCAAAAACGATGATCGAACAAACGTAATTCTATGTCCTTGGAATCCCTACTGATTTGTCGCATTGTTAAAGTGATGACAAAATCTTTCTTTAATTGTACGGCATTGCAGTTTGCCTGCTGGAGTCCGCAGCAGGATAGTCTAGCATGACAACCCCAAACTTTTGGGTCTCTTGTACTAGGTAGGTTGGCGAGTATGTCTGTGATGCACTAAGCCGATCCTACTAAGCTGTATGAGGCCGCATGTTGCGCAAGTCCGGGTGATTGGGGTTGTACTAGCGAGAGAGAGAGTAAGCCCCTTCTGAATGGCTCACATTTCTTGTCTAGGATTTTCCACTTTTGTGTAGACAGTCGTTCTTCAAGCCTCCCTACAGAGTATCAAGTCCTCTCATGGCTGAAAATAGGATTTACAATGCTCCAAAACTACCTAAAAGCTGCCCTAGTGAAATTTCGGGCGTGCCCAACTTTGAACCCAGTTCCCCAGGTTACTGTGGAAAATTTGTTTTAGAATGCGACTTTCAGCTAGCCTTATCTGGTGGCTTAGCCGGAGGAGCTGGTTATTGCGTGGGATTGTGTGTCACTCCAGTAGGTTTTACTATTCGGAGAAATTTGCTGCCTGGAGCTTCGGTCAGTGCACATAATCCATGGAATTTTGAGCAGATATTATATGTGATATCGAATACGTCGTCTGCACAATATTCAGGCAAGGACCGCAAAGCAGCCAGACACATGTATGGTGGGGTGATCATCGTTGCAGAGGCGTATCTCATGGTGGTCACAAGCTGACCTTCGCCATCTGTGCTTTCAGCTTACTGTTAAGCATTAGGTTTGTACAGAGTGCACTTTAAAGTTGGAAGAACTCCCGCTGTGGACGAAAGAACTGACGAGGTCCAAAAACACTTCATACGGCTGTTGGTTCCGCACATGACTCTCGCAAATTAGTCATCCGACAAAGGTTAAGTTAACCATATTTTGACCGCTTCAAAATCCACGGAGCCACAATCTAGCCTGTTGTACACAGTAGAGTGATTCCGAAAAAAATTGTCTGTCTGTAGACTTCCCTCTTTTTATACATATGAACGAAACGCGGTTTATCTCCCAAACTATCTAGTGCAAGTAAAATTCTTTCTACGTTATCGGTTCCCAAACCTTGAACAAGCCCGTGAGCAAGCCGTTTTGTCTCGGGGGTTTTCAGGTTTGTGGCTGTATGGCTGTCTGTAGCTTGGCTACGTGCGAAATTTCGCCAAGTAGATTTTCCACTGGAGGCGTGTAGATAATTGAATATTGTTGAAAAGCGATATCTATAACCGGCCAGATTTTATCAGGTCTGTTAAGTTTTATCATTTATGTAACAACTTATCAGCTGAAGAAATGGTTCACAGATTTCTTTCCGCCAAGCGGAACATTGCCATGACAACAGCCGTCCGCATGGAGATTTATTTTCTATGCTCTATCTTGAGCCATCTGACAAAAGCCTGATCCAGAAGGCAGTATGTATGCTGGAAGTGAAGAATAAGAACCTTGATCCTCATGCTAATGAGGACAAAATGCACTTTATGGGTGGCACCGGACTCCCGAATTTTCTGGTTATTTCGACCGTATGCAGAAATGTGCCAAGCTTCACAGTAGATGTGCAGCCTTTAGGGCTGTTAACCTGCTTCTCTTTGGAGAAAGTAGCTTCGCTGCTTTCACAAATATGGGGATGCTTTTAGCCTCGGGAAAACAACTTACTGTTCTCACACTCCTTCACATCAAGCAATACAGCGTCACTCCCGAACCTCCACGTCATAAAATCTATCGTGTTACAGGAACTTACTACCCTTCGTTCGACTGTTTCCTGTTGGTCCTTCTGGCTCGACAGGACCTTCAGGAACCGAGTTTCAGCATGTGTAGTCAGCAGTTGAGTCGCTGCGCGCAAGCCCGACCACTAAGAAAGGATATTAACTTTAGGCTGGGGACAATAAAAATCGCCTTCAGTGTTTCTTCTTCATTGTTAGTGAGGGTTTGCATCAAAACGGTTATTAAGCCCTTTTTCGGGTTCTTCACCGTCATTTTGTTAACACAATTGAAATATAGACAACATTTCTCAATTCAGAGGAGCTTTTTTAAGCGCTCACTATGTTTGCATATTCTGGTGATACCATTTCGTCAGTAACAGTTTATATCAAACGAGTGCGAACGCCCAGTCAGCAATAGTTTCCAACACATGCCGATGATACTTGGTCAAGTACCAAGTGAATAAGGACGCAACTCGATTATCCCATTTGCATTCGGCATGCGTTGAAAAATGGCAACTTGGCTGTTGCACCATTAAATTATGAATGCTGTATGGTATTATCCTAATTAGAATGTGGTGTACATCCAACGTTTTGTGTTTTTGAACCTTTCCCACCGAAGGACAGTGCTAAGTGCTCCACGATTGAGAATTCAAGTCTATCGTATGTCTCTCAAAGCAATCAAGTGTGTCACTGACAGTAAGAGTGTTTCGTCATTCCCATTACTGGCGTCTGACCTGGCTAGCCTATTATCCGAACCGGTACAAGTCGGAAGCAACACTGGTATGCAGCCGGTCGCTGAATGAACAAATCATCGCTGGAGTTACACTAAAGAACAGATAAAACATCTTGCCAACCCGAAGAGCGTAATCTGTTAGCATACCAAAAGCACACACGCACGGGCCATACCAAATTATCAAGCAAAAGGTGAGCACCAAGTTATATTTCAGAACTAACTTGTGTGATTTATCAATTTCAATGTTCTTGTAATGTAGGCATCGATCGGGAGCGTTGGTGGACTTCAAAACACAAGACAAAAAATGTGCTATTTGGAATGAAGTGGGTGTAAGAAGCAGCCGCGTGTGTGCGTGCTCACGCCACTAAAATTTGGCGATACCGGTTTTGATATCTAGCGAGTGTGCTTGAAAGTCCGAATTTGAATCGTAGGCTTAGTCATACATGAGGCAGCCGACATACAAATAATAATACGAATACAAACAATAATGATTGTTAATGGTGTGATTACTAACCCACTTGAAGGACGGCCAGATAGAAGTCTGAGTACGCGACAAGTTTGTCCAATATGATCAAATAGGATAAAAAATTATATTCACGTTTTTCCATCAGTGATGATGGGTAGTAAGTGCGCCAGAAGAATAAAGCACTTTTGAAAACCTATTTTATGGCAAATTATTACATTATTCTCCGGAGATATGGAAACCTCATACAAAACCATTTCAGGTATCAGGTCTGCTAATCTCTTCACTTAAAGGGATCAATTGAAAGTGATAGCAGAAAGTGAACACATTCTGAGACATAGTAAACTTTTACTAAGGCCTCCCTCGAAGAGACGCTAGACTCTTAGACGGTGTACAATTCGCGTGCCTTATAGAAAACGATTCCTGCATAACTTCCTACCCATATGCAGGAGACCAAAACTATTCAAGTTTCCGACTGAAGCCTTTCATCCAAGCCTTTTTTTAATATTGTAGTGTTTTGCAAGTTATAGGCCAGTGCCGCTTTTATTCAAAGTTCTTCGTATTCCTTATCAAAGTGATTTGCCCAGAAGTTAACAGTACGTAGCTAACTGTAATTTGCTCTCAAATACGTTTCATCAACAGTTGCTCCGTTGGAGCTTTTATGCCCAGAGCACACTTTTCCTCAAAAAACGTCAGTGGTTCCAAAAAACTGAATAGCTGTTGAAAATATGGGAACATTTGGACGGCGATAGTGGAGATTGGCGATAATTCGTGAACCTACTGTCTCTGCCTGTACTTATTCTCATGGATGCTTACATTTCACGAAACACTAAGGACACTTCGTGGTCCATTGTGTCCTTGGTGAACCTTTTGATGGTTACCGTTCCCAGTACTTCAATTCAACACAAAACCAGCTCTAATCCATGAGTCCCTCGTATTGCTTTTCTCGCAAAACAAGTGAGAAAAATAATACAAATAGTGAATAGGCGATAGATGTGCAAACTTGTCACGAGCAAGCAGCCTCCGCATTCGGACATTTAGATTGACGTATTATTCTCGCTTGGGACGTATATAACATCAGTAATGAGTTTAGGATTGGTGGTGAAAAAAGGCGTCAGGTCATCTGAGTCGTCAGCTGAGATGCTCCATAGAGCGCCCACAAATGATATTTTTATAAATCACGGATTAAAACGTTCATCAGACTTAGGTGAAAAGACCTGTGAAAAAATCCAGTTCAGTTGTGTCTGACGTGCTGATCAAAAGCGTTCCCTGGACATTACTGACAAGTTTAGCTGTTTCCTTAGGGAGGCTACTTTTTCATGGTGAAACCGGAGGAAAGTAGTAAGTAAAATGAGCACTTCGTCGAGTAAAAAAGCTAACACCCATTTTCCTGCCATATTATCTGGGACAGGCAGCGGCTCTTGCAAACCTTCTTTTGACCTTCTCTTTGTCGTTTTAGTTGGACATCAGTGCGTTGCATCTACTTAAATACCGTAACATAAGGAGAATTGTTCTGTCTCGTCGATACACGCGAACGTCTGTTACATCTGGGCGGAGCTTGACGGTTTTGGGGATTCGAAGACGCGAATATTATTATAAGAAGTTGTTCACTTTCTCCGACTATCAGGCTGGACAACGCACATGAAGTTTTAGTCAGACATGGTGTTTCAGAACGCACGCTGAAGCGGATGGCAAAGGTGTATTGGTAACATTAATAATGAGCAAAATAGCAAACTTCAGACGCAGTTGAACACCTAGTTGCTAATTGAGATGGTTCTAACAAGAGGCAACAGAGTCTCCTGTTATCCTTTAACCGAAGCACCTATACAAGGGATGCCTCATGGGACGACGTTCATGGTATCGAAGTATCTTCCTTAATGTGATACCAATTATAGGGTTGATGAACACCATAAACAAGTCTTTCGTTAAAACCAACGTAAATTGCAAATGAGTGCCCAACTCCAGCCACCAACAGTTTGGCCTTCAGATACGAGATATGGTTGATAAAACTTGATGAAATGCAACATTCTAGTCAGCCGTAAAAATGGACGGTTTTCCTACATGTAATATGGTCAAAAGGAACACAGCTCTTGTGTTTGATTCCTCAGTAGTTTGCTTCAAGACGACGTTCGCGTGATATCAGTGTCAACCCAACTACTGCTAGATTATCAGTGAATGGATGTTTGAACACATTTTTTAGCTCAGTAGCCTTTGACAGATTTCTGCAAGTAGGCCTGGATACACAGGATGCAAAAGAACTTAACGAGTAACTGAGGAGATTACAGCTATTTTGCGTTTGAAACACAGATAGGACAAAATCTGCCTGGCTAAGCCAAGCTGCACATTGCGCTTAGTGGAGCACAATGCTTACATGTGCACAAGGACAACGTGTGGCAGTGCTTTTCCACGCACCGATTTTTTCACACTGAGACATATCGTCGCATTAGTAACGGAAGTTCGGTGCAGGTCTCTCAAAATTCCACGCAGGTAACGTTTGACTTTCCTGTAGCAGTAATGAAGCACAACATAATGGTGAAGTTCGTACGCAGTCTATATAAGGTGCCAGCATTCTGGGAATCCATTGGTTCAAGAACACCAGACGACTTCTAATACCCCAGTTTTCCACCTCAGTTAAGACGTCATGAAATGATGGAACACCATGTCATTGTTCATTTTCATATTCAATACTTCGGTGTGGATACCACCCGGGTGCTTGGTTTGTGAAATTTTCAAGATAAACGACATGAATCTATTCACTTATTCGCACCCTTCTACATCCGGTTTAGGATAGTTCACTCGCATACGACCGCCAGCCCACCCACCTGGTAGATTTACCTCCAGCCCTCTCACACAACCCCAGATGACTTAAAGATTGGTGCATCCGTGATTGTATCACGTGGTCCGAATCATCACAAGCAATATGACTGCACACACTTCATAACTGTGTTCACCGTGCCAGTTTAGTCACACTAGAAAGTGTCCTTCAAGTTCCTAATATACTGTTACACTCACTCCTGCTTGTTGTTTTACACCTTCTTGACAAACGGCACATTCTTGCCTTCCAAAGTTGGGTTTACTCAGATAGCTGGAAGTCTCAGTAAACACTCGTGAGGCTTAAAGATGTTAAAGTGCTAAGGAGACATAATGAGACAATAATGAAACAGCTGTACAGTGCTCTGGTCTTCTCAGGATAGACTGAGTGCAATGACAGCCCTGAAGCACAATGAAATCTTCAAAAGTTCCCCTATTTATTTATAATGTGAGTACAATGGTCCGCAGTCTTAAAGAAGCTTCCCTTTCCCCCAGTAAGTAAAACTGCAGATCAGGCTGATTACCAAACTGGAAATCATGCGCAGCACTCTTATAAGCACGAATCAGTGGTCAATAGGTTGGCTGCACCAACTATTGAAACTGGTTAGAGAAATTCCCAGCTATTTCGCGAAGTGACGAGGGAATATACACTACCCCTCATTTTAAACGTCCTGCGTGTAATTTTCCCAACAATCTATGGAGCTGTATTGTTTTCAACAGTATGATGTTCTTTTTGCCACCCGCTGGGTCACACAGGACGGCTTGTAACTCCCACCCAGTTTTGTTGCCATGACACATTGCCAACCATGGAAGGAAAAACAATTCGACTGCAAACCTAGACGGATTTGCCAATATTAAGCATCTGGAAATAGATCCATATGGTTTAAGCAGCTGCTACAACCTAACCCAGGTTGAAGGGAACCTGATTACCGAATTCTGTGGGTTGTGCTGATGTTATCTTTGTGACCATCGGTATGGTGCTAGGATGCGTTGGTTGTCGTCAACACTACAAGCCCCACTCTACATTCTAATTGGTCAGCTGGAGAGGGAAGAAAACCTATGACTAAAAACTAAAAGCGATTTGCACCAACGTACTTACGCGCATTTTTATTATGGCACTGGAAGGAAAATGCAATCAAACCTCAAAAATCTCAACCACAATGGGTTTCGTCTCCGTTGGGGCACCTCAGATGAGTACTCGCGAACAGTCAAACCATCCGTATCATTCAGTTATCATTGTCCACAGAGGACGTATTAATTACCAGGACCTGAGCCTGGGATTTGTAGGGGAAAAAAGTCATTATTTATGCTCAGTTACAATTACTGTGGCGTTATTACAAGGTATCAATGGACGTAGCTCCTGTATACAGGCTTATTTGACGACCACGCCGGGAGTTCACTGCATCCATCCGCGCCACGTGTGCTCACTTTAGGTTGTTCTCGTTAAACGTGTTTAAAATCCATGGCGAAACGAGTTGGTATAGATGGATCCATTGAATACGACTGAGACTGCAAATCTAACCGACCAGCAGAGGAGAAAATTTTTGCCGCTATCGCAAATCCAGCGTGCTATATATATATATATATATATATATATATATATATATATATATATATATATATATATATATATATATATATATATATATATATATAATTCATGTGTGTTATATATGCATACTATGTAATATCATTACTGCAATAACGCTCTAAAGGTGTGTATTCAAGTAACGCTGCCTCATATAAGGTTGGTCAACAGGACTGCCACACCAGAACGCATTGTCAGAACGGTTAGGGTCAAGACTAGGGAAGACTGGCCAGCTTTTTATTGAGGTGTGAGAACGTTTCAACGGATGTTTTCTGTATCGGTTGCTTATGTGGTGGGGCTATGATCTATGGACACCAGGATGGAGCATGTGGAGGCCATGTTAACATAACAGCAGTTTTGCGTCAATGAAATATGAATAGTTGCGCACATTTGATGAACAGTGTTCTCAGGTTGATTGTGCTCAGTGCATACGGATGGAAGGAATTTGATATCAAGCAGCCGTAGGCCGATGCACTAAAACGTGTTTTTTTTCCCCAGAGATTGTGGAGGTTTTGCATAAAAAATGCAAACTTTGATTCCCAAACAGCTTTACTGTCTCCCACATCAGACCTTGAGCAAATCCTATGCCAGGAGACGGTGCGGTTCGCCTTCAAAATATGGAGAAACCAGACCACTGCACGGAAGTGGAAATCACCGCAGAAATCACAGTCAACCAAGCGATTGAGTAAACTGGATGAGTTGCCTATTATTTGGCGTTCGTTTTGTCCATTCTTTTAAGATATGATTCTAAAACGAGAATCATCGTGTGTGTACGGCGAAACCGTAGATAGCACTGAGTTGAAACCATTTTATCCGCCCTCCAGTTTTAGTTCAGGTATACATATAGGGCCAACCACTTCCCTGTGATATTTGTTGTCAAATATAAACGTGTTAAAAAGTCCCCCATTGTTTAACCAAAAGCCTGTGCTGCCGCCAAAGGCCTGGATGGACAGAGAGTTTTACAGATGCCGGAGGTTTCTTTGCTATAAACAGAAACCTTGCCTTACAATAACCCTGCTACCCTTGCAAGGAGATAGTAATGTCAAAAGGTCCACTGTCTTTTGTTAAGTGGACAAACAATAAATTCAGAGTCAATAACCGGCAACTGTCTGGTTCACTCAATCAAGATCCAAATAAGGTGTCGTTGCAAACGTGAGCCATTTGTCCAAGCCAGTTTTGTGATTAGTTTCTGAAGAAAGAGCGGGGAACTTCACGATTGAACACACCCTTTCAGCGGAAGATCTCTCAGTTTTAAAAGTCGTAGAAGACAAAAAGCAGGCACGGTGCACATTCGCCACTGCGGAACGGAATCTCACCTCTAGAATATCATTAAACAACCCCATGCAAATTCGCCGAATATCCTCAGTTTATATCATTCAAATCTGACTAGACGATAAAGTCTGTCTGCTGTCCTGCAACGAATGCTGACCAAATTGAAACTGATCAAAATACTGTTATCATTCTGATTCTTATCACGAATGCGCGGATATGAAACAGAGGATTCGGTGTGCTTTTGGGGTCAGTATAACAAAATTTGAATATACTGCAGCGGAGGAAAACTGAAACAACGTAGTTTTGTATTTGCTCTCAGGCATTTATAAATTTAATGGTCGTGTGAGGAGATCTTGTAATTTTCAAATGAAATTTCGTCTTATCAGTGAGGTCAATCTATGCTGAAAAGCTGAGAAGCATTGTACAGATGTTTTCTGCTTGTTATCATCATCAAGAAAATCAGAGAGTTTGAACCCATGACCTTCCGACCAGTGGTTAAACGCCTGACCGTTCGGCCAGGAGCGGGTGAACATCAGTGCTATTAGGTCTCACTTATACAAGATATATCTCCGATCCTCTTCAATTAAAGTGACTATATCATATTTGGAAATCTTACGGGATCAGAGTGAATGCTCCCGGCTAGCAAACAGATTTTGAATCTCAGTAAGGTTAGCCGCTTAGTGCCTTGATTCGGAAACCAGAGTAGAACATCAGACAGAAATTTCGGAGCCTAGGCCATTCGAAACTTGCGAATTTCCATCCTGAATTCCTTTTGGCTGATCATGCCAATGTGTAAAAAAAGAGCAAAGCAGCTAGACTTTAATAGTAACCAACGGATGGAGCACGTAACTCTAATGATCTAAACTTAGAAGTCTGTGGATTGATTGCAAACATAACGGGGTTATAGGAAAGGCTTTGGATTATTGTCAAGTGAAGCCACTTTCGGTTGAATGATTTGTTTTCAACTACAGTACAAGCAGCCAAAGCTTCCTTTTATTGAAACCATTCGAACTTCCCTACCAATTTTGCTTCAAAAAGATCACTGTATTTATGCTGAATTGGATTAAAGCTAATCGCAACCATCGTTTAGCTTGTTTTGTCTACAGTTCGTGGAGTAACAAACAACTGTAATTCCACAGTCAGTATACCTGGTAAGAAAGCTCGACTGAACTCGGAACGATTTGGATTAAGTTGGAGAACGGTCAGCTTGAGGGCTACACGATCTCCACTTTTAGCCAGTTTATGAAAATCGACTTTTCGAAGACAGTCTCGTATACCATTCTAGTAGCCAGTGGAAGTACTGCTGTGTATAAAATGTACATAGTGTGGATATATTGCGCTGTTGCCAAGAGTATTTTTCGTAGTCCACTGTTTCTTCACTCTAATTGCTAAACTCCACTTGTGCAAGTGCACCTTTCTCCGCTTTAGAATGACGCTTTTTGATAAGCACAGCGCTTTTTATTCCAGAATGAGCCATTCCATTCGTAGCGGAAGCCTTGTCTCGATTCTTGACGGTGCAACGCACACATCGCCACGATCAAATTACGCACATGTGGAGCGGCGACGCTCAGAAGTTGGACATCACAACTCGTTCGATGAATGTGTCCACACACCAGTGACTTGAATCCATGTGAGAATGCCGATTAGCTTAGAGTCCCACCGTGCTTCAGCGAGTACATACAGGAAGAAAACATGTTCAGATGGGCGTCATCCGCATTTGATTGCATCACTGATACGCAAAACGCGAGTGCTCGGTACCCTACAGCACAATGAAATAACAGCTCGGTAACTTTTTTTAAATTTCACTGAGAGCAAGTCAGTATGCCATCTGAATCTCTACAATTTCAATTGTGTACGAGATTTTTACTAGTGTATTTACTACCTATTTTATGTAGCCGAACAGTTCGACGAAACCTGGTATTTCTCTGTCCCATCGTTTTAGAAAAAATGTGTTTAAAGCAACAGCAAACCAACCAACCGCGCGGGTGCTGGTTGTTTTATGGTAGGATGAAATTCCACCGCAGCACGCCACTCCAGAATAACCACTACTAAGTAGCGAGTTCGTCAAAACCCTTTTGTGATTATTAGAGGACGAGTTCCTGGGTTTCTGATGGGATACACTGGTTCGCAGGTCACTGCGCTTTTAGAAACATTTGAAAAAACAGTAAAATACGTCGAAATAGAGTTAAATTCACAAACAAACACGAGGTGCAACATTGACAGTGCTCAACGCATCTGGAGCGAGAACTTCTGACCAGTTCAGGTAGCTTTCTCTGTAATGTTGCTTTCAAATTTTTGATATTTTGAGCGAATCGATACAGTGCTTAATGGAATAATGCCCTTCCGGATAAAAAATATCACCCCTCTGTAACAAGCTCTTTAAAAGTACGTGGTTCGCTTAGAACGAATTTACCCTTTTATGAGGTACCAAAACATTTATTGGCGGCCTGACAATTATTATAAGCCAAATCCGAAAGACTTCAAAAAGCCCTTAAAACGTATGGCAGGAGGTTTTAATATGCAAATTTTCTTTTTGGCAAGGAAATAAGTGATGGTCGATCTGCTATACGCCCTTCACCTAAAGTTGTGAATACAATCTTTTATCACCGTATCCTCTTTAAGATGAGCAAGGCGGTTATGTCATAATATCGCATGTAATCGGCCGGAAACTTATGAACGCATTCAATTTTACAGAAATTTTCACCACGCTATCCTATCGAAGGTTTGCGTAACACCAAATCGTGTGTCGAGCTCATTTTTTTGTATCTTTGAAATGAGCACGTGAGTAAACTAACCTTTAAACATTCATTACGGTGTCGTAGTGGTCAGATCACAGCACCAGCCATCTTGGTAACGAGACGAGTTTAAAAAGCCAGTTGAACGTCAGAAAATAGAAGGCACTTGGGTGAACGATATGCTATTCACAATGTACAATGTTCGCTACAGTGGACGAGCGATTTATAGAGACGACCAGAGAAAGTCATATTTAATAAAAAAAAGTCGAGCAGAAATTCTCATGATTTCCTCACCTCTGAGATCACTTTGTACCACGGCGCGAAATAATGAGTGATGTTGTTACGCCGAATAGTGAGGTGAATGTATTCAGCTTGCCCTGTCTCCGCAGCATGACTATGGCATAGGAAATAGCAATGAATCAACGACCGTTTGACACATATGACGGGCCAGTTTTGTGGTATCTCTATCGCGTTGGTTTAAGAATGTTTATTGTGGACAAAGTGTTGAAATATTGGTAGCTCGGGCACGTTTTCTGATTGCTGATCAAGTGGCTGCTGATTTGTTCGCTCGCAGACATATCGTCACCAAACTAGGAGGCATCATCAGTGTGGGCATGCTGATTGATCGGCAATTTCCACACTCGTTGGACAGGTCAACAGTCACCTGATCAACACTCGATTGTACAACGTGACAAGGTCTCCGCATGCCTTCAGTGAGAGGGTCAAGAAACAAATGACGGTTCAGATTCCAGCACGAACGTTCAACCTATTTTCGAGTGCACCCCCATTGTTGGCGAATAATGTACATTTATCTTTTAACTTGAAGTATTCTTCTCGATAATGCACACCCAAATCTGCTTATAACAGAACCGAAGTGTCTATAGATGTCATCCATCTGACGGATATAATAGACGAGTCAATCTCTGTATCATCAGCACATACATGATGTCCTCATTATGTAAAGCTATTCATTCATGCACATTTTCAACAACTTTGGGACCTAACTATAAGTAGGTTATCTTGCGCTTAAACATCCTCCTAGACCTTCCACATCTTACTTATGCGATGGGCAAAAGAACAATCGATTTTTCCAATTGTTTACGTTCACGTGCAACTTAGAATACAAAGCTTTCAGCCAATATCACGAAGTGCAGTTGCTCACTGAATTTATGACTCATTCTGATTTCATCCACATAAAGCCTGCAAAGCGTCAAGTTTGTAACAAAAGTATGCTAGATCCTATTCGATCCCCTTCATGGATGCAGCCGATCAGTTGTATTGTGCTCAACAAGAATGGCGCCCACGTATTGAATCAGTGATTGGCCAGGAATAATTTGTTATGGATCGCGATTAGCACTCGGCAATGAGATAAGATCCTGAAGTAAATCATATCACATTTACACTGGTTCTGGAGAGACGCGTTCTAATTATTATCGCTGGTGGATGTGAGGATGCCGAAATGGACAGTCTATGCAAAGCGACAAAGCTATCGGAAAAGTTGACGAATGGTTTCTTCGATAATAGCGCTTGTTTTTCCATCACTGTACGCGGTTCAACAGGAAAAATTTCAGACAAAAAGAGGAAGAGTTTCTCAGGACTAATCTAAAGAAAACAAGTATACGGAAGCTCAGTGAAGTCACATAGTCTGACGTTCAACAGGCACGACCTGAAGAAATAAGAGTTTACTCATGATAAATTTTGTAAAAATGAATAAGATTTCACAGCTTTGGATGTCTTTGTTATGAAGGTTAAAAACTTTTGACCGCACCAATCTATAGATCAGACACTCGTAGAATACCCTTTCAATTTTAGCTCATTTAACGAGCTGGGGTAAGACATCTTAAGAAGATAATTTCTCTATCACGGTTGCTCTTACGAGATATACGAAATCTGGACTGTACCACACCAACTGCAGTCATAATTGCATCAGAAAATGTATGGATCTTGATGACTCTCTTGGCGGTTGTATGGTGCAGAGAACCTGTACAACTCCCTGATGAGTTGAAGATAACAATCATGGGCAAAGAATAATGATAGTTTCTGGGTGAACGGAAATAAAAGACATTATGTGTGCTTGTACATATGCGTTTTAAATAGCACCAAGAGCGCTTACAATTCTCTGCACACACAAGATGCGCCTGTGTATAACGAACCCAAACTGATTACAAATTCAGTGAGCAACTGCGATAATTAATCAATGCTGAACATTTGAATGTCCCAGGTTGGACGTGGGCAGAGAACGTCAAGAAATATTGATGCCTTTACACGCTACTGAAAAAAATAATTTAGCTTGAGCTAACTCATCATTTCACCCACAGTCCCTATGCAAAGCCTAATCAGAGCTGATTTGCATGTTTCCGGCTGTACTTGTAACAGGACTACATCATACTTTGGAAGTCGCATGTACTCGTGCGTACTTCATCCCAAGCGATCAAACTGCAGTTCTGTGTAGGAATGCTTCGAGTCAGGTGGCTTTACTGGCTTCCGCTGGTCAAAAATTCGACGGATTTGTTTTTTTACGAAGGAGCAACTTTTTTAATTGTTTTTTATACCATTGTTGCTGTTTTCAGCTTGTTCCGCACTCTTAAACCACTCCATTCAGATTTAACAACCTGGTTTGACGTCTAACTTTTACCCAGGGGAACATGATGACTACAATGGATTTGCCATTGATTTCTAACAGTTGACAGCCAAACATGCCGGTTGGCTGGATGGTTCAACACCAGTCTGCCTTGACAAAATAACAGTAGTCTGGAACGAGGTCAATTTCAACCAATAAATCAGATAAAATGGACAGCGTGAACTGAAATACATATGGCTGTCCTACTGAATCGAACTTCTCAGGTCACTATGTACAATAAATGACTGTTCAAGTCCTGCCACGACTGACAGTTGTCCTGAACGAGCAGTTTGGGACAAATGGACGAGTTACTTAAAGTTGCGTCTAAATAGCATTCGTTTGATCGTACGACAACATCCACTAACCTGAGTATGTTACATTGAATTCACTTACATTTAAAGTTCACATTATGAAGCTCCAGTCAGTATTCGGCTCTGTATCGGCAGCGACTGTTTTTAAAAAGCCGTTTTATAATCAGAACCACTGGTGTAACGAAGTTGATATCTATCCTCCGCACAAATCACAAACCTATCACGTACTGTGTCAGAAAACCGGGTTTTCTTGACGGCAAAGTAGCAAAATAACTTTATTCTCAGACCTTATCTCCAACTATTCCCTCTAACAGTGAATTCTGTCCTGAAAAAAACTGTACGCATGCGCCTGGTGGTACTAATCCTGACCACTAACTAAGCGAACCATGTTTTCTTCTAATTTTTCGTATCTCTTCCTCGGAATGTGTGTGTGAAAGACGGGGTTTTTGGCGCCCTCGATCGTTCCATTCATCCAAACCACCCAATGAAGCAGATGATTTTTTTATTGCGAAATTACTAACCCCGATTTCTCGAGAGGTGCGAGTTTGGCGATCTCTCTGCCACTGACGGTGAATGGTCTTAAACTGCGCATTCAGCCTTTTAGTGAAAAACTGTGCCTTCCGTGTTTTGATTCCTAGCCAACAAATTGAACGTATTACCTAGTAAGATGAAAGGCCACTCGAATTTCTGTTGAGAGCTGAGAGCGACACCATCAATACAAACAAGGTCTGTAAGCCGTGAAGTCGATATGACTCGAAACACTCGGACAATCTTGTGTCGCATGCCGCATTGTCCACTCGATCACGAAGCTGAACAGAATTAGAGACTGTGGGTAGCCCTGCTGTCGAGCGGAGTTGCCTTCTTGTCGCATATACGGACGAGGGCTTTCAGCATTAAGTTATAGGTCTTCCGTAGGGCTGAAAAGACCTGTGATATACCATCAACTTTCAACAGGAGCCCTCGCGGTAGGGTTGAGACAAATTAGTGAAACGTGCCGTAGTTGCAGTTAAAAGGAGATATAACCAGATCTTCCAAAATAGAGCGTGCAGTAGGGGCAAAAACGACTCGACGCTATTTTTTTTTACTTGTACGTGCATAAACTTGTGTTGCTCCTTCAAATAAATGCCAGCTGATGTTGCAAAGATTACTTGTGTCAAACCCTGCGAAACTGTATGGAGAACCGGATTATCCTCTAGCAGGATTCAACTGTGGCACAGTAGTAAGCTCGGTAGTTTGCGTGGAGGTTCGTGAACACAACTTCAATATGCACTCACGTTATCGACAACATTTTTTTAGTAAACCTACGTTCCTGTGCTTGGATCGGCATGCCAAATTGCTTGTAGTCCCCGAGTGTCCAAACTGAAGAGTTGAGCGCGCGCGTAAGGCAGTGAGACAACTCACCAAGGTCACCGGCACGAGATATTTTGATGTCACCCTGGTACCAAGAGCAGCCCAACTGATGTGCGTATGTGCAGCACCAGTGGCTAACTAATATTATCAAGCGATCCTCGTTTCAGGTTATTTCATAAAATAGGGTAAAATCCCAAATAATGAGTCCTACGTGCGTAACTTAGAGCAAGGTAACAGTCTTATCTATTGGAATCTGGAAGAACCGAGTATGTTACTATCAAGTAACTAAAATGTGGCACTCACACTGAGCAGAAACTATTCAGTTGCCACACTAGATACGGAGATCGATATCTTGTGGCTTGGCAACCAGCTGAAATGGCATAAATCTGATTGCTTACACGTTAACGTTGACTGATACGGTCGCGCGCTACAATCAAGAGTACATACAATGTGGGGTTTTACACAATCATCGGATTATTAATCCAGCGCTGAATGATATGACACATGCTGCAACCGTGCCTCCTTCACCCGAAAAAAATAACGACAAAATGTAAAATATTTTGTAAGTTCACGTGTGCAGAAAAGTGGACATATCCCTACAACGAATACCAGTACGGCCGGACTATACTGTGCAATCAGTTCCGAATAACTACAGATCTCGTTTATCCCAATAATCGGACTGCTCCATTTCCAAGCCATTTGTATGGTATTTCAAGTGCCAAACATTTCGTCAGGTCGTCAGTGTTCAGCATAGTAGTCTGGATGTCTCGGTGAAATCTACACGAATTTGGAAAGTGAGTAGCCGGCTACTTTGCTGTAAACTAAATCGGTGAAGTCGGCGGCCGACGACTGCGTTCGATGAGACATATCTGGTTTTGCCTAAGGCGAGCCTGCAAGATTTTTGGGCTAGCTCATTTAATTGTAGTTGTCATCAGTCCTGTCATAGTGCGACCAGGGCGGATAAAGCATCTCCACTTTCTGCCATAATATCATGTAACTGAAGCGCCTAGACGACAACCATGTGCCGAGGAGACATTGGCTTACAATTCTGAGTAGGAGCTTATAACGCAGTTCTTTCAAGATCGTTTCCAATCTCTCTCCATGGTTACTCATCATGTGAATATCAATCTTTCAGATCGATTTAGATCAGTTGACGAAACGGCTCCCCAACCAAAAATCTGTTCGGATCACACGATCTAGTCCCCATCATATGGTTGAAACCAGTAGTGTTAATACTCAGCTATCTGAAAGAATGCCGCGCGCGTAAAAGCATCTGATACTTTCAGGAAGCGTATAACCTACGAAACACAATAGTATACCTTGACCCGATAATTTCCCTTTTTCAAGTGTACGAATATACTCGATAACCACTGTGACCGTCTCATTAAAGTTTCTCACATGAATACATGGAATCAAATTAAGAAACACAGGCATAATAAATCCATTGTTGAATACTACTCATTAAGACAGTGCTGTTGAATTGGTTTTGACTAATCAGTTTATTGACGTCTTTGATGGATGCATACCCCAGGTAACATTTCACACTCATTTTGAGTGGTTATGTGAACGCTACTTTTTTTCTGTGGCCGACTATCAGCTACGAGTTATTTTAGTTTCCGTAATTGCGACAAGTCCAAATCACATACGTAGTTGTGATTACTGGTCTGCCGTATGAATTGCCGCGGCGGAACAGAATAAAACTGAATACCTAAGAACCTCTGGTTCAAATGAGCAGCATAACTATAGTAGGTCCAATTGAATGCTGATCGATAACATCCAACTACACATACCTCTGACCTTTCCAGACCACGTTTGTCAACCGCTTAGTCTTCAAAGCCCGTATAATTACATTATATTTGGGTGACGAATGCGCTCACTAGGAGGCAAAAAAAATCAAATCTTGGATTCATCCACGTCAGGCAAGTTCAATAAGAAAATCTGCAAACTGAAAAGTTTAAAAATTATCCGAACATCTAGCGGGGCAGAGTCAAACCGGTGACGTTCTCTGCAGGAGATCTATCTGCTGAGCTCATCCAGAAAAATGAAAATGGTGAAAATGAAGTGCGACTCCCCACCAACTTTTAATAGGGAAACAGTTTAGAACTACTGGCACCACCACTGAGCCATCTGTATGAGCTGAATATCAAGGTCTTTCGGTTACCCACAAGATATTCGGAAGGAAGAGTGAACAACTGGAGCCAAGTTGTGTATGATTAAGGCAAAGAGGTCTGGTTAGGGACCGAAAGCAAACCAACAACATTCAGCCTGTTGGTCAACTACCGATTTGCTGACGCAAAACGGTTAGTAATGTGACATATCTTGTGGGAATTTTTCATAGGGCTAAGTCTTACCGCTGAATCAGACGTGCTACTTGGGTGCATTGCTTAACTTCCAACAAAATTTCCGTGTATTGGAAAAACTGAACGCACCAATCGCAGAGCAATCCTGGGTGCGTTTGACAGTCTTGATGAAAATAGAGTGATGACAACACCGGGTACTTTGTGCTACGGCTAGGTTTTGCTTCGATCATTGTCTTTGTTAGAATTGTATCAACAAATCCAGTGAAAAACGACATCACTCAACTTGTGAGATGGTTTGTGCAAATAATCGTTTTTGCACAAAACCCTGTAAATGATGTTCAGGCACACACACACCTACGCAACTGCAACTTTATGGACAACTGGACGTGCGCCATTCGACTTCGAACTACCTAGTATTCCTTGCCAAGGCACACACTGAGCAAGACCCATTCGAACAGAGACGTAAAACAACATTTACACACGTGACCTGCAAACTGTTCGGGCTGTTAGGTAAAGACAACTTGGTTGCTATGGCCTTTGTTGGAGGTGTAACTTGGTCGTAAAACAAGCCAGAATGCATAAAATTGGACGAGCACGGTTGTCTGTGCGTCAGAAGTGTTAACGGCAATGTGGGTGAAGTAAAGATGTCGGAATAATTTTTTGTCGCTTTTCACTGTTATTATTCATTTGGTACGTCTACCTGTCCACCGAACAGCGAATACAATGCTCAGTGGTCAAATTATCAAACAATTCCTGAACCACTCTACAAATCAGTCGATAAAATCCAAGGCCTACTAGAGTTTTCTATAGGAAGCATGACAACTGAGTGCTCAGAAGACAGACATACAGAGATAAATGTCATTTGAGTGAATTTCAATGGCGAACAAGGTAGTGGTCACTGTAAACATAAACACTATGAATTTCGGAATAGTTTCCAACAGGCAGCTCTCATTCGTCCTGCCATTACTGTGAAGTATCCTACCATCTAACCTTTTCGAACGGTTACATCACGTTTACCTGCGAAGAGCACAATTATTTCGCGGTTCTTCTAGCGCAACCTAGATCATCCAAAATCATCTAAGTACTTACGCTTAGTTGACCAAAAGTCACTAACTTTGATTACCTTTAGATGCAAAATGACATAAAGAGCGACCCCGTCAAAATCCTCTGCAATCAATCAAACACCGAGGTGTCTATCTCAATTACAAGGCCAAACTGTGTGTGCTGAATGTAAATTAACCGTGGGACGGGAAGACAAGGGAACCTCTCAATGAAGCGATTCACCATAGGCAACTTCACGGTTGCGTGCATATCGATAGGTGGGTTTGCACATCTGTGAATTATATTGGTAACGAAGGACTGGACAAAACCTACCATGCTGTGTGGCAAAAACTTAAAACTGTGGGAACGTTTGAAAAAGCAATGTAACAGTTTTTGTCGCCTCAGCATTGAAGTAGAGTAGCTTGCCGACCTACTCACTGGCTTTCGATTTTCAACACGCAAAATATGTGGAAAGTGGGAATCACTTTGGATATTGCTGTATTTCATCCGTAAAAGCCAAATAGCTCCCACAGTCTGGATATCCTAGCTTTACTAGCCATCGGTTCAGCTTTACGTTCACAGTCAGCAGGTCACCATTTGCAAAGTCCGAATGGTTGGTTCTTCTTCCAGCGCATGGTACTGCTCAGCTACCAGGGTACGGAAATTAAATCAATCACTCAATGATTTCAAGCAATTGCAATAAAGCGATCCCCTCCTTCACGTTCACTTATCGAATATTCATCACCACCATCATCAGCATAACATCAGTTTTCAAGATTGATGCTTCGCTGCCGTACAATAAATATTATAAACGGAAGATTCCGCTGAGTTGCAGCTGGTGGTCTCGTTAAAAGCAAATTGGTTTGCAAATGAGTGTGTCTCGTGAATGTCGTACAATTTGGGTTCAAGTAGAACATAAGGATGAGAGAAACTTGGTGATGGCGCCGACCTGATGAACTCCAAGAATGGCGAAACCAGTCGTGGGTTGTCGAAGGGTTTTCAGCAGTGGTTTAAGTAATTTTATTCAAGTGAAAGTCTCCTATTAAAGTTACTCAGCTATCGGTAACTTCATTTGGCTAATCTCCCAAAGGGTTGGATTTTTACAACTAGTAGGAAATAACTAAGTTGGATCATAAACTGTAAATTACTGAACAGTTAGTCAAACATGCAAAGTGAAACGTAACACGATACAGTGGGGTCCGTTCGCTAGGAAACAATCCACGGTAATTAGGACTGTGAAACATATCGACTCACCGTCTCAAGAAAGCCCAGAGGTTGTTGCACTGGCCTCTTGCATTGGTTCTTGTTTGAGATTTTACCCTTGCCAATGTGTCTAAGCAACAGAACTCTCACCATTACTTGAAAAAACCTTTCCACTGAGTGAAGAAGTTCCCCACAGATTTATTCTGGACTTCAGTTTTTTCAAGGCTAACGATAGGCCGCGAGGTTTCGTCCATCAGGTTTCATGTAAACCATTCACATTTTAATGCGATTGGCAGTCAAACGCCACAGGTGAAACAAATTCGGATATCAACCAAATCAGACTGCTCCGTTGTGATTCCACACAAGACGAACGATGCTCCACCTGAATATTACCAATCTAAAGGACCAGACGGCTCAATGGTTAGAGCACGGATGAACTGACCGGAAGGTCCGTTGTTCGAACCAGGCCTCTGCATCTCGACTTCCCCTATCTATGCTTGAACGACCTGGCAGTATTCCAGCCCTCATGCTTCCTTCGGGTGGCATGGTAGTTAGGCACCGAAAGGGTGTTACA
>SJOL01008500.1:221792-356197 GCA_004794785.1 Opisthorchis felineus
GAGCCTCTGGGTGAACCGAAATTTTGACTGTTTTCAAGCCCAGTACAATCAAGATAATACCTAACAGTGCTAACTTGACTAAGCGTGTTTCCACATGTAGTACAGCACTGATCACCTCATTAAGGCAACCAGGGTAGGCACAATCATCGAAGCAGATTATCGATTTCACTGAGCGTTGTGTGAAGTTCTTAACTGGTGTCCTAGCAGTGACACGTGTAGATCGATTTCGAGAATGGTATGCATTCCTATTCAACTGCCAACACTTTCTTATTTGATTGATTTAGGTGTGTCCGCATGTCAACAGTCAACAGTCTCTTGAATAAGGGTTATTACAATTCGTTATAAGTATGAGTCCTATGGGAAACTGTAAACCTTCTCGACTGCCCACGTTTTGGTAAGAACAAGTTCTCTTCCAGAGGGAAGTAAAATTCAATTTTTGACCTGGTGCATTAAGAATATGCTGATGCACTGCATTCTTGAGGTCACAAGGTCTTGCTTCATAATTCCTGAGGTTGTTTTTGAGTGATATCTACTGAGCCTTGACTGGAACCTCGGGCAAGCATATTTTTCAAAGTTTTATGAAGAAAAAGATAAAGCTGTGTAATGGCAGGTTTCGGTTGCGGTGCCAGTGCGATGCTGGTGCTGTAACGGTAAGCAAACATTTGCAGAAACGTACTTAACAGCTAGATAACTTTGAAACTTGGAAACGTCATAAAAGAGATCCAACTGGGTTCCAGGTGAGTCTCTCGCAAAACCAAATTTGTTTGCAAATGAGTGTATTTCACTAGAAAACTTTGGCTTTTATTATTTTCCTTCATGACCTACCCCGTAGTCATCTCAGAACCTTCGATGTGTGCCACTGATGAAAATCAATGTAGGACAGCTTGTTCACCGAAGCACAACAGCAGGTATTGACACTGCACATACGTGATCACGTAAGGAACTTCGAAGTATCCAAGTGCGATTTGCCATCGTTACACCACCTCCCAGTTTGTGCTTACTATATGAGAAATCAGGATTCAAAGCTTGTTTTCCAACACACGACGTCACCCTAATACACTATTTACGTTTGGCAACTGTGGCCCAAAAGCAAGCAAGTATGACTTGTCTCACCGCAAAAATAAACACCGATGATGGACGTCTAAGTTACAAGGTTGGAAACCCACTCTGTGTCCACCGAACAATACAGACGAGTGTGGGGAGAGCCAATCTTTGTCCATCAAGTGCTGAATCAACAAAAGCATCTATGCCGCCGGATTCTAGAGTTCCCGGGTAGTACTTATCTCTGAAGTGACAACCTGAAACCAGCTTATCCGTTCAGTCGTTGAGACTAGGCGTTGTCTTGTTTCGCTTACGTCGTCCCTGATGTACACTTTCTTTCCTTTCAATTTCATCTCCCTCAAGTGTCAACCGAAGGAACAAAGTCAGTGTTCATTTTGAACACTTAGGTCAGAATATGATGTGGACATTAGTGGCATCAGTATTCATAGTCTTTACGAAGAGTGCAAGAGCAAGACGGCACTCCTCAAACTGATCAGAAGAACCCAGTATTTCAAGCGCGGTTGTCTCCATAGATACCTTGCTTCGATGTTAGCGAGAAAAATTTGAACGCATGGATTGCAATCCACCTTCACTGAAGCTAAATTGTGATGCGGGAACCCTACTAGCATTGACTTTCGTAAAAACTGAAACCTTTTATCGCGCATTTTCTCCACCTTAGAAGGTGTTTCATATCCGTTTCTATCGAAGAGGTGGTTTACATGAAAATTTGAACCACAATGCTAGAAGACAACACCAAGGTACTTCAGTGCTCACTAATTTCAGTATGAACTCTGATACACTGCTTGGGCTTGTCCTCGCAGATGCGCCCCGTGCATTTGGGTCTCTACCCGAGGGTTTACATCCTAATTCCTCAGTTTCGATGTAAGTCGGTTACCACGGGAACAAAAAGTAATGAGAAAGGTATCCAGTAGTTGCAGGGAACTAAGCACACACGGGCCGCTTTTATATGCACCCTCATCTTGATTACCAATGAATTATTTTTGTCAGCTTTGATTCAGCGAGGTAAATTGGCCTTAAAGAACAAACAGTCGCCTCACAGCAGTTATGGCATCTTCGGTATAGTGCTCAGCAATCACTCAGCTATTCGACCAAGCTGCTATCCTGAATGTTATATATATATATATATATATATATATATATATATAAAGAAATGACCTCAATTCCCCGACTTCTTAGAGCCGCATCTACCTCATTACTCCTACTTAAGGCCGGTCATCACCTTTTACAGTTTTATCAGGACGAACTTCTTTGGAAACATGTTGCAAACAGTCGGACAACATGCTGTTATTCTGACGGGAAAGATATGGTAAAATCATTGTATTTCCCAATTAAAACTTTATCTCCATACTCCTTCTGACGAAGAACTTATCAAGCCTACTGTTGTATAACTATACAACTATACTATATATACACAAAACCGCAGGCTTGGGTTGTGGGCCTCGGACTGGCGACATATTTTTGGTTGAGCCTGCCCCCTATTCATCGCAGGTGTTCGTATACGATTGAAGGGGATTATCATCCACTGGCCCAATAAAAAATTGACTCCATCTGTTGAGCCGGCTTTAAAAGGCACGAGTCATTGTCTGAAAGTAACCGACTACTCATAGCAGACCAACGTAAAGGAGAGATTCAGCTGGATTCAGTTGAGTCTCCTTTGAAAACCTAATTCATGTGCAAATGAAAGTATTCGAGGGATGGGCCATGTCCTGTCTATCTGAACGAACGATGGCTGATGTTTTTTGTGGGAGGACGTCCTAGGGAATAATAGGTAGAAAATCATCGAGAAACGTTCGTATTTGGCACAGTAAGCTTTTGGTAGGTCCCCAGACAAAACTTGCCGTTTTCTTTCTAGGATTTTCTTCATCTCAAAGGACAAAAACCTAAACGTACGCAGCAAAACTTGTTGATCGGTGGAGTCAACGAGCCACCGATGCAGTCGGTAATGTCTTTTTTGTGGGAATGGATCGAAGACTTAATAGCGAGTGACGCGTCACCTTTCTAAGTATACATTCTTCATGTGAATACGTCCCGGTATTTTCCACAAGATGTTCTAACAGAAATCTCGATAATTTCCGACAAAAGACACCAGTAAACTTGCAGAAAATACTTACTTGGCTTCAAGTGGTGCGACCACCAATGGCCTCAAACCGCAGTCACAGTGCCACCGATTATTCGCTAACTTTATTTCACTGAACGTTATATCCGCTATGCGTTTGGCGACCTCACTCCAGGGCAGGGTTGTCAACTGATTGGATGATAGGTCCAACTTGATCACACGCCTCAGTACAGTTACAAAATTCGAGGGAAGCTCAGCGAGGCTGGTTCGAACCAAACTCACCTGGTCCAACTGGGATAACTTGGCCAAATAGGACACGTCTTGTAGCACAGGATCACTCACGTACAGTGTATGAAGCACACTTTCCAGACCACCCAGTGTTCCTGAATCTAGGTGCAGGGTCCCATTCACAGCGCTGAGTGTTAAGTGGCTCAATTTATTGTTGGATAGTCGAGCAAAAAATCGAGGTTGTATGTTGGTAATTCGCGACTTGGAAACTTGCAAACTCTTGACCGTGTAGTTTCCGTACCCTTCAGGAATGTCCGTACTCAGTTCACCATCGTATTGGGTTATCATCACATGTGATGACTGACCGGCTTTAGTAAGGTGCATCAGTCTAGGCACCGCGCGTGTGCAAGCAATGAAGGAAGGGTGGGCTTGGCAGTCGGACTTGACTGACACAGGCACAGAGCTAAGACAGATTAGAAAAAGAACCCATTCTAATCGGCATCGGTGAGGTTCCCAATATCCTGTAGACATGGTATCTCCGGGTTCTGAGTACAGTGAAGTCACAAGCTTAATCAGTGCGATCTCACGGAATTTTGCTGTCCTTTTTTCAATCCAGGCGGGGGTGCGACGAGAAATCCCCAAGTTCTTGTCACAAAACACGCGAAAATTTCAGGTCCTATGGCACTGCCGGAGCTGTGACAAATAAGCACCACTGAGGGAGCGACACGTGCACACTGGCTGGTCTCAAGCACCTGCCGTCTGCGCTTTATTCCGGAATCCAACCAGCGAATGCGGGAGCTGCATAGAGAGTTAAAAAGCTAACTTTGGTTCAGCCAATCAGAGCGCAGCCAGCGAAAAGCTCGCCAAAGACGAACAGGTTCACACACACACACACACACACACACACAAAGTACACCACACACACGGCTTTGCCGGTATTCACACAATCAACAATAGGACCTATTGTTTGAAGGTAGATTACCAGGGTGCATGAGTGAAACTGTACCACGGCATCTGTACGTGTGTACATATGCTTATTTACATTGCTCAGCGGTTGTCGTGTGGTTGTCGTGTGGTTGTCGTATTCCTGATGGCTGAGCAACACTCAGCTCCGTCCTTCGACAGATTTATGCGCTTGATATATCAACCATACTGACCGGAAGTTCACTACTTACCCTTATTGACAATTCGCCGGAACTCAGTAGTCTATCCAAACCTCTGATCTATTGACTAGAGGCCTCTGATCTGACGGCTAACCTATCTGTAGTTCTCATCCCTTCTATACGATTTTGTGTACCCCATCACACCGATTAGAAAATCACCACACCATGTTTTTAGTGAGGATAGTACCTCAGCGAAACACAGCCATTTGAAGATTACACAGGTGTTAACGAGGGACTTAACCAAATCCTCAAATTGTCATATTCATCAACTGAATGTGCTGCACAAAGACTGTCTCATGTTTCAGTTAGCAGGATATTCGAGATATGGAAGTGTATTTTCGTGACCTTGGACACTAATTTTAAGGATGCTGGAAACACCCAGACGACAGGTTTCACCCTTCTTTTCAGTCGTTCGTTAACACAAAGGTAATTTGAAAATGAATATATCGCGCCATTTGCGTGCAGTTTGGTGTGGAGACTCAGGATCTATGCTTACCCGATGAGTCCTAAGAAAGTTAAGGCCGACGGTGGACTATCGGAGAGTCTTTCACAACCTTATTAGCAGTCAAAGGAGCGTCTTGTTTCATTGCTAAAGATGTAGAAGCAATTCTTGTGAATATAAACACGAGCATGAATAAATATGATTACTTATCACTCCAGGCAATAAATGTTACCTAACCTGGCCTTTTTTCATGCGCCTGTGAAATGAAGAGGAACAAGAGTACCTAGTTGGTTTCGCCACTCTCCTCTGGCCTGCCATACCAACAGAACAGTTAAACTCTATCTTAAGTAGTTATCGCTAACACCACAGGAGGTTGTTTATGAAATTATAGTGTTGATGGTCAAGAACCGAGCCAAATTGTGAAGCATCATGTATGGGGTGAATCTGAACGGTAGTGATCGTATCCAAATGCCGCTTGTTTGTTCCCATGCGGCAACATTTTGACATTGTTGCAGGCTTTTTTAACGGTAAACTTTCTTATAGCTGTCTTCCCCATTCGATAGCAGAAGGTCCACCGTTAAATATGCGTCAACCAAGCTAACGTACGTCAGAACTGAGACTGGTGTGTTATACCAAGATGTAACAGTGAAGTTTTGGCCTACCAAGTACAAATAAAAGTTGCATTCACGTCAATCTCTTTTGAACAATCTTCCTCTTATCCCGGCAGGATGATTCATGCCGAAGCAAAGTTATACTGGTTTCAGGTTCGCATCACATCCCTGACCTTGTTGGTGTTCGAACTCGGGGATATCTGATGAGAACCGTTGAAGTGAACATGATGTGAGTAGCGGTTCTACCAACCCCGCAGCTGCCTACAACCAAGCGATTGAAAAATGTCGGTTTCCAGAAATTAACTGACAACTGTAGTATTTCTATCGGGATTGTTAACCTCGCGGTTCTAAGAAGAATGGTTCATCAAAATAGACTACTGAATGACAAAAATGCATTATCCTTTTCCTAATGCCTATTTTAAATGTTGATAATGTATCGTGTGCAATACCAAGGGTTCTTATGCGTTCATCAAGTTGGGTGTAAATTTCGCCGATTTGGCAGTAGTAACCTTGAAGAAAAATGGTGTTTTTCGGCTCGTGAAGAAGAGTTTATGCTTCTATAGCGAATACGGGTTTTCGAAAACCCGTTGGCAGCTCAGTGTTAGTTTTGCCTTTCTTAGGAGTCACTAATTTTGTGCGTAACTAGTGAATTTCTCTAATAACTCTGATAATGACCCAAAGGAACACCGGGGCAGCTATTGTGTAGTATATTCGATTTGACATCAGAACCTCTGGTAGGACATCTCCTTTTTAAGTGAATGTCTAACTCCATGTGAATTCGTTTTTTTTGTACAAACGAGGAACAAGTTTGGCAAAGATTCAGTGACCACTCCATTTGTTTCCAGAGACAGCGAAAACAGCAATCGTCTACCAACTTTTTTTAGTCAACCTCATAAGCAGCACAATTTTCTCTTCACAGGGGTCATTTTCCGTGAACGACGAAAACGGTATTTCTAGGTGATTATTTTATCCACAATGAAAACGAAGCAGTTTCACACTTTTAAAGCATTGTGATCCCCTGACCAATTTGAACAAGGTAATAAGAACAACAAAATTGCGGGACGAATTCACTTCGCACACTCTCTTCCGTAGAATTAGGGTGTAAAGAAGAATGGTGGACATAACGTTGTGCCTAATGCACTGAATCACGTTGCTGTTCAAGTCAGATAGATATCTGACACTATTTACTCCCGATGAGCCCCAAACAGGAAAAAACCGTCAGTGAGCTACCTGCGGATTTTGATCAATCTTCCCATGCTACTTATTCCAGAATACAGTAAACTTACTTACTTGAGTACCTTTGCAACGGAATCTCCAAGCAGCTTGTCTGCTGTTCAATTAAACAGATGTACACGCAAGTGCTACTAAATACTAAATGCAATCAAATCTCGTGTTCTTTGAAATTCCACCATGTTTGAGTCCAAAATAATACAACGTACTTTGCATCATTTATAAAAAAATCTATAATCACGACTGATCATTAAATACAGAGCAGTTTACGGTTTACCCTCATGTCTTTCTGAATGCAGAGCATGAGCCCAAATCTATCAGGTACCATAACTCCAAGGGAGTTCATTCTCCTACCGTTTGCGTCCTGCTAAGACATGGAATAATGAGACGAGTTCAACTATTTGTTCTTTGCCGAATAGATGCTTGGAGATCGATAACCCGACCCTGGATTCCGTCACAATTACGTTCTAACCGTATCAGTGAATGTATTACCGCAGACGCTGGTGAACTGATAAGCGCAGTGACTTAGACAAAACGGATGTTGGCGTTTCGACTGGCAGCAGTGGTATAGCCCATGCACATGCCTTCGCACACAGCTGCGTCGCACTCCAAGTCTGGCGCAACGATAGGTTTGATGCCTCCTCAATAAAGTAAGATTACAATCACGAGTGCGAGGAACGTCAGAATTTAATGAGTGTTTTCCAGTACCCTCAAGGCACTTGCGGATCATCACTTGGACTGATGTGTCGTTCGATGAAAATATCAGTGTAGTTATTCGGTCGCAGTACATTTTTGAGCTCCGCGAAATGTCGTAGACTATCGCGCGTTGGTGCTGTGTTGCATAGAAACCAGTAAATTTTGTGTTTTGTCCAAGCAATGTAGTTTCCGATACACGAGACACGTGACCAATGAGTGCCCAAAAGGGAGGTTGTTGTCTTTTTCAAAATTATACCTGGGTGAAATAGTCTATCGCAGAGTATTACAAAAGAGAGTATCATTTAGCCTTCTCTCTCTCTGTATTTGATGAGTAAATTCTCAGATATGTCTTATACATGGGTACTTGTATATCAGCTTTTGGCGACCACTGAGGCTTGGCCATAAAATTTCTGGCCAGAGTTGGCCCACAGGACTGTTGCGAAACAAGCTTACTTACATCTGATGACGTGAAACTAGAAGATGACATTCTTTTTGCATAGCAAAATAAAGTATTTAACAATGGAAACGGGAAAATGGCCGAACCGGAGTGAGATTCTAGGTAGCCGCCTAAAAGCTTCATAGTTTTGATGGAAGTGTATCAGTATAAGATACCGCCCATCAAACGAAAGTCATATTTTGTGATGGATTTCAAAGTACCGGTGTGTCCTACCTGCGTTAAAAGCTCATAAGTGCCTTCCGAATAGGTTTCAAAATACTCAGCATCCATTGGTCGAGTTGATAATAGGATGAAACGTCCATAACGAAAATTGAAAAGATTATTGGACTGTTGTCGGAATACAGTACTTCAAATGGGCAGGTCTCTTTTTTACCGTCCTTATTGTTCCTTTTAGCTCGTCTAACCGATAACGGCGCACACAATGTCTTAACAAAGATGTTATGTGTGGCCTTACGACAGGCCATCAATGTTGGATGACTACAAGTGATGGTTGACGTTGCCGCTAATCCGACACATTCGCTTCTGCCAAGTCACTGTCTATGTCAGTTCTCCTGCAGTTGCTGTGGAACACAACTTGAGAGACCGATGGAGGAGCATCTACCTAACCGAATTCCGGAGTTGTTAAACGACTCGCAGTCTACATTCACTGGAATGGATTCCAAGGATATCCACAAACCGTCAGATCAAACCAAAAAACATAAGGCTAGGCTACAATCACCGTACAAAATCGTTACGAAATGTTGCCAAGCTAAACGGCTCAGGTTACCCGAAGCACTGTCGGCTAATCGGCGTGAGCTAGTATTGTGCGTCAAGAAAGAACTTTGAGTAGTCTTGGCCCTGCCCCGGTTTTATGGACTGAATTACTGAGAGAAAAGATGTTCTGCAAGTTTTTCTTATTCTTTGTAGTTTTTTTTTTAAATTCTGTCCCAAGTCACATGTTTGTGGCTGTACGGAGTGCGCGAAATGATATCCTCTTGCAACTTTGTTATCCTCTGTGCACTATTCAGACTGGCCAAAGGGACCCAGAGATTTACTTCTTTGGTTTCAAGCAGTCTGGACGTATGTTTCAGTACAATTGGGATGATTACAATGTATTCAACTGATTTTTGTTACTTATTTGTTCGATATTATTCTCCTACCTACCTCGCCAGGCCCGTTGGGCTTGAAAGGCCGTCAAACACTGGTATAAGATCTGTTGAAGTGAGAAGTCCAGTTACAGCTACAACGAAGGAAAAGATTCCTGGGGACAGCCTAGAACCGCCGACCTCCTGCTTAGCGGACGGGTGCTTTGCAGACCAAGCCACCGGCAACGATCACCCTTTACACCTAAACTTCATAGGTAATTCTCAGACGCCCACCTAATGGTAGAAAAGCTAACATGTGTCATTGACACTAGTGAGCCATCTCCAAATAAAAGATATAAAGTCATGATGACCGAACGGTATTTATGCAAATGGCTATCTAGTGGAAGTGGGTTACATGTTTCTAACAAGATGGTAAAACTGTGAAATTTCACGATGCATAAAGTTGCCACCAAATTTAATTAATAAATCCGGATGACCTTGATGAAAACGTGGCAGCTGGCGGACAAACGAATACTAGTTCAGGGTAATTTTCTGGTGAATGGGAGAGCAAGTTGGTGAGCGGCTGTTGTTTGCCTCAAGCCCTTTATTCAGACCACGCCAAGCCCAATATTTTGGGGGAGCCAGTCAGGCGAAGGGAGATTTATGCGTGGCTTTCTAGATAATGTGCGTGCTTATGTTGCACTCATATCTTTAGACTGCCTCACGATCCATATGCTCGAACCCGGTGTAATTTTTACAAGTGTCATGGTCCACGTATGCATCAGACGTCAACATAAACAACTGAGTGAATGGTTATGGTGGCAACTGTATAGAAGTTTAATGCTACGAAATTATTTGCTTCTATGATTAAGGTAGTAGACCCTCTGCATTGGATGGTACTGCTGAATTTTGAAAGCTTGTAATAGTCGTCCGCAATGAGGAGGTTGTCGCTCTAAGAAGGAGTACACTAGCCAACTGACACAAAAAAAAGCATAATCACACATCCTGAAGAAAAAAACGATCTAAAACTATAGCTTGTTGCTGATTGGGCACCCAGTGAATTTCAGTAAGCAACTTCTATACCGGGCGAACTTGAACGCACCACTTCCACGTCAAGAGTTCCACGGTAAATCATCTTTCATTTGAATATCTGGTCATTCCCAGGGCTTCAAAGATGTCTAGCATCCTGTTTAGTATCCCGAGAATGATGACTATATCATCTTAGATATCCATCAAGAAAGTAAAAGGGAGGAAAAGCTAAATAACTCACCAGTGTATAAAAAAGAAGATAGTGCTGGTAAGGGAGAAATAGACCCGAAATTGCGTGAAAGTTTGGTCACTGTAAGCCTTGAGGTAGCCTCTCAACATCTTGAATTTCCTATTAAAATTACGAATTATCACAGCGAATTCCATCATTAGAGGCGTGTGGGAAACACCTCGCGTGATTCCCATCAGATCAACGAAAATCAAGGTAACATCTTTCGGTATTCAGCTCAAAATTCGGTTCGTTTTTACGCTGACGAATGCAGTGATAGATTTCAGTGCTCCGACCCAACTAAACCATTCGTTTTAAAGTTATAACGGCGTCAACCGCCGTTGTTCACATGAGTTTGGGTTGAATTCGTGTGGGGATTTTAGCCACTGTCTGACTACACATCTACGTGGCCGCCACGCCTTACTGTCACGCTGGACAACGTCACTGACGCATACCAACAGAGATTCAACGTATATCTTGATCTAGCTAAACTTTTCGGGTTGTCATTAGCTTTCTAATCGTGCGTTCTCACTGAAAGTCCATCCTTAGGACAGAAGCGCTTCAACAGCATGAGCAAAGTAAGGCTGAGCACTCAGCCTTTCCTGGCGTGACAGTGTCCCCGTCGATGTTCCGGGAAACAGTGCGGTAGAACATGGTGAAGCAACTTATTTGACATTGTCCACCTATCTTGTTGTCCGCAGCTAACGCAAGCCTAGCTGCTGTACCATCTGAAAGGGTTTTCTGTCGTCTTCCGTCGGCACTTATTTACGCCCTTACCATATAATTACGGTAAGTATTGTGAAATTTCGGTGTCACTATAGATTAGAACTCCGTTAAGGGAACCTCGACGAGACCAGAAAGTTTATTGTAAGGACAATGTAGATGAATAAGTTTTGCGTATCCTATCAATGGAAGAAGTCAGAAGTGAGCATCTACGGGAACTTAGCAAAGTCCACCTTGTTTTAGGCCAGAACGGTGGACATTATGATCCATCCTTTTATATTTCAGTCTGTTTTTACTGTGAAGGCGATGGATCACCGTGATCAACATTTCATGCTTCATAGACACCTAATATTGTTTGCTGTTTATCTGTCATCTGAAGTTTTCCGTGCAATAATGGTTATCGGTGCAAATGTTGATTGTGCAAATGTTGGTTCTTTCTACTGCCTACACCATGCTGATCATCAGGGTTTGTGAGTGTGGTGTCTACGCCACACACTGTATGTCATCAAAGCTAACTTGATTTCGTGGAGATGCGTGTGCTGGTCTACTCAAAATTAATAATACGCGGTTATGCAAGATGCATGTTTGTTAGTTGTAGGTGGATGCGGGAATTTAGAATTCACGTACAGATTGCTCCCGGTCGAACAGTTCTCCTCCTGCCCTAGTGCAATTATTCTGACGAATGTTCACCAAAAAGCACTGGACTCGAGTTTCATTCCAATCAGAGCTCATCAGCAGTGCATATCCTTGGCCGCCTAGAGTTTTGAACTAGGGACCTCTGACATACGAGGCGAGCGTTTTACCACCGCTCCATTGGCGCACGCTGGATGCACCTGAATTATCGCCTCTGAACAGGCGAAAGTGTCCAGTTTTGAGCGATGTGATTGGTTGGCCCTGGACGGCGACCCAACAACTGCCCTGTTTGGGTCGGTCAATTGACGTGCCTGTCAGGAATTCCCAGTCAGGTAGCATCACGAACGCTCGAAGCCTGATAAACGTTTCTTTCTATTAGTTGTAGGTGGTTGCGGGATTTGTAGAATTCACGTTCACATCACTGTGGTTGCAGTTCCTGTGCTGTCATTAAACTGTTCATTATAACCGAGGTTCACTGTGAATAATATTTTGCACTTAGATTACGGTGAATGAAATATTCTTCAGGAGACACTAGATATATCGGAATTCTTATCAGTTAAAGCAAGAGAACAAATTAACATAAAACTACGAAATAAGTTAATGTGCCCCAAGAGGCTTGGAGACCTCATGGACAGAGGAACAAAACAAATATATGGCCAAAAAATGGGACGATCTTTGCTAGTACTGAACTAAATCGTCAAAGCGTGTCTTTGCCAAATTTCGCATAGTTTTATCCACAAAGTCTCATAGTGTCGCTCATTTTATGCAGTGTACGATACGTACGACCGTATGTGTACATAGGTTTCAACGGCATTTACACCCTGACCGGTAGCGAATCAATCCATGACTTTGATGTGACGATGGCGTGGACAAACTTTTGTTCGATACGGTATACATCACTTTATTTTTGCGCTGGCAGTCCATGGGTCCTAGCAGGCTTCATGGGATTCAGGGGAATACTAAATCATTCAACGTCCTAATATATGAGTCAGCTGTCTTCTTCCTCTTCAGATCCATCAAAGGAGTTTTCTCGAGGCATCGGAGAACGGTTACAGTAAACTCGGCATTAGAGTTTCATCCTTTCTTCTTGCACGTCATGCAACTTGTCCATCTAAACGATATAAGCTAGACTTTTACTTTCATTAAATATGGAACCATTTCATCTAAGTTTCTCGGTGATAAGAATTTACGACCTAATTTATTCTTTTTTAAGGAAAAGTTTACAACCTATCCAAGGACAAGTCCAACAGTCTCTTTTCGTTTTGGATGCTCTTCAGACCTTTGCAAATACACATCTGAGTATTTCTTCCACATCAGTAGAAAAAAGTTCCTTCAATTCCATGCTCCTTTCGTGATATATATTTGGCTGGTTCGGAGAGAAAGTTGTGACGATATTGTTAGTTGTTGTATTTTCGCAGCATTGTTGCTGCCACCATAGTTTGAGTCAGCTTTTGGCCTTTTTTGAGCTTAGACAACGCTGGTTCGCGAATTGTATTTCGGTTTTACCCAGTGAGTTGATGACTGTGCCTCTACTACAAAAAAACCGAGTGAGTATTACCCACAGATCACGCTTAATCTTGGAGTTTATCTATACTGAACAGGTACGGATCCGTCAACTGATGAGTTGTATACTACGATATTTTCTCCGGTTATCAGTAGTGATCATCATCGTGTTTGCAAGCAAATGGTTGATTCTATCATCTGTTAAGTGTCCTCAACAGTATTTCCCCAAACTTGGACACTAATTGTTAATAAAGAGTCTGACTAGTTTTTGAATTCTAACCCAAACATATGTTCCAGTTAGTGATGTGTTCAGATACCATATCCCAATTTAAATGTCCAAAGTACTGGGCTTTCTTAGAGACTCCGGAGGAAGCAGCATTTGTGTATCACATTCTGCTGCTACGTTGTATTTGTATCTAGTTTTCCGGGTTATATTATTCATTTCTGTTGGACAGTATTGCTTGCAACACCGTTCTACTGTATGCCACTAAGACAAAGAAATCCTTGAGGTTGAAGTTGTACGTGGTTCAGGTTTAAACTTGTCGTCATATGCCTCCATGTGTGTCCAGATGAAAGTCTGTATTTCCCCTCAGCAGCTGAGATACTTCTTTCCAAATGTGCAGATGGGAATCGCAAATCAGATATATCTAGGCAATGTACAGAGAAACGCGTACTCTGGAAATGCGCATTCGAACTAAAAGCATGCAGGTATGCCATTGAAAAGCATTGTTTTCATTCTGCTATGCTCTCAAATTCCACATGAACTTCTTGGTATCTCACTGCTTGAATCTACCCATCAAAGGTGTTCCATACTTCACATTTGACTGCAGTAGCTTATCTGTAAAATGTGCTAAGGTCAGAATTAACCGCGTTCTTCCACGTTCAGGAAGTAACTAGTACTATTGTCCTGTTGTTGAGGACGTCAATTTTTATTCCATTCGTCAGCCATATTGTTTAAGCCAAGGCAATAAGGTTATTGGCAGGAACTTGTGAGCTCACTTAAAATTCACTGTGAAGAGCTCTAAACCTCAGACCCTTGAGGCTTCCTTGGATTTCATGATCACCCGTTTTACATACGCAAAAATGTCGACCAAACCGCCTCCGCATACAGCAACTGTGAATTTGATCAGGTTTCGTGAGTTGAAGTTTATCTTTATTGTGCACCGCTATAGCCGGCTCCACCCAAACCCAGTCATACGTATCTATCAGGGTAAGTTTCGAGTGTCAGTTTGGTGTGCAAATTTATCATCTTCGCTCACCTGCAATCAGAAGGACACTCTACCGGGGCAAACCAAGTTAGCGACTATATATATATATATATATAAGAAATGCAGTCGTGCAGGTCGTCGCAACACGGGTGTGATAATTGTAAGGTTAATCGCCAAGGCAACCGATATCCCCATATTTATGAAAGCAGCAGTGCTGCCTTCCTCGAGAAAAGACGACTTAAAAAATGTTGGCCCTAAGAACCGCACACTTCGATCGTCCAAATGTTAGCCGTGACCGCCGGTGCATTATTCAGTACGGTCGAAATAAATTTTAAATCAGGAGTCAGTTGCTGCTCAAAAGGCACATCTGGCATGCGGTGGCATCAGGAATCAAATTTACTTCATGAACCTCCGGGAAGGTCATCCCCCAATTACCTTGTGGATCAGATCATGAAGTCATGGACTCAGAGTGGGGTGCCTTGTCTGCCGGCTCAGGAGTAAAGAAGACCCACGCGTCCCGACAGGACTCGGAATGTAAAGTGAAGGTCAACACGTCTTCTACGACGTGGAACCTGGAATATCGTGTTTATTCTGGATAAGAATGGGGGAGAAAGGCCTGACAAGCGATTTGCCGTCGTTGCAAACAAACTCAAACGCAGGAGGACAGATCACACTGCAATCAGTGAGACTCGGCTAGCTGATCAAGGGAAGTCATGGGAGAATGGCTTTGAGTACAAATTCTCCTGGAGAGGAACAACACAAGGAAGCGGATGTGAACATGGTGTCGGATTCGCACTTACAGCTCACACTGATCCTAGATCAACCGAGCTTACCACCTCAAGAATGGTAGCCATCCAATTACGGCTATCAAGGGCAAGGTTTGCCACATTTGTCAACGCCCATGCCCCCACAATGTGGCACTCAACTGAGGAAAAGAACAAATGCTACGAACAACTGTCGGGTCTGGTTAGATCTGCACCTCATAACGTGTTCCGCTTTCTGCTGGTCGATTTCATTTCTCGGGTTGGCCAGGATCTGCAAAATTGGAAGAGTGTGGGTTCATCTGAAACCGGATAGATAACTAATGATGTGCACAGCATTCTATCTGTCAATAAGGAACGCGTGGTTGAATGTGGAGCAGGCAGCGCTTGCTCGCGAACCTATTCAAGTAGTGGAAACGGACCTAGTCGACTAGGCCATTGTGGGGAAAATAGGTCTCCGCTTTGCTGATCAGAGAAGCGATGACAGATCGCTTTCTTATACATGCTGAAGTACCCACAGAACTCGGAAAATGCCATGTTGTGGACCAGGAGGAATCTCAATCGAGTTGGACTTCAGAAAGCTGAAACTGCATCGAAGATTTGCGAGGCTTTAACGGAGAAGCCAGTGGGCGGCCAAATCCCAAACATACCTGAAAGCCAGTGATTTCGAATATAAATACACACTTAAGCAGTTGTTGTGGCTACAACTGGAGGGAAGTTTTGTACCACGGCAACTACGCGTTAGTATCCACCCTGATTCTAAAGGACAATTTAGTTTTTGCCAAAAGCATTCTGTTGGGACAAAAATCGGCTTGCCAACCTGCTCAACTACATCAAAGGATTTCTCAATTGTTGAAATTGGGCTGTGTCCTTGTCCCAGTCCTTTCCGGTCTCTAAGTAATGAGCATCTGTGCAGAGACATGCCGCTGACGATGACGTTCGGTTCAGTTGTATCTCGGTTTCGCCTAAGTATGCATATTTCTAAAACGTTCGCAGGGGAAATTCAACATAAAACACCAAGTATTCTTCTAAATGGCTGTGGTGCAAGGATTTCTGCTACGTTGACAGCACACTATCTACAGATCTCACACGTGACAATGAAAAAACGCACGAATTGGAAAGGCCAGCACGGCATTTGGTAGTCTTGAGAAACGCACCTAGAGTCATCATCAGTTAGGAAGAGACATCAAGCTTGCGGCCTATTGGGCCTTGTGGTATCTTCACTAGTGTACCACAACGAAAACTGGACGGCAATAAACAGCCTGTTCGGGTTCTTGACCGACTTTACTTACACGCCCGGTGTACAATCCTTTGGATATATATATATATATATATATATATATGCCGCAACAGGGTGTTGGAATTTGGCGAAGTACTGTCCAAAACTTACTTTGATGATAACTGAGTGCTAAACTGGATCTCTCGTTTGTAATGTTCTTCAGCTGAATATGATTCACGAAAGCTACCTCATGTTTCAGTCGGCGTAATATTCGAGATATCTAAGGAGGGTTTATCGGCATAGGACACCTTGCATGAGGGCACTGAAAACCCTCCGACTGCCGGAGTTTTCAACAACCTTATGAGTAGCTTGCCATACCAAGGATAAAAACAACTTCATTTGTGTTGAAATATTAAATCACTTGCATACTTACTTGCTTGTGACAGGAGGTTTGAGCGAGTTTTAACTGAGTCTCTTTCATGACGTCCTTAAAAGGAATGTGTATTCCAGAGGGCGCATCTTGGCCCAGTGAAGCAGAGGTTTTGAATATCAGAACAGTGTACTGTACGGTAGATCGATTAAGCCCACCAGTAATCCAGTACAGGTAACGCCCTGTTTGAGCTTACCAGGTAGGCTTACTTCCCACATTTTCTTTCAGTGCCTTATGTTACTTGAAATCAAATTTGCACTTTTATTAAACTAATAACTAATTTGCATTCACGCGGGTTATTCAAATGAGCCTCGAAATAAAGAACGAAAGCACGATGGTTGCACACCGGTGGTAGTAAAATCGATTAACTCAACCACATCCTGGACAAGTGAATAATTTTGTGTTTCAATTAGTCTACTCGCATTGTCTCAAACTGCCCACGCCTCTGCCTTCTTTTGCTCACAAAACGTATGTTGAAATCTGCCCAAAACTTAGCAGTGAACTGAATGTAGAAGCTCAAGTGTGCAGGTAGAATTGTTTGCTCCAACGTTCACCTCAGACACTGGTGATTTATTTACTTTGTCCACACTTACTGGCTAGTCTTGACGTGGTCGCTTATAACATACAAATCCGCCCGAAATTCTCGCTGTACACGGTTCATAGTTAGTCAACGTTAGTGCGGGAGTTATGATAGTACTAGGAAGGTAATCTCCATCGAAAAAATAACCTAGCTCATAGAGAATCCACAGTAACCTTTCCTGCTGGTCATGGCCTATTGTGTCTCCATCACTTGCCAAGCTCAAAATAGAGATCGAGTGTTCACTATTCGTTTATTGTTTTCCTTGAGGTGTTACCGCAGGGATCCGCCTAACTGACTACTTCGAATATGGGAGAAAAATCGCATTTGTGATCATCATGAAGCTAACGGTAGCTTCGGACAAAACCGCCACACCCATATGGAAGCATCTGTTCCTGCGACTCAGTGTAAGGTTTTTTAGGATGAATCTGGCAGCCTTCTTCTGATAATGGTAGTTAAATTTATAAAAACGTGTTTACTCCATCTCTCATGCGTGTCTCAAATTGTCCAAAAACTGTCCAAAAGTTGTATGCATATATATATATATATATATATATATATATATATATATCATTTTATCTTTTCCACATAACTTCGGTTGATTGGACCAGCAAACCGAAAGTTTGTCTTCCACCTTGTTAACTGCGGTCATCATCACCATCAAAATGGACAAAAATATCTTAGCAACTAATTTTTCGGCTTGACTGTCATTGAGGTTTGTTGAACTAGTCAGGAAAGAAAGAGAACAAATACACCGCCAACTTTTGCTCAACTGGATTAATGCCTCAGCCTGTGGTTTAATTAAATACCACCCATCAAATACAAGATAACAGTGCTGGCTCCTAGGACACATACCTTGATATTCGCAGCTGAATTTCTGCTTGCCTCATTTAGTATCAGCGTCTAATTCATGGTATTGTGTCGTTTAAACGGTTACTCACTCCAAAATAAGTCCTAAAAAACAAATATATTTAGCTTGAATAATAATATAGAATAGTAGCGAACCTGGAAACAGTTGAGCTGGGCGACCTGACTAAAGATTTTGAGTAAAACAAATCACGTATCAAAAATCATCTGATTAAGTTACAGATTTGAATCGCTGATAAGGCAATACCATAGAAGTTAAACCTCCTTAGGGTCACAACCCTGGATTGGTATCAACGGAGTGAACAATCAGTCTCCGGTTCCTCCGTGGCCGAATGTGTGGCGACTGGTCCCATAAAATCTAGAATTTTCAAGCTATTAACTTTTTGCCGGACATCTGAGCCGAAACCTTTGTTTGAGTACCGTGGTTCTCCTGTGTTTTAAGCTAAGGCATCAAACACTCATGAGTTACACCATGAAAATTGCTCTCATACTACACGGGCCATAGCTTGACGACATTAGCATGCGAACAGCATGACAGACTGCGGGTAGCTCTGCTACCACCGACGATTACAACGTCAATGTTAGCTTTTTGTATCCATATACACTCCTGTTCTACGACACTCTCTTGTATGTCACACTTTTGTATGACAGGAAGCACATGTGAACACTTCTGGTATCATGTTCGCCATCATGCGGATGAGAGTGCAGATGATGCCCCAAAGTACCGTATATTTCGATGCGATTGGGAAAGTGCCAGCGGCTTGCCTTAACGAGAGATCCAGCAAATCGTTTTTTGCAACCTTGCCACCAGTTTTTTTCGTTTATCTACTTCTAAAAAGAGTCATTTACAACTTTCGAATGTCCTCTACACTTCTACACTTTACATCTCCCCCATATGAAGACTCGAAGCATTGGATGCATTGGTGTGGTTTAAAGTGTGTCCCTCGATTTTGTGAAGCCAAGTTCACAAGAAATTCATTCATTTAATTTCGTTTTTAATTTGTGAGGTTAGCTTCAAGCATTCTAACACACTAACACAGTGCAGTAAAAGTGCGATTCGGGATGCCGTTTGACGTTACTCTGTAGTTCATGTTATTCACATAATATTCACATCAGTGATAATCTTACGCGAAACACGACAGTCGTGAGTATTCCTCAAACTCAGTAAGTGTTCAGAGAGATTCGCTTTACGTCAGAATTTTGACGTGACATATACATGTGGAATATGCTCACTAGTAAGTAACACAGGCAAACTCTCTTCCTACGACCATATCATTTTGTTTTTGTCGAATTAATCCTATATCTTGTCCACAAAATTTGTTTTAACGTCCTCATTTTTTAAGGGTTTATCTAGTGGAAAAAATCAGCGCCTTTCATGAAATATTTATCCTCCACCCCTGATAAAGATTCTGTGAATACCCTAGCATTCCCCACGGTCAGGTTGGAAACAAACGGCTTGGAGGTACACAAGAATGAATGTTCTTGGTTTTGTCGGGAGGTAAATTCGAGTCAGCTGGCCGGCCGAAATTGGGACGAAACTTTGGCACCTGCTGTGTAGCTGAACTACATCATGGAATGCGAAATGGACTTAATAAACTGCACAAGCAAGCATAAGAGAGCACACAACTTGTCAAATTGTGGTTGTTAGACATCTTAAGTGTCTTCCGGTGCAAGAATGCGTGAATGTTACATTATCGTTCACGTCATTTTCATAGGCGCCAAAGGTCGCCATACATGTGACAACATCTTGTCACACCTAGCACATGATTCCCCGCACTTCGCTCCGTACAGGGATATCGTGTACGTAATAGAGTCTACACCAAATCTATAGTTAGGAAAATGAAGCCTGGCTGGATCCGTCGGAAAGTAACCTAAACTAACTCGTGGGAGAATAATAGCCATCGCCTGACCGTAATCAGTAGGCTAATATTTAAATGACTGCGCCTATGCACTCCTTGGTGGGACAAGCGTATTTTGTCTATACCGTAGTCCGGGATCATAGGGGTCAAGGCTATATCGCTTCACTCCCATTAACGCATTCCTATGAAGTCCGTAAACAACTGGAGACAGCCGCAACGCAAAGTCCATCAATTATCCGGCCTCGGCCCAACAGAATTTTGCTTCCTAACGGTCCGACGGAGCGCAGCTACCTAAGCAGTCGGTGCAGCAGAGCGCAATTCTATCCCTAAATGTGGCAAGCAAATAAACAAAACCTATTAACAAGCCAAACTTTTACTATATTTTCTGCAGTCCGTCGTACCTGTCCCCTGCAGATACTAAAAACAAAGAATTGAGAATTCTGAAACGCAAGTGGACGATTTCACACAGAAGCAAATCGAATTCACTATCCCGTAAACTCATGGTTTGCACTCGCTCGTAACCGGATTGCCTCTATAAAGTTCACTGTTTCGTTGGACTTGTACACGATTATTTCTAACCTAATGTAAATCCCGGAGAAGCCATCTAGACTCTTTCCAGGGTATATGCAAAACCTGCTTAGTGTCGTGTTCACAAACCCGAAAGTATCGGCTACAGTCTACGTTGTTTCAATCACCCTGACCTGTATGTTCATCCATATTCACTGTTGCAATGATAAATAATTCAACTCCAAAGTCACCAGTTATAGCTTTCCCATGATATTTTAGGTAAAATTCACTATTTGCCTGTAATTCTGGTGGTGACAGTGAAGGTTCAGCGCGCAGTAAGCAAAGGTTCTCCATACTTGTCACATATAACCATGTCGACCTTTATCCAAAGGAATCTTTTAGTCTTCGCAATCGGTCAGCCAATTCATGTTGTGAAAACGCGAACTTAATAACGTAAGACCTCGTCGTGGAAACCTCTTTCGTTGTATCGTGTTTATCATGGCTCAACGTCTCACACCACAAGAAAGAAAGCAAGTCATCGCACTGCCGCAAGATCTGCTGTTATTTCGGCTGATCATCTAACTTGAAAGCCTGTACAACGCAACACGATTACAATAGCTATTCGGCTGTTTGAACAGAAGATGATCTTCGTTGATAGTAAAACTTCAAAGAAAAGTCGGACGACAATCATTGAGGCGGCCATCTATACTGCAACTAATCTAATGTGTTTACTCGGAAACGGACTTGAGCATATTGCTACCTGAGGACTCCATTTGAAAAGGCTCTATGCATCGAATCGTGAGAAGCGAACGACGCGTAATACTCATAACAGCTTTATTGTCAAACAAACAGCATTCACGCCTCGATACATTAGTGACGGTCAAACTAGGTGAACCATGTAGTCTGACATCTATACATAGCCGAATCAGCAAGACGCATTGATGGACTGGGACTAATCCGTTAATATTATCTAAACCGCCGCAATCAAATTGGTGGTGTAAATATAGATCTGTTTACCTCACTTTTCCTGAGAAACGCCAGAGGTAACTTTGACAGGTAGATTTAATTAGTACCTTTAGGACTCAGCCGGTGCCAGTATGATGGTGGAAGACGTACCAACATCCATTAAGAATTAAATGCCCGGACATGCTATTGGAAGTTCACTGGGGCGCGCTGTGCTGCTAACTACCAACTTCAAGAGGTGGATTCGCTAAGCAGGGATTATGAAACAGAATTCAGCGGAAATTGTACGCACATTGCTCAGCTCCTTTTTCGAGGAGAGCATATTCATCATCAACTGGTTATCATTCTTTAACATACTAGTGAACGGGAATGCAGATGGAACTCTCAAAACTGGCATCTACGGAAATAGGCCGCAAACCGACCAAATACGTCACTATCGTAGCAGTAACCCGATGTACCCAAAGTAAAGGACTACTCAAGCTCTACTAAAAAGAACCAAGACACACTGCACTGCCACTGAATTTCGAGGGAAATAAGAAACTCAGTACTTCTGAGTAGTTTGACGCAATGATTATCCAGAAAATCTCATCAGAAGAAGGTTTAAAGAAGAAAGGGAGCAGCAACCAGTACGAACCAACCGGCGAGTTGTTCCATACATCAGGAACATACACCTAAGCTCACCGCAAGGCTGCTGACTCGAAGAAGCAATATGATAGGCAGTAAACTCATCGCCAGTTCGAGTAAAGTTATTTCTAAACCAAAAGAGGGGACCGGAAAAAGCAAGAAAAACCAAAGCAACTGCAACAAGCGTGACAAGGGTTACGCTGGAGAAACTTCAAGAAAATCGTCTACACCGATGTAGTAACATAATGCAGTAGTCGGAAGAAGTGGTCCATTATTTTTGGTCTCCATGCACAAAGATAAACAAAGCTAATATTCTAGTTGAAAAACATAAAAATCTTGGCATACAGAGATACAAGGCAGGAGGAAGAATTCTGGGACGTATTACACTCTGTGACAGATCTATGTAGCCACAGTGACGAACTAGACCCTGCATGCAGAGGGTCGCAACTCAACCAAAGTAATCGTCTGAACTTGGACGTACCAACAATGAGTCAAGGGACTTGAATTACCCTGGGGCTACTTCGACAAAGATTGCAGTCAGAAGCACCTAGAGGTCCGCGCCCGAGCTCACCCGAGTGCTGACTAATTAATATGAGCCTAAGAAGGCAAGGTCAGAGATCACAAAGGCGTCAATTAATCGAAGCAGAGGCAAACAAGTCATCCAGTGACTGCAGAACCAAACGACCAATCAATCAGGCGCTAACAGTAGAAATATGAACATATGAGCGCAACTTCTCAGTGCATTCTCACTGACACATCGAACCGTTTCGACGGACCACAATGCAATGACGGTGTTAGCTTGATTGGTAATGTAACGTTTGCAAGTAAACTGTCTAGCTCAAAGGTTACATAAGTCCGCGAGTAGTATACGCTCACTATTATGGTTTCAATAAGATGATGCATAACCCGTTATGCGTTTTCCGTATGAAAATTCCGTCATTCACTCTAAACGACGACCACTCGCATTTCCATCCCTCAAATATTCTCCACTGAAACCGGTGATAGACCCTTCTATCGTGGCGATTGATGCATGTTATGCTCGTTAATACATGGGTCTCAAGAACATTCAGCTGTACATAACTTTAAACAATCCTTTTATCAAAACGAAACTAGTTCCCAATCATTGACTGAGGTGGTTGTCTTGTCTTCACATAACACTGCGATTAGTCTGACTGGCAGGATGGATTTTTAGAACGGGATGCAGCTTCGGGGGATGAATAAAAGGGTGAGACAAGGACTTCAATCTTTTTATTGGTATGTCTATCCGTCAGTGTTTGAACACGTGAGTAATACGCAGTACCATGTGTATGGTTCATAAAACAAAAGAGTGGAGTTATCCGAAAATCGAAAGCAAAAAGCAGCTTTTGCAAAATACACGCATTACCACATTAATTTAGCTTCAAGGTATGACTCAACTGAATCTAGCTGAAATTCTCTTTCGTCAGTTTCTCATTCAACAGAATTCCGAGGAAGAACGAGGTCGTATCATGTTTAAGTTCGTGCGATACTCTAGATATCTAAGTATAATTCCTTGGCAGAACATTCTGATCGTAAGTTTGCTGAAACTTCTTCGAGGGCCTACAATCGGTTTTATCCTCAGGACTATTCAGGTGGGCGCAGTCCACGAGTTTCCATCAACATCATGTTCTACTTGAAACCGAATTGGACGTGGTTCGCAATTATTCATTTGAAGAAGATCGTAAATGATTGATACAGCCGAGTTCTCCATGACAACAAAATCAGCATGCAAATGAGTGTATTTTGCGAATGGCATCCAATTCTGGGTCAATTAAAAAAGTGTTGACGGAAATTCGGGGTCCATTCCCCTTTTGCTGAGCCGGAAGAAGGGCAAAAGCGGTCGTCAGCTTTCAGCAACCTTATACGTAGTGTGCTCCGTCACAGACAGCCAGGTTTACTTTAGCTGGAAAGTCTAATAAAAGCCACTGAGAAGGAGGAATGAACAAGCTTGAGCTTTTTCACATTGGCTGAAACTCAGCAAAATGCGAATGAGAAATATCATGATGAGGAGCCTCATGAAAAGCCTGCCGGAAGTCAGCGTACTCGTCAATGATGCCCTGGTAATAGCGAGGTTGTTGTTTTTCACTTTTTCGGTTGCCTTAAACGTGCGAGCCTGTGATGTCTGTTCTTGTTTTACACCTGAGAGAAGTGAGATGTTTGGGACAGACTGGCTTTCAAAAGAGTGATATCTGTAAACAGTTTATGCATACTGTTGAGCTCGTTGGGAAGGTCAAATATAGGCACGTAATAAGTGCTTAAAACGACCATCCATTTGGCGAGTTGCATCAAACAATTACCTGAACCGTGCTCAGTAAAATAACACTCAAAATGAGGTAGGATAGGAACATTTGTAGGGGAAGATGTTCTTCCATCTAAAGACCAGTCTCAGACAAAGAGGTCGATTTATTTTATCCTAAGTCAAAAGAGTTTTTCCATCTAACCGTTCACCAAAGTAACCGGACTCCATACGGTTGGACTGTCTCCTTCCGAGAAACCTTAGGATAGAATTTGTATTCAAGTATCTCAGAGAACTCTGGTAACTTTAAATGTGCATTTAGAGAGAGAACGGTCTAATATTAAGATTTAAGATGGCACTAAGTTTTCCTAATATACCATGCTGTGTCGTTTGTCAGTTTAGAAGCGTGATATAATAAGATCATATTTCAACGAGGAGAGTGACTCAGAACTAGAAGCAGATTGGAGAAAGTCTTTTGGCACCATGAAGTAGGAGCAGATGTGAGGACCGTGAAAGGTTTGAAGCAATCCTGAATATGCATTAGTAGTCAGATTCCAGAGAGACTTCAGAACGTGCTAGACCAAGCAGCAACCACTCGAATAGATAACTGTTGACCAGAGTACAAATGCAAGTGTGTTCACTGGTTAAGAGGTGATCAGCCGAACGGGTAGCACATGGGTCAAACCCTGCTTTAACTTTTTGACGGTCCCTGTTTAGGCTTAGACAACCCGACATTGCCGTAGCCTTCGCAAAGCCTTCGGACTGTATGGCATCCAAGCACCAAAATGTCACCACAGGCGATGATTTGATTCGATTTTGACAGTACCAGGCAGCCAATGGGCTACTTGAAAGTTGGGGATATGGCTGAGGAACCATTCTCTTTAAGCAACTATTGGTACACTCAAATAGTGTGATTGCCTTCGAGTAATGAGGAAGGTTCACTCGGGTTTTCATCTATCCACACAAAGGACCTGATAATTATAAAAACATGGACCTCGTGCGTGGTAATGTTTTTGCATGATTCAGAAACGCTCAGGCTTACAAGAACCTTTATCCTTTGTGAGAGTCCTGAAACGGGCGGAAAGAAATTGGCCCAGTCAACAGTCCGCAATTGCCAAAGTGTCCCTGCCCTGAAGAGTCCCACTCGGGAAGACAGGTTTCGTTTCATCAAGCTTTTTCCAATTCAAGCAGATCTTTACTACAAACGTCCACTTGAGTGCCCAGTTCAAGTTTCGGTGCTTATCAGATCCTTCTGAGGATCGAGCATTATGCTGGTGAAGTGCTCAAATGTAACCAAATTTTCTGAATAAGTCAGTGGCTATTAAAACCAACATTTACGCTTGTCAGCAAGTGATTCATTTTGATGGCAAACTTCGTAAATAGATGTCCACTCACCAACATTCCGTTGCCAAGGTGACGAATTTAGTGCTCAACCAACGCCTGATACCTGATCAAATACCAGATAGCTTTTGAGTTATCGTACGAGTAGTTGTGAATAAACTGGCTATCAATATAGCGAGGATGTTTGGTTCTGCGAGTATGACCTAGGAAAATATGACCAGATGTTGAACAACATATAAATTGTTCAAGCGAAAACGAAGTTTTTCAAGGCACCTAAATAAAGTCTAAAGTCAAGATAAGGTTTGGAACAAAAAAGTGGACGCTAATCCAGAAAACGGTGCATCATTAGATTAAAGTCGCCATGGTAAAAGGGACACATATAAAAGAACGCTGTTGTGCAATCCGCGATAAATTTCTTAGTGTCGCTAACAGAACTACAGGTCATTAGTAGAGTTGACTTCGGAAACAGTTATTTTGGGATAGAAATGCAAATCACGGTGAGCGAAACAACGAAACTTGTAAGCACGACACCAAGGTTTTTGGCGCTACTAAGAAGTCCAAATGAGGTTAGAAATAGTCGTGTAGAAGTCAAACAAAACAGTGAACTCAATAAGAATCATCCGGTCACTAGCGAGTGCAAACCGTGGATTCACTGAATAATGTATTCGATTGGCCTCTTTATGAAATCAGCATGTTTGCGTTCTCAAAGGTTAGTTTTTCGGTAGCTGGGAGGCTGGAACCTGATCAAATTCCTGGTTTTGTTTGTTTATTTGTCAAAACCGAGCTCGAGATAGCTAAATGGTTAAGGCACGAGCTTACTGGGCCGGAAGGTCCGTGGTTCGAGCCCCAACTCAAAATCTTGACAGTTTCTGTCTAGGCCTGGGTAACCGGGCGGTATATTATCCCTTATGTTCCCTTCGTGTGACAAGGCAGCTGTGCACCTAAAGGGTGGTACAGCCAAACGATTACTTTATTGCTGTCAAAAGTCGGTTCGGGATTGCGCTGCTCTTTCGATCGTGTACATAGCTTCACACCGTCGGACTCGGAAGCAAAACTCTATTTGATGGAGGCCGGATAATTGCTAAATTCTTGCAGTTTCCAGCCTTTTCTGGACTCCGTATGCTTAAGCAAATAGAAGTGAGACTACTTCGCCTTAGTTTCTGAGATCCTGGACTACAGTATAAGCAAAATAAGGTCTCCTTTCACCGTATGTCGCTATCGCACCACAAAAGATAAGGGTTTTTAAATAATAAGTCGACTAGACAAATGAATACGCTGTTCAGCAGTCCAATCTGTCACTGCTCTGTGCTCCCTCGTTCGCCGTTCTAAAACACTCCTGTTTTTCTACATTCTAGTTTTGCACCGGCCACTTGCGTCAACAGTTCCTGTTTTATAGGTGCATCCAAGCACAGTCAGTGTGACGTACAAATGGTTCACAAAAAGTATACTGCACACGAGTCCTGTGGTGTTCACCTGAATTAGCTGTCAGATTTCACTCAAAGTTAAGTCATTCATAATTAGCCAGACTTTTAACCGGGTTCTTCTTTTGACTAGGTATTTTGGCTTCACCACTCAGCCAAGCACGAAGCGAACCAAACTCTCTCCCGCTGTACACTTAGTCAAGGAGATTTCCAGTGTACTAATTCACACGACGTACGAAACAAACGATGTGACGCCACGTGGGCTTTCTCAAAAGATTGACACTGAATGACCCTTTTTCCTCCCAAACGCTTAACAACTTGGAGGGTCTGATTCCCGGGTGAGGAGCAACAGCTTATTGGAAGTCACTGCTACTCGAAGATGGTGTTCCGTTTTCAGAAGAGTACTGGAGAAATATTTTAAATTCTAAAACTGACAAAAGGACAATATGCTGGTAAGTTAACGTATTCGTTGGTGAAAAAGGTTCATTGTTTTGTTTCATTTTGGTGTGTTTTAACTGAGAATTACAAAAACTCTAATAAAGAATTGCGTGTAACAAGGTCAGCTTTGTCAATCAAAACTTCTTGGGAATAAAGAGTACCGATTAGATCCAAATGCCGTCCACTTCAGTTAAGTATACTGCTTTCCCATAGTAGGAATTTGTGCTCTTATGGTACCAACATTCTCATATTTACGGATCAGGATCTAGCGCGGTCCATCCGTCGTTTATTGGAAATGTACAGTCCTTCACTTTCAGAAGGACTTTTCTCGGTAGATATCACCACCCAATGGGCGCTAATGTGGTCAATCGTCTGTTGGGAGACGAAAACCTCAGTGTATGTTGAAAGTGATGAGAAAAATAAATCTGAAGTGCAAAACTGAGGTGCTCTATGCCAAAAGCCGCATTGTACTCGATTTGCAAAATGTACTCCCCGCGTTTGACTACTATGGTGGTTTTGCGGCAGAGTCAATTCCTTTTCTCCACGAATATGAAACAGAGATTCTCCAGCAGTCGACGGGTAGTTGTGAGCAAAAAATCCACGTGTCGGTTTGCGAACTTGTGAAATTCAAACTATTCTTTGGGTGTGCAAACGGTGATATGCTTCCCCGTCACAGTACTGCACATCCTCGAGTCAACTAATCTCACCCGCAGCATTTTAGAAAGAGACAATTTCCCTACTCCCTGCCACGAGATCTCGGAATCGGCCCATTTTAAGGGGTGTAGTGAGTCTGACAGAACAGAACAGTTCGTAAGATCAACTAACTACGTGTCAACTAGATGTCGACAGATAAAAGTGCTGCTTTGTTATTGCTGAAAATACCGTGGAATGATAAGTTTGGGTTGATTAATTAGCCTAACCAAAAAACAAAGAGCTAAGTTATGTGAGATGATCCGGAGCAAAGTAGCATGTGTATTCTTGCGCAGCCTTTCAGTCGTAAAGGCCGATACATCTGACCTCAATATTTTACAACTCAGTCATTGATTTCCAAAATGAAACGAGAGTGGCTTGTGTCCCACTAAGGCATCTGTGAAGATGCAGCGAAAGTGACCGGCAAAAGGTCGCCTATCCAGACAGGTAGATGGTAGAGGGTATGCTTCGGCCGGATGCTGGCTCACACATGAATAAGTACCTTCATTTAATGTTCCTGTTCATTTCAACGTAGCAGTGTCAGGGGCTAATGTACATGTGGGTAAGCAATTCACTTTTGCTCTTGCATTGGGTTTAACCACTCTAAACGATTCAAGAAGGAATCCTGCCAGAAACGATAAAAATTTCATGCTCCGTAGAGATCCACGCCAATCAAGATTTTCCTGTACTGATGTTTCTTTACCCGGAATTCAGTTTCTCTGCCCTGACACGTCAGCTTCTTGCTCGATGGTTTTCTCACAACGACTAGAGCAAACCGGAAATACTTATTAGCAGTATACTTAATGAATGTGCCTGCCAAGTTCAGTTCATTGCGTGCGTTTTCGCATGACTGACAACCTCCGCAACTCCACCTATGTTCTGACGATGGAACGGCTGACCAACCCCAGAATCCGTCACAGTTTCTGTTAACGTGACGCTACTGCACTGCTCGATATATTTGCCTGGTAGATCACTGTTTAGTAAAACCCGAGAGGACAGGGTGCTTTTCGCCCAAATAGTTTTTTCCAATCTCTCTTCTATGATGAGAAGGACATCTTCACATAAATGGTCCTAATTCGCTGCCGATGGTTGTTCATAGGAAACGCGACGTGTTCCGGGCAAACTTTTTACATTTTCTAACCTGACTCTTCATTCGAAATTCTATCTCCGATTTCAGTCTTACTGGTTAGCTTAATTCCCCCGATGGAGGTTTGCTTGGAACTTGATCTGTTCAAAGCCACCTACATTGGAAGTAAACACATATTTCGCCGATCGTTTGGGACCTTGGCTGCTGGTTTAGCAGCAGTAGAAACCATGGGACGTCTTCCCCACAACGACGACCGCATATTCTGTAGTGGCACATGTGGAGTAACCGAATGAAGCGCAGATGCAACTCTCGATGTTTTGAGTGGACTGATAAGCTAGGGTCGCAACCTCCCTAAATATTAATGTATGGGTACCCCATACTAACGAAGCCTGGTTACGTCGCACTCTTTCCAATGCCTGCTGAATTATTGGCAAGAAATGTAATGATGTCTTCCGATGACGAATCGAAAAAAAACGAATTCTGCAGTATCAAACAAGTACTCGCCAGTTGGTAGCAGATTGTCCTACTCTTAATATTCACTCCATACGGCCACATAGAAGAGGACATTGTTATGAGAAGCTAGTTCTGACATTTTGTTGATAAGTTCAGTTAACCCTGACCCATTGGTTGAATGGTATTACAAAATCTTTGCTACAAGCTTTGGGACCCGGGTAATTGTTTACAAGTGCGTGAACACTAATCACATTAAGAATATGATTAAACATCAAAATATCTCACCGCACTTTTTGCGGTTTGGATGAGTCAGTTTTCTAACCCCGACGACTGACATTGAGAATGCAGCAGGCTCTGTTGGGTTTTGAAAAATTCATATTTTTACCTAACCTCGTCAAGCACTCAGTTTCCTGCAATGTCACTGGTGAGGATAGCATTTTGGTGATCATGAAAAAAAGTGGAATATCTGTGTAAAAGATTGCCTTGGAGGTTGTGTCCAAACATAAGGTGCGCGTCATCGAAGAAAGAGGTGGTGTTATGGTGGGTGTAAGTACAAAGATCTTGTTTCTGAGTCCGATTAATGCATCTGCTATTGTGTAACGTGTAAAGCCACGTATGGGTTAAAGTTGATGTGGACACAGTTATTCGATAGTTTGGCCACAATTTGCCGGCAACCGTCTTGCTACAGAATCACTGCCGGACAGTCGTCAACTGAAGTTTTACTACGACTTTCTGAGAGTTGAATGGAAAAGTCTCTTGATGCAAAGCTCAGCAAGCCGGACAAAATAGACCACCCATCGGAAAGCGTTTGTGCGTTACAGGATGAAAGCTGAACAAAGGACACATCCATGTACTTTGAGATCATCAAGCTTCCAAGTCCTAACTTCAGGCCACTCAATGTAGTTACCACACCATCTTGAAGTCAACTGAATTTTCGTGTCTAAAGCATGTACTAATCAATTTTAAGACTGTGATTAGAGCCCAGCTGCGCCAGTCTTCTGAAAGGCTAGTGAAGCCGACGAAGTAGATAGAGAGTTATGGTTTCGATCAGTCTAAAATTATGTGGTGATGATATAGATTCCTAAAATGCCAACAGTACCCCAGGTTTGCATCTGAAGATGATTGACAGTGAGTCATATTCACAACCCCTATGATTGCCTGAATGTTTCATTCACCGAGCACTACCCACCTCGTATATATCAAGGATAAATTTAGCAACTTCTCCTAAGCCAGTTTTCCATTAACCACCAAATGACAAATAAATTGCCTGACCGTCTCATTTACAGGCTCGAAAAGGTGAGCTTATTTGGTTACGTAAAGTACACAGAAGTCCATCTGAATCGTACAAAGTGGAGCAAAACTTAATCCTTGATTTTCCGTTGCCCTGACAAGAACAGTGTACTTGACAACGTTGTTCTGAAAGCTCTGGCAGCGGTTTGAGAGTGTGGGTTTGTCAGCGAGGCTTTGCAGTAACCAGTATCGCAACCAAATGCTCCCTCGCCGAAGCCCAAACTTTGGTTGCTAAAGGTGTTAAAGGTTCTTTAAAGTTGCATCTCTCCGACGGAAGCGCGTGCTGTGCACTTTCTATCTTAGAAAAGAGCTTTAGTCAACATGCTGGACCCAGTATGTCAGTCCCCCGAACAGAACTGATAAATTAGGTGGCTGAATAAATATTCCACTCTGGAAGTCATGTTCTACGACTTGTTTGAGTTCATTTCAGCTGAACGAAGCTGTTTATCCCCCGTAATCGTATGTCCCGAGCGCTTTGCTGCAACTGCGAGTCGATTACTTATCGCAGTAAGTAAAGTAAGACTGGTCCAGTGTAACTCTTTAATTAAGCAAACTGAACTGAGTAACGAGTAAACTAGAAACAGAAGTGGAAAGATTTTGTGCACCCTGTTAAAGCTTATGTGCTCAGCTGCTTAACCCTCTATATTTATGCAAAGCCCTGAAAGATTTATCCACCAGCTTGCCAGCTAGAGGCACCTAGAAGGCTTTAAGTATCGGAGAGCATACGAATTCCATCAGTTGTAGTTTGATAAAAGTGAAAGAATTTCAGTGGTACATTGGGATTCATATGAAACGCAACCCCTATTAACACGCTGATACGCATAAAACCAACATGGCTTACCTTCAGATAGATTATATGTAGATGATCGTTGTCCCGACTTTATCCCAATGTTGTATGGAGTTATGTGAGGTTCAAATTTGACTTCCATCCCTCAGTTGAACTCACAGTATGTTGATGAGCTGGAAAACACTGTGTAGTTGTCCAATCCCGGTCGAGAAGCATCAGCAGTGCGCGTCTCACTAATCTCTGGGATGATATCAACCTGTGAATTTGCGACATCATCCAATTCTGCTACGGGTGGTTGTTCAGCAATGGGGTTAAATTGGAGGGGAAGTAGTGGCAGTTGTCCTTCGGAGACCCTCTTAATGTCACGTGATCCGATGTCAGCTGGCTCCCAGAATGACGACTCCTTATGGGAGTTATGGGATATTTTGTTTCTGAGCAGATCGTTTAAAGCCTGTGAAACGTGAGGACATATGGGTTAGAAATGCACAAAAACTGCCTTGCTGATTATTCACAATAACAGGAAGCAATTGTGCTGTGCTTCTCGGCTTTTCAAGGCAAATTCAATTGGCTTGCACTGTGAGAACAAAGTCGGTCCTAGTTTTTGAGCTTTAACTCATAACATGAATAACAATCCCATCTTAAACGTCTAACGAAAGTGTATCTCCCTACTTTTGAACAATGAATAATCGTGAGTCTATATGTTCGCTGTCACCTGTCTACTAAACAGGTAAACCGATGTTCCTTAAGAAAAAAGTACCAGGCATGATATTTTCATATGTTTCTTTCAATAATGTTCACGGAATTATGTAAAAGTACTGAGAAACTGATTAGTGAACTTTGAATCAAAGTGATGTAGAATCACATGGCTGAACGATGTCTAGGTTCAGGTCATTCATAATATCTGAAAACATCCCCAGGTACAGTGACGGAGTGTTGTGGACCCTAAAAGCCCCCAGGATTTGTGAAATGTTCATTGACAGTGGATCATAAAAGGTAAGAAACAGATGTGTGCTGCATGCTGGATCCTTCACATAGGAAGAGTTCGTCTTTCAGAAGGAAACCTCAGGTTGCAATTTCGGAAAACGTCGGATAGTTGCACGTGGATAGGAGGGGATTTTTGACCTGGTTAAATGTCAATAGAATAAAGAACTTCGAACTGTAAAATCAGTTGGCCTGGATTGTTACTAGTTTCTGAGATCTACAAAGGTTTAAATGCAGTTTCTAGCATGGGCTGAAAATCCAAGTGGGAGACATACAGATATACACTTAAACAGACACCGTTAAGAAACTTCCCATCTACACTGTGCTATGGTTCTTAACAAATTTATGGTTGACTATAAAGAGAAGTGATTAAATTCATATCACTTAGAACGGTCCTGGCCTGCTGACTTATCTTACTCTGTTATCCTCCACCATAAATGGAGCTTAATGAGGCCTGGACCTCTCGGTATTGCTTAACTTTGGTTAAGACTGGGACCAAACCCTCCAAGCGAGGGTGCTCGGTTCAAGTTCAATACTCTTTGAACTGAGGAGTAAGGTCGGAAATGTAATATCTCCAACATTGTTCCTGATGTTCTGACGGATGGCTCACCAGTTAAGAATTCTGGACCGCCAAAACAACAGATGGTAGTAGGAGATTTTCTTTCTCCTGAGCTCGGTTTAATTTCTATTGCCTGTTACTTCATCAGTACCAAGTGGATTCTACCAAATTAGCCGAAGCGTCTTTTTGTTTATTTTTCGGGAAATTCCATCAAATCTGATATATTCATAATTGTCAGAAGTGCAATACGACAAGTGCACATGCTTATGTGCGTTTCGCATGTATTCTGGGCCTTATTTGTTACAAAGGGAGGATGGATTAAGTGCTTTTGGAAACAGGCGATTCCGGTGGAATCAATAGCTGGTGTACGGTTACCCTTTAGCGTCGCATTTCTCCTTGTGTACACCGTGTGTGCATTCATTCGCTAAGGTTTTACAGTATAGCAGTACAACATAAGGATAGGTTAGCCAGATCTGATGGTTACTAGCCGTTTTTGTGGAAAGGCTCTGTTGCGTCAAGTGAACGATTTCCGGCAGAACCACAAAGCAGGGATGCAGTAAGTACCCAGTACAGTTGAGCGTTCAACAGCATGTGGAACCAAATGTTTCTGAATTATTTGGTTCGCAGGAAACACCTAACTACTGATTTTCCACTTGCAGTCGATCACACTTAGAAGCTATAAGTTATCCCATGTATTCATGGCACTGTTCCTTGTATGCCGAATTGCGGTTAGCGATCGGGCAAGGTAACTTTCAAAGCATTCTTAATTCGGTATATACTGCAAGGTTTTGCTCCGAACGATTTTTTTAACTGCATTTTTTAAGAATCTGGCCAACATTTCGAAGGTTACTTTTCATCTGCTACTGATACTTATGCCTGCAAGCGTCACAACACAGAAAGCATCAGATTTTGTTCCATTTCTACATCACAAATAACGCCAAGCTACCTCAAGCCCACCGGTCACCATTTATACGAAACTTTGCTCTAAGCATGTTCACGAAGTGAAATGAAACACTTTCATGAAAACCGAAGTCCAATAAGTGGTTGGACAAGAAAAAACCAAGGTGATCAGTTTGGAAATAACTATGGCAAGGCAAACGAAAGCAAACATTTTTCTACCAACATCTTGCTTGTCTGGTTGACGCCCAAGTTCACACGACACTAGATAAAATCGGCTTTTCTACCGGAACAGCACTTAATGCCGGTAACTATTTCAACACAACGCATAACCTATAGAATATGCTGTTTCCAGAAAACAATCGATAAATCTTTTTTCTCGGACACATCAGGCAAATAAACTAACGATTGGCAAGTGCAATCGGAAATCTGATGTCCCAATGACTGTTCTTCAAAAACTTATTGATTTTCCATGGGTTTCAGGTGTGTGAAAATCTTGTGCGTAATTTTTCTGCCAGAAGTCAACCGGTTTTATCGAATTTTACCCAGGAATCAACGGGGCTTTGTAGCGAAGATGAGATGCGTTCACTCTGATCTGTTTAAGTGTGTTTTTGGAGATGATCTCAAAACACCAAGGTTGAATGCACTTTCTCAGTCGTCGTGACTTTGTCGTCCCTAACGTGAAATTATCACAAGATTCTCTATAATTTGGTTGTTTAAAGCCGCATTAAGTAAGTGTACTACTACTATGTATTCCCTTACGCATATTTATGTGCGTATAAAGACCGCAATTCCGAACATCCCTATTATACCTGGTTTGGGGTTTTCGTTGTAAACTAAGAGAAAATAAATCCACTTGGTTGCGCTAATCAGATTCAGATGGGGAAAACTGAAGAAAACTACATCAGAATCTTCTGAAGAGTGGCTAGGCCTCAGTATTTTGACTATGCATCATAAAGTGTTAATTGCCTAACAATCTCGCCATTAATATAGTGTATTATATTATACAGAGAAATTCGTTAACGATGACCACTGCCGAGACGATGCAGCGTGGTATTTCAGTACCTTTTTATGGATGAAATTTTATAACACAATACTGGCAAATTTTCTCACAGTCAGGCTATTTAAACAGTCGCACTTTGCCCACTGATCAAGCATTCTCCACTCCTCACAAAACGGTACCCCATCATCTGTGTTTCAGTCAACGCCGAGTTCGTAGGTGAACCGTCCCTGAAAGCTGACAACTGCTCGGTTTAGCACAAGAATTGCTTGACCGTTAACAAAGATAAGCTTTTAGGAGACTTCTGAACGTGTTATACAACGGTCCTAGTTCTCGTCAATCATTGCGATAACTATTAAATTCCCTATAACTAAAAAAGATATAAGCACTTCGGACCAAACTGTTGCTGCATGGAATTTTTGATAAGTTTAGCTCGCTATACTACCAGTGCAACGAAAGCCCAGGCCAGTGGATCCTCAAATTTTTTTCCAGCGACACACCATCATGGTGACAGAATTCACCAACAGATGTGGTTTACTTTAGTCGACCTGAGTATTTTCCTAACTCCGTTTGTTTCTATCCGTTGCATATGTCCACGAAGCGGTGTGAAGCTCAGTATGAGTGAATAACTCCATGGAATCTCGCCTGAGGCGACCCTAGAATTCATCACTATCGATTATAAACCTGGCCAATTCACTTATTTGTCCACCGCTTTTCTGACACAGAGCGACATGCAGTGGAACCAACCCAGTTCAACTCAGCAGGCAAATGCCAGAAAACATAGTCAGTGGCCTCATGTTCATCAGTCTGATCATCCACCAATAGGATAAATATTCAGCGGTGCAGTAGTAGTGGAAGGAAAACCATGGTTATTCACAAATGATAACGACTGAAAATAGAAATAACAGTTCATCACAGCATACATATTGACCTTGAGGTGAATGGTAAGTAGCCCCGGGTCGACTAAAACAAAGACAATATAAATGTAGGCGAAGGTTTCAGCTCAGGGTGAACGGAGCTTAAGAAACTCCGAACTGGTTGGTGAACACACTGTCGGTTTATGTCAAACCGCTCACATGAGTTTCTTCAAATAAAACTTTCTAAACAGTTAGCTGAATTAAGGGTGGCCTCTGAAGGATTGCACGTAATTGTTCTTTCATACTAAAACAACGGCAAAGTTTGCCATACAATAAAACTAGCTGCGGTGAATCCTGATCTCGCGGAGTCACGTGAGATGTGCCAGGTAAAATGCATCATTCGGTAGAGAATGATGCGTTCTGGAAGAATACCCACTGATGCTGAAATATGTACAACGATCTCGACCGGAGGTGACCCCTAACCGAAATCTATTAGACAAAGCCTGCGGGATTTTGTTTTCTCAAGAGACTGTCAGGGACTTCGTGTGCAAAACAAAGAGTAATGCAATAATCCCAACAACAACAGTAATCCCAACAAGTTTACTCTAGCACTCAGCCGGTAGCCAGGTTCCTATAGCACCATCAGGATCTGAATATTGGCTTATCCGTAGAAGAAATCAGGTTATCCACCCACAGCGCATGATACACGCGTTCATTCATGGATCTATCGTGGCCACAGTTTTTACGGTCTGCGTGCACCGTTTGCAACTGCTTTGGTACTAAGATTTACCTTTGCCTTTGAAAGCGGCTGTGTGTAGCTGCAACACCTCTATATGTTGACGACCAACACCCACCTGAGTACGCAGAACGGAGGATCATGTGATGGATCATGGAGCCAATCGGACGGCTGGATCCGTCGGTGACCGTACCGCCTACGTACCATCCGTGTGTAATATTGATGCGTGTGGAAAGGGAACAGCAAATAGGGACAAAGAGAAGACAAAGGGAAGATATATCATCTCCCCCATTTTAAATGCTTATGTTCACGGAGGTATGAAGAATACCAGTTTGTCAGTGGTTTAAATGACATTGTAGCATACAGTTAAAATTTAGAGGAGACGTAGTGCGATGTGTCATAAATGGCATGAGTTCAAAAAAGCATTATTCCGTTCGGCTGGAGCTAGAACAGACAGGTGGAATCGTCTGACGTGAGGACTGCGTGCAGAAGAAATCAGTGTACATGCTTGAGATGGTTAGTGTCCAAGCAGTGAAGGAATTCAATGATTCGAAAATGAACAACATTATCGGAGACAATCTCTTCTGGTAACTATTATCTTGCAAACGTATATCGAAGGCATCTAACTTCAGTTGTTTAAGTAATCTCACTACAGAGATGAACTTCAGACCGCTTGTAGTTTCAGTGAATTATACACAGTGTCGTGTTTGCAAATGTAAAGTCACTCTGCAAGCATTATAATCCGCGCTTCTGAAGCAGATTTGTTGACACTGGCCATAAAACAAGGGTTCCCAGTAAATCCTTCTTCTTTCGTTTTTTCTCGCCTTGTCTAGCTCAACTTCTGTGATTTCATTTTTTGTCATTTGGGACGCAGTAATGACCAAATAACCCTACACGACTGATCGCACGCACCATAACAGCATTTTCTCGTTCTGTCAACCTGAAGTGATAACACTATCACTGAGGTCTGCTTTGAACTGTACCACAATGCAGCCGTTAGCTGCACGTATTTCCTGTGGATGAGCGTGACAAAAGGACATAACTGCCAGAGTCCGTCAACCAGTCTGTAGTTCACAGAAGCTGAGTCATGATGTACATAGTTTGCCGCCACAATACACATCCTCAAAGTGTTCTCTCCACAAATCTTTTCTCAAATAACTTAGCCATACATGGGGCCTCAGTTGGAACCTTAACGTGTGATTACGTGCCCCTATCTAAATACAGCCACCATCGATATCAACATTATCATCATCGCCGTTATTCACTATTGGTCAACACCAACGCTTCACTTTCACACTCATTCATTTGCGAGAGAAGTTAGCATCTTCAATTGGTTGCACACAAAAATGCACACTGTTCAGACCTAATCATTGAATTCGGTTCTTGAGACCTCTACGTAACATGTGCTCAATATTTTTAATATCTACGAACCGGGTTATTTTTATGAGCATAGCTGAATAATTATATTCAGGAATCATTGATCAAATCACATTCAACATCTCAGGCTCGGGTTTGAAAGTACTGAAATCAAAGGTATGGACGCGGGATGTGAGGAAAAATGAAACCAGTCTTTGGACGAAACTGTGAAGAAATGTGGAGGACAGAAGATGATGTTATCAGACGCTCAGCTGAACCTTATTCGTTTGAGTCTGTCATAAAGGCGAAATGCATATGTGATTAGTAAGACTCTGCGGTAGCACCAACGCAGTGTGCAAGTGAGTGTTTATCTCTACAAAACGCCAACTGGTAGTGAACTGTTTAAGAAGTTTCTTCAACCTTGTGGTATAATATGAAGTAAAATACTCCAATAGCATTAATATCTTTCAAAATGAAAGATGAAGCAGGCTTTCTGTAGCGCACACATTTGAAGACTGTCGCGGAATAAAGGTTAAATTGGGATTCAAGGTTTTTTATTGAGGTAGATTTTGTACAGGTCAGATACAACAGGTCGTCGTGCTCTTCAAGGTAACATACATTAGGTGTGATCAGGTTTTCGACTTTATCCATCTCATTAGAACTGAGAGGAGACAAACTTTGCGATACAAAACATTCGATTTATGTAAAACAAAGTTTAGAAAAAACGTTGAACAGACATCGGTTGGCCTATTTCCGCAAGTTATTTGATCAATGCTTGGGCAACCAAATCCTCTGTTTCGACCGTTTTTGTGTAAATAGTCGGGGCTTGCTTGACTGGATCGGCAGTGCTTCACTTACCGTCATAACATTTTGTTTTGTGGTAGGAGGTTGCGGGGTTTTCAGAAGTCACACCACTTACTTTCTAGCAGTCCTTCTTCTATGGCGCACTCATTCTGGTCAGCGAACTCTAAAGGGTGAACGCTCTGGGCCCGAATTTCGCTCTTATTAGAGCCCCAAGGTTTGGTCTCCGGACATCCGACATGCGAGACGAGCGTAGTGGTACTGCTCCAGCAGCACACGTTAGACACACCTGAATCATCACTCCTAAACAGGTAAGGCCATCGTAACGAAATGTTGTGCTAAAATATCTTCCAAATGGAGTCAAGGACAGCCGTTTGATGGTGGTAATGCGCCAATTCTAGTGACATCAGTCGTTTAACTTGATGGCCCACTGGTATTTTCGGGTAGGTATGGTCATTGTTACGGGGAACCAGGCACTTCGAAAGCTGTTTCAAGTAGATATGGAAGGTTTACTCTCTCCAACAGAGCTTTCCGTCGTCTTGGGGGGTTAAGGCTACAGTGTTTCAGTTTTCTCAATCTTTGTTTGTGTCCAGTATTACTTCACGGAATTTACTGCAACAAGGTGGGACAATGAGCTCCGTTTTCGGTTACATGCTATCGCACAGTTCTCATCCAGAATGACTATCTGACGTAGGGTTTGTAAATACTCTGTTTTCCATTGGCTATCAGAGGAAGTTTACCTGACCGATATTTGAGAGAAGCAGGCTCATTAGTTTTTGGGTCAGCGAAAAATTTTCGGACAGCCTGTGATAGAAAGCCGAGCAGCATTGTGAAGCTGTTTCAGTCTTTCATGAAGGAAACTACTCACAAGGTTGCTGAAAACTCTTCGACAGCCCACGACAGCCCACGGGCTATACTTCCACCTCGAAAAGTCAGTCAACACGTGACCACTTGATGTGAAGTCTGTGAATGAGGGACAATTGGCCCTATTTCTTACCTAATTGCGAGTTGACTACATTGCTCTTCAACCATTCTTGACTAAGCGGTTTAGCCTTATACTGCTAGCTGGTGGTCGCGGGTTCGAATCTCCCTAGAGATTCGTGAGATGCCAGTAGCTGGTCGTTCCCAATGAGGATGAAAAAGTTGTAAAGCGCTTCTAGGCTTTTCGGCACATGGAAGACCTTACTTGCAGAGTGAAGTTTGGAGTGGAAAATTCCCCAATCTCCTCGTATTTCCAGAAAAATCTTTCGAAAGTCTGGGCCAACAGTCAAAATGACATTTTTGTGACAGTTCCGTGTCCTCGCCTGAGTACAACGTAGAGATTCATAGCCGTCTACTGTCAAACTAAAATCAGCGGACTTCAGCCTTAGAATCGGAATATGAACCGCAGTTAGAACTCTCTTCAACACATTCCGCCACACATATGTAACCGGCTCGACATCCATATAATCACTTAACTCACGGAGTTTGGCAAAACTTGTTTATTCGGTCAACACGATGTTTCTTTGTCTCTGATTCTGGGTCACTTTCGGACAACACAATCAAGAGTTCACAAGCCGGTGAACAACACTGAAGCGAATACGTGGAGTATTTGACTACAAACGTTTCCTAACATCAGTCGGTAATTCAGAAACTGTATTCCGTCAAACCGTTTGTTTGAATCACTGTAATGGAAAGCGCACAGAGGGGTTTTAAACCTAGTTAGCGGGTGGTAATCTATGGCCTGCCAACCCTTATGGAATTCCACCAACACTGATAAGGAATATTGGACTTATGAAAGCATTTCCCCACTATGTAACTATAGACGTAGTACCAAAGCTGTTCGCCTTTTAGGTGGCCATCGACAGTCGGTGGAGCCGCTTGTCATATGATAGTTTGAACAATCACGCAGTTGCAAAATCCCTAGGTTTAGAAGTGTATGAGTTTTTTTGCGAAACGCGTTCCCTTCAAGAGTAGTCCGAATATGTTTTTTAAAGTATTCTTCTATAGGATAACCAGCAGTCGGTGCCCTTTCTAATGTTATGTACCAAACAGCGCATGACAACATCAAGACGAACCGCAAACAACATGGCACATAATTTCGTTCCGCACTAGGAAAACATCTGATAGTACCTTGTTCCAACAAAGATGCTCCTGTGCAAAATTGTTCTGTCTAGTCAAGACTGAGGACATGAGTGAAGATATTCTTGTAAATAAGCCTTAAAATGTACCAACGCCAGTGTGCAAGGTTTTACGAGCCCAGACATTTCAATCACAGCTACCCACGTTACACCTGTGGTTTAATGTGAAGCGATCAGCAAGCTCCATCACGGGAGTAACTGAGGATCAACGACTAAAATGTCTGAGCTCGAGGCAACTTACACATAAACTTTGACTCTTGCTAAAGAGGAAAGTTTCCCAGTTCCTCTCTTGGGGTTCACCATCTTCGCACCTCCTCGATGTCGGCTTCTGACGACACCACCGCCATCATCACTAGTTAAACATACTGGAGCCAACTTTGTCGGTGATGCCTAGGAAAGACCGTTGTCGCAGGGGTATGCAACATCCTTTTTATCAGGCACAACTAAGTATGTGATCTTTGTGGAGAGAAACCCCTGCAAGGAAAGCCAGATATATCCATTTTCCAGGAGTTTTGGTGGACATTCTGGGGATGTCCGAATGGATAGAAATCTTCGCCATCTTTATTTAGAAATACTCTTCAGTCCCATGTTTCGAAATGTGAAATCTGTTCAAAAAGTTAGAAAGAATACTGTCAAAAGAGCTAAGGGTAATCCCCCTCAAGAACGATGTTGTGGACTCTGTCAGTGTTAATCGAAATTTGTTCACTAGCCAGGGTGGTGTTTTCGTACACACTTCTAGAAACGTGATTCTTGATATGGCATCTGAAATACGGACCTTAATTCGAAGTCACTTGAATTTCAGTGTGCCTTGAAAACACCACAAACTCGATCGGCTGATGTTGATTAGTCTTCATTTTGGTGGAACTTAGTGAGTGATGAAGCCTTATTTAGGCCTACTGTGAGCAAACATCTTTGGTGGTAAATTCTAACCGACAAACCTGTGCTGACCTTTGGGTGGTATCTGCGTGCCATAAGGCGTTTAACGTGTTTCTAAGGGCAGCATAACCATCCGGGTTTGTTTACATACTCAAAACCGACACGAAACAGAAAGGGATTCCGTAAATCTTGAAAACGCGAAGTTTAGTATTGCCCAGAAGGCACGCCTGGGAATGGATCATGGACCTCCCACTCACCGAATAGGTATTCTATCAACTGAACTGCCGACAGTGCTTGCTCCACATAGCATTTTTTGTGCCTGACTCGTCTTGCTTCGTCTGTCTTGCCCAGTGGATTAACAGCTGAATTTAAACGATGTCACTTCTGAGCCCGTCGCACGAATTACAAAGTGGACCAGACTGTGATATCTTCCTGGTTCTCAGAGAATTGTTTTAAGTTGGTGCAGAAAGGAACGGGGTTTGGTCAGCATTTAAATGTTAAGTCCAACTGCAGGTAGTTTAAAGGAACCACGCCACCAAATGTGTACTAGGTGTCCTTGGACCTTGTAATTCAATATTTTCAACAAAACATTCTCTATTCTACAACAGATTTGAAGGCGTAAATCAATCAAGATGGCCGAAACCCGTTCTCTGTTAACGGACTTCAGCCATAACGCCCAATTGTAGAACCCTTCAATGGACCACAAAATGCATTCTTTTATTATTTCAGAACAATGAGAGTAAACGATGGAACAGGAAGGTGAAGATGCTCATAGCTCATTATGGAAAATAGGGGAATAGCCGGGCTTCAGCTGTAAAGCCAACCTTCTATGCACCGTCCAGAGCGATCCTAGACATACTTAAATCTTTAGGTTTTATATATATATATATATATATATATATATATATATAACACAAATGCCATATGAATTGCAAAGCTGAGTACCCTCGGTATCACAAAAGCAAATTTAGGATGGGTAAACCCCTGGGTCAATTTACTGTAAAGATAGGTTATACTGAGAGATATCTGATCCTTGGAACGGCAGGCCATGGTGCGCAAGACACTTTTAAAACGTGATCGAAACCATCACCTTTTCCTCCAGTCAGCAAGGAGCTCTGAAGCAAGTGTTAGCACCCAGATATGACAACCTACACAAGAGCAATCACCCACCTGGACACAACTCATCGGTGTCGCAATCACTCAATCAATATAGGGTGATCATCCATGGACGCTAACGTTTGTCATCCTCAAACAACGGTGCGGATGCCAGCGAAAATCAAAACTGTTTGCAGTGCAGACAGCACACCAGAAAATTACATCATTGTTCTTTCTAGAGAGGCTAGTGAAACCTCTGTGGACCATTTCATGTCGCAGACGAATCGCTTCCAAGCACTAACCTTAAGATAGAAAACAAAAGACCTGTTACAACTGGCAGAAAAGATCGAAGCATGTATTGGCTAGATGTGTCGGATTCTGCCACAACCACCATAAAATTAAGAGCATCCGAATCGTCATACATTTGATGCAGTGAAAGATGATTTATGATGTAGACAGTTTCCTATTTGCAGACCTTTAATCGGAGTGTGCTACATCATAACTATTCCAAAGAGTTACGGGTCTGTGCGTACACCTGAACAGACTTGGGTAAAGTATTCGGAAATTACTATGGTTTCACCGCAGTTTTCCTGAATTGAGATGATACTTACGAGCTCATTTCACAGATTTTTGCATGACCCATACTGCTACCCTAATATCTATGGCTTTTTCGTGATAAACCCTAGGGGCGGCTAATGTTTTACCCAACCTGCAGGAAGTTATTTCACCTTGGCCTTTGGGGAAGTAACGGTTTCTTCCATGAAGATCATTAAGCGTACACTTTTTAGCATACTATAATTTCTACGGGAACTTGTGTTGTAAGCTGTGGCTACAAGACCCATGGAGTTGGAGGGTAGTTTATACCAAAAGACGGTTTCGCTTACACCAGCAATCACTCGTGTATACTCGTTTGCACAGAAGCTATTCGAAACTGGATATACAGAACTTTATCTCGGATACGAAGGTGGACAATCATAAACGATATTTTTAAGTGAGAGCCTTTGTTGATTAGGAGTGCATTTGCTTAGCTCTGTGTTGACCTTCAAGCTGATTTTAGGACCGCTTTTGTATGCACTTGTGACCTCTTTAGATGTCCCACTCTTAAGGAGCATTAATTATTTTTCCTAGCGCTCCTAGCTCAAAATGGAACGCATGGTTTTTCGTTGTCAGGTATATGTTAAAAGATGAAGTGATGAAGTGGGCACAGCCATTTGATCAGGCATTTCCATCGTTATTTGCAACAAACGCAGCTGGTCACAGAAACATCATTCACTAAAATGGTCCCTCCGGATCTTGTTGGTTCACACGGACGCAAGTCGAATGGCTTGGTAAAACTGTTCCTTTCATTGAACTACTGATTTATGGGTAGTAGCATCACACCAAAACGTTTGTTACATTGCTAGTCTGCAACCCATGGGTCCCTTTTTCGTTGGTCCGGCTCGCAACATCACATATCATATAGATCTCAATCGTCCATCTGTTATTGGCCACTCAGATGAGCACTAAGGTGAACTGGGCAAACACAAGGACGATTCTAATCTGGACTGGACTGGCAGTGTCAGAGCGACTAGTTATTTTAGTGCCAGTGAATTGCGATGACGCATTAGAATAGCATTGTTTTAGATAAAAGAATAATTTTCAGTTTGCTGACTTTCACTCCATATAGAAAGTGTGGCACCAAACAGGCATAATGTTGTGTGTAACGAAGACACTGAATTTTACCGGTCACTAAATGACAGTAAAAATCTAACTTTGTGCTTATTCATCTCAAAGCCGTCCGACCTATCCATTAGACACACCACATAGGAATAAACACGGGGTCTGTCCGAAACAAATACCATTTGCAGAAAACATTCTAAGTGTTATGGGCTGTAGAGTGGTCCTTCTAAGATAGGTCTATTTTGACTGACCTCACGAATACATCATTGCGCATAAATGAACTTAAGACAATAATACAAAAGGGAAGTGAAAGGAGTGACTCACCCTCATACGGGCTCTGGTTAATACTTTTTAAGAGACATATTGATCGTCCAAAAACACCACTATAATAAAAGTGAGTTTTCCCCTGTAGATACCTGCATTTAAAGAATACGGCCAGAAAGTAAACCGAACATCGCAAGCACATAATGTCTTTTTGGTCAGTTGCAAAGAAAAGTTGTGTGTGCTTCTGTCCTGGGGAGAATTTTCCACGATAAATCAGAATTGATGCACCGTCCTAATGCATTAAATTATGGCTGCCGACCCAAGCAAAACCATATTTTCTGCAGTAGCATTACTCTAAATTGTCAGGTATTGCGACCAGTCCGAATGCGTAAAAGCGTGTACCATACTTGGTGAAATCAACCGCTCATAAGGCGACCACTATAGAGCTTTTGAACCGAGAGTTCGACCTTGTCCCTCCAACCAAAGTTGCACCTATAACAATGACCTAGTTTTTCTGCTTGAATACATTTGATTATTGAGATCTTGATCTAAGTTGCTTAAAATAGGGTCCCACTCTTGGTATTCCGTAAAAATTACACATGAATATTTACTTGCACATTGCCTAAACGTATTCATTCATTACCGTAAATTCAGTTATATTTCTTGTGAACTTCTTAGTTGAAACATACTTAGACCACAGTTTAAGTTGTATGTGAGAGCGGGTTTACTCTGGCTTTGATGACCCGTGAATACTTGATTTGTCTGCGCTTGGAACACCAGAAAAGTGGCTGCATTTGGGATGGGAATTTCATCATCTAAGGTCAAATATCTTTCAGACGTTTGTTCTTCTATGCCACATAAATGAGAAGATAACCGATGCGCATCTCTGGATGCCTTTCGTAACTCGACTCTTTGCCATGAAGTAAGCACCAGTTGCTCACCCAAATATTGTCTACATGTATCAATCCCTCCTGATCTGAGGAATCTACAGAGTTTTGAACATATAGGTAGTTTGGTCCTGTTTGGATTCAACAAGTGAACGACACAAAATGCCTACAACAACTGTTCTCAGATTAGATATCTTACCCCAAAATCTGAAGACTGAGCACGCTAGGTCAAGTCTTGGGCCATCGATATGAAAAGGAATTTGACGTTAGCAGATGATAAAATACTGGGCTCGGTCAGTCATGCCTGTCGGTCAGATGCAGGAATAATAACAAAGAGTTGACATCAACTGGTTTGAAGAATGATGGACCTGAAGTAAACAAGTTACATAATCACTAACTGTGTCGAGGTTTGGCGAGAACTACCCACAATAAAAACAACTTCAACCAAGTGCTGCAAGTAACAGTGTGAACAAAGTCGAAATATGACTTTGTCATTTATTCTATGGCTATTCTAAAGAGGATTGACAATGAAATTTTCATTGAGGCTTAGCCCTGTTTAGTCGAATACAAGATAAGCAGCCTGTTTTATTTTTCACTTTTACCAGTAATTGTAGCAAATGAACCAGGTAAACAACAGTCTTACGAACCTCCCAAAAATTGCATTTTTACTGGACTAAATCAGCAGCAGGACATAGCATTTAGTTCAGGTACAAACATATGATATGTGTGAACTGATGGTCACACTGGATACAATACGATCGGATCGCAAATCGGATAAGAGTTCTGCATTACCCAGTGCTCCCTAACTCTGATCATCCACTGGAGGCTTTCGGAAGATAAGGACCTGCGTCAAATGCAATCTTAAACAAACAATCACGACAATTTTTGAGAAGTTGGTTAATGGGAAAATACTGTAGAAGCGGAATATTCATACCGGGAGATCAGTTTGTTGGAGTGAGATATTTCGGGAGAACAAACAGGGGAGCAATTCCGGGACGATGCATTCAAATATGGAATTGACAGTCGCAGAGTAGAAAGAAAGGCCTCCAGCTTAATCAAATCCCAGTCGGACATGCGGATATCAGGAGTGAATAAAAATCAAGGTGAGAAGTGAGCAATTTACAAACATGGATATGAAGTGTGGTGTAAACATCAGCTGTAACACTGGAAGGGATCGCAGTGTTCAGCAATGATTACCGAAAAAGGCTGAATAAACAGTCCAGATACTTACTTGAAAAATAAATCAGGCAGTTAGATAAATTAATAAAGGTATTCTATCTCACAGGCCAGAATAAGTTCCCCGTCCGCGTAACTGAAATGAATTATAAAGCCTGTTGGTGGGAGGTCTTTAAAACCCAAAACAACGACCATATGTGCAAGTGTCATACTGCTGACGGCGATCAATTCTGACTACGAAACGCTTTAACAATTATGTAACAATGTCAGATGTACAGTACCAAGTGTTGAGTATAGTACGGCAGGGATTCCAGTTCCTTTGCATCACGTCGAAAAAAACCCTTCAAATATTAAACGATCTATAGCAGCGTTGGTTCCAAACAACCTAAGCGCAAGTTTAAATTCCAAAGTTTTACAAGGTGTCGATTTATTTCGCAGGGTTGTCAAAGGAAATCACGATCCGCAATGAGGAAAATGAGGGGACTTGGACAACAGAAAATTGAATTCCTTGTGGAAGCCGCATACGAAGAGTTATTTTAGAGTGTCCGTGAGGCCAATCAGCCTATGCTGTTGTTTTATTGGTCAACCAATCCTCATGAGACTGTTTGCCACTTCCTTTATTGTGTGGATTGTCGTGCTCTATTTAATAGGCTCGAAAGTACATTCGGCACGCAGCGAATATCACAACGTCCTTGCCATCTTCAACAGACTGGTCGGGTGACAGTTCTGTTAAAGTTATTTTTTGCTTGACTATGGTGTTGAAGACACCTAAGACCGATTCGGGTCAGATATGTACGACATTCAGTTCACAAAGATGAGGCTCACGAACCATGAAACTCACTTTTGAAATGGGATTCGTTGCTTACGACCACCAACATTCACAGTGGAATTCTTAATGCTGTGTTTTTACATCGGTTGCTCCGATAAGCTTCACTTCCCTAGCAGTATGTGGACTAAAACCAAATGGCGATCACATGGTTTCACTTCACGGACCTTGCGCTGCACGTCCCATCATTACTTTCAGCCCAACTGCGATGGCGGCAGTTCCCGGGACCTGATGCCAACTGTATCACGGTAGATTTGCCTTAGCTACCTCCAGAGTGTGTATTGTGCCACTGTTAGTCTGATTGTGGGATGTAGCCTGAAGCCGCAAACGAATGCAATGGTGCTTTAAATGTTCCAGCTCTCACCGCCAGTTTGAACGGCAGCGGCTGCAGACTACCGATTGTGGTTTCAAATGCTGCATTTTGAACCCGATCGAAGTTTTATCTACTGGCTAGTTGCTGATATACAAGTTAAAAGTCAGGTGGCCATTTTATTACCTCATTTCCCACTAACCAATATTTGTCACAACAAGGCTCTTTTTGAAGCTCAAAGAAAAGGGACAAAAAATCAGAACATTTTGGTTGGAAAATTGAAGCCTTGCATAGTTTCATCCACGATTATCAGTTAATCTTCTAAGACAGTCACCTGCTGTGGTGGCGGAAACCTTTAGGCTTCATCGATGATATTTTTCACTGAATGACCAAAGATAGAACAGAATTTGGATTAATGCACACTGACGAAGTCACCTCGGGTAGTGACGAAATATCTGCCAACCCATTGCAAGGCGCATATAGTAAGCCAACAACTAAAGACTAAACTGAATCCGATGCCTCCTTGAGCTAACTGCTCTACACCATTAATATAAGAACGGCCTAGTGAGAAAGTCCGTAGATATTCTCCTAAACTTTCCACTGGTTCTGTTGTACTAACTCTTTACTGCAAATAGAACTGCTGTTCCTTTCACCGGTAAAGACGTTCCATGCCTTATTTAGATTCAAACCTCTTTGAACTGCATGGACCTATCAGATACATCACATTTCACGGGAAACAATTTGATGCCCACTTTAAGTCTTGTCGCCCTTACTGGCGGTCAAGCTATGACAAGACTCATTAGCCTCTAAGGTGGGGGTGTTCACCAGCATAATCCGCATAAGATGAATTTTGGCACCCTAGATGACAGCAACGATGTCTTCTCCTCAGGAGATTTGCCCCGGATTACTGCAGCTTAACCTTAACATACTTTATCTACCTCAGTCTAATTACGAATATTTGCACGATTGTTAGCCAGCTTTCACCAGCAAATTCAAAAAGAAGACACACGTGTTTTTCTGAATAAAAGACAGCTCGCAACAAGAGCTTTCATTTGACGACATATGAACAAAATCATCGGAAACTATTCCATTCGCACCAGCTCTCGTTGCTTCACTCCCTCTACCTACGAAACCCAGAGATCCCTTGTACACGACCAGTTAAAATGCGTATTTTTATCCGAACCTGGACAGATCACATTCCTCACGGATGATATAACCTTCCAACAAACATACACATTTGTTCTGCGGCTCAGTAGTTAATGAACCATCCCTTCTGGTTACCTATAAGATGCACCTCTCGGCATAGTTGCATCTTCTTGTCGTCCCTAAATATCATGACTGTTGTGTCTGACGTTCCATTCTGTCGTTAACCCAGTGTTCGTCAACCAATAAACTGCTTGTCTTTCCCTGCGAAGTTACGGGCATTACTGCTTCTATAGCGGGCACATGTACTGCGATCCGAGTAGACTTAGCTTCAAATAGGCCGACCACCAAGAGAATGATTGCAGCCTCCGAAGATATCAACATTTCCTTCTAATGTTTTTACTACCTAAAAAGTCTAATGTTGCTACCCCCACCGTCATTATTATGGCATTACTGTCATTCAAGCGATACAGAAAATGTGATAAAGTGATATGGCTTTAGGAGAGCGGAAACATGGGGTGAAGCCCGAAAGCTTGAGATCGTATAGCGCAGTATACGCATTGTGACTCGCGCTAGAAATAGTTATCATTCGTTTATCTATTTCCAGTCGGAATGAGGCTGGGTGCGCTGCAAAAGGTCATAAATGCCTTGAATCGATCTGCGTGTCTGGTCTAAGATGCAATTTGGCTCACTGCGTGCTGACTCGATAGGGATGCTAAGACTGTGTGCAGGTGACGGCCACCACTTAAAAATCCTGTTTACAAAGAATCTACTATCCGTTTAATCGGCGGCTTTCATCAAAGGCCACCCAGGCTATAGAAATTACCACAAGTTTTGGGTACACGGAACATTCGCTCCTCTGAAGTATATTTACATTGAAAAGTATTCGCTGCTGGACCATTTAATTCGTTTACTTATTATGTCCGTTCTTTGGTAGCACCCTTGTTTACTGTTGTCAATCCATCGTACGTCGACCCAGTTGATGAAGTCACTATTTAGGTTTATTGGCATTAGCTGAACTGTCGACTAGTTGGTGTAATGTTCACTGGAGGGTATCGCAGTAACAATGCATTCGTTAAGGGACCGGAGTTATTTAGCCCACGCCTAACACGTGATAGCCGCGACCCACGCACACAGGCGATTGGTCGTTGACATGCGGTGCATGAATCCAAGGTCATTTATCCCAGTCGGTCAACCAATGAGATGTTAAAGCGATGTCTAGACCGTCAATAAAACAGCATGCAATTGTCGGGAACTGTGTTAACATGGAGGGGAAGTCTTCTATGCTCGTAATTGAAGGAACCAACTCGGGAGCTGAGGATACCGCAGGAACAACACTTAATGCTGATGATCTACTGGATGAATTGGTAAAACCGTGTGGCTTATGGCAATGGTCAATAGTATTTTTGTTGACGTTCAGTTGCAGCTCATTGATGACCTTTCCAGTTTATGCCAACTCAGCTTCTCCTCATCGCTGTCGAATGGAACCATCTGTTGAATACTTATTAAAAGGACGAAACATGTCCTTCGACCAAGTGGCTTCATTGATAGGGCCGTGGAAATATGCGGATCTGGGTGACACAGTCCAGAGCGGCTGTTATCGCTATCGAGTGAAGTGGGGCAGCTTAACTGAGGAGGAGCTGTTTCAAGTGGACAATGCTAGTGAGCTCGAACCGTGTCCTTTGGGGTATATCCACGATAGCGACCCATATTTCTATCCCGGTAACGTAGTGAATGAATTCGAAACAGTCTGTGACCGAGCATGGTTGGTACCTCTAGGAACTTCTATTTACATGTTTGGTGCAGCTGTGGGCAATCTTCTCGGAGGATGGAGTGGTGGTCGCTTCGGACGGAAGAAAACCCTAATCCTCGTCTCCATAATTGAGTTTCTATCTGGTATTTGGACCTCGTTATCGCCCAATTATTTGAGCTATGTGCTGGCCAGAGGATTTATGGCAGTGGGAATGGTAGCTAAAAGCAATGTGACAGGTATTTTGATGATGGAGCTGACTTTGGCCCGGTACCGGTCTGTTTTCAGAGCAATTTTATCCTTGGGACTAGCATTCATCTACCGTTCTTTGATGGCCTTATGGGCATATTGGATACCCGATTGGCGGTGGCTTAATGTGGCTGTGACGGCTCCTAACATGTTGAGTGTGTTGTACCTTTGTCTACTCCCCGAATCCCCAAGGTGGTTATTCTCCCAGAAGCGTTACTCGGAAGGAATCGCTGTCTTGAAATCTGGTTACCGAATCAACCATTTGAACAAACCTAAACCCCATTTGGGTCGATTCACCCAACTTGCAAATGAAGCAAAGAAAATGGAACTGTCTCAAGCAAATGAAGAAAGCAAAACGAGGGGACCCAGTTGTCATTGCTCCTTAATGAAACCGTTGTACTCTCGGAAACTATTCAAGACCACCATGCTCTCCATAATTATTATGTTGGGGGTGACAATGTCTTTCATTGGCCTTTTATTTTATGCGCGAGTGGTGCGTCACTATGTCTACATCGTGGGATTTCTCAATGCGCTCACGGGTGTGCCTGGCATAGTCCTGTTTTCGCTACTGTATCGCTTTTTTCGGAACCGGAAACGTCCTCTTGCAACTTTGGTTAGTTTGGCATGTATCATATTGCTTGCAACTGGCCTCTACACCATAATCTTCAAGCCATCCACGGACACCGTATTGATCGTCTCCTCAAATATCTGCCTAGTTCTTCTTCAGGCATCACTCAACATGGGAATCCTCTACGTACCTGAACTTTTTTCATCGGAGATTCGTACCCAAGGTTTCGGATTAATAATGGGTCTGTCCAAAGTTGGTGGTATTGTATGTAGTTTTGTCAATGCTCTTGATCAGCAAGTCGTGCACGGCTGCCCATTGCTGATCTACTCTGGAGTACTTCTCCTTGTGCTTTGTGCACTCGTGTCCCTAAGAGATACTAGCGGAGAAAACCTACCTGACAACTAGAGGGTTAATTGGCCCCATTTGTGCCTCCCTTCAAGTGTGTGCTTTCATCAGTCGTGCCTCGGAAGAAGAGTCTCTCTTGAAGGAATTCTTGCAACTGGAAACCACAGCAGTGCCACATTTCGCACACTCATTATGGCTAACAGATCAACCAGTTTAGATCCATACGGATATAGTTTTTTTACCGAAAACTTCCGGAGAACCGAACATTTGGTAGAGTTTTTCAAGTTACTATGGACGGCTTTTAAATGTACGACTTTCTTAACTTTTGAATTGCTTTTACTTTGCACTCGTTGATGAAAAACGCACATGATTTTGATGGGAATGAAAGTACACAATTGATGGGATAAATTCGTCACTCTTTGCAAGCCGCAGGTTACCTGGTTGGGCAAATAATCCTTTGTTCTTGGATTTAAAAAATATTCGTTCAGCTGAAATCAGAGGTAGCGCAGTGTGAACAAGTTGAACTTCAGGAATATGCAGTGCTACCCCCTTTATGAGACTACTTCCCACTGGCAGTGGCAGTTTGTTCGTGAGATCGGACACTAGCAAGGAACCGGTCAAACACCATTTGGGCAGAAGTATTCGGCCGTTTAAAATAGCTTTTGCATGACGAAACACCTTGTTTCGCTATAGCAACAACACCAGACTTTCCTGTAGGTGCGCGGTTGTCGATTCGAAACAAATGGGAACGGAGAAACAGGAGCCAATTTTCGAGGACACCAATTGCTGGCATACTGAATGTTTGGCTGGTGTATATGACGTTCAGATGATGTCCACTTGGTATTCTTCTTCATTTTTTGCTTCCTGTCACCCCGCAACTTCAGTCGAAGAGTGTGTCCGGCTGCGGTGGTGTGGCCATGTATTACGCATTCCGAATCACTGTTCGCCGTGGTCGATTCATAGTGGCGCAAGCAATGGGTGACCAACCGTTGATCTGGCAAGGGAATATGAAGCCGATTACAAAACGTCTGGGTGCTTTCTGTGTGATCTGCCATCTAGGATGGGGTCTACGTGATCCCTCTTATGCGTGGCTACAGAATCTGCTAGATATGGCTGCTAATCGATGTCAATTGCGTTCACATCATTATCCAGATTGCCTCAATGGGTGTCTGGAAGTGTATGTTTGTGGTAGGCCAGCACTAAATCCCTTTCCAATCCACTTCTACTATCTTATTCACAATAAGGTTATCAAACGATTTGCTTGTACGGAGCGAAGCAACAGTGTTAAACACTGATGGTGTACTGCCGATGATGGCGACCCAATGACTGTTCTGCCGTTAATGGCGGATACGCAGTTAGGACGTCCGTGGGCACCTCAAAACAAGTCTGTTCCCGTTTGGTTTAAGCAGTGAGATCCTATACAGATAAAAGGGCGTGTTTCAGAGATGGCTGGTTTCAGTGCTGTACCAATCTTTCTGTTTTACTGATACGTAGATCCCAGCCCTCGCACACCGCAAACTTATATGAGTACAGCACGTTTTCAAATCCGTACCACGTCTGCCGACGATATCCACCGATGGCAACGATTAAAAATTGCGTCAGCTTCCTGTTTGTTGCCATTTCAACACCCTACGCATTATAGACCAGTCGATATCATAGTGGTCGATCAACGGGCAACTATGGGGGGCTTGACGAAGAATTGACCAGTCCGGTCAAAGCAATCTCGCAACGTGCTTGCACCGAAATGCGATGTAGGCGCATAGTGTGACAGACTGACTTTTAGACTTACCGTGCAACAAACGTTGACTCGAGCCGTGAAATGCGTAAATTCTCCGTCCTGTTTCATCTCCTGTCAATGATTGTTTTGGAAAGAGGAAGAAGTACATTCTGTCAAGGCCGTTCTCACTTGGGTCACTCCGCGATTCTATTCAATATTCACTCGCTTTCGCGGTAATTCTGCTGCTGTTTATGGACCATGGATGAAAGTCTAACACCATGCGATACTCGTCACAGATACGCAGTTATTATCAGTTCCACACCTCTGCTTTCATCACCCTTGAACTCTAGAAAGTGGTAGCAAACGATACACATGAGGCCGGCATTCTATGAAACATTAAATTGATTTCAGCATCACCGTCTTATGGTATAAACCGCTGGCTTTACTCATTCTAACTACTATATATAGCAACTAAATATAGCACCACCGTGTTCCGGCTAAATTTATTCGTACGTCAGCTGATTTTTGGTTTTGAAGCAAACATCTGATGTTTCGGCCACTTGCTTGAAAGTAGTAGAAGTAAACGTCCGTGCATTGTTTTCGCAGGTGCTAGCATAATTTTGTCTCTTGAGCTTGTAAGGTCGGCTACGTAACACAAGGAAGAAACGAAGCTGGGAATAAAATGCCTCGCATCATTTTAGGACTTTCCCCATCTAACTGCGAACCAATCAACTATATTTCCCCCTACTAAATGAAGTCATTTGTAAGTATGAGAAATGAGTAATCAAGACATTCATACTTTTGCGTATCCGCGCTTAGCACACACATGATCAACCTATATAATTTTGTCAGCTCTTGGCATCTAAGTCATTAGAAACTAGCGGTTTTCTGAACCCACCTGAGCATGGCTGAGGACCACTGAACACATCAATTTGTCACAAAGATGTATTCGTACTTAACAACGCAAGCAATAAATATTATTTGAAATTCGATAAATGTTGAGTTATCGTACTTCGTTTAAACTATCCTTCAGCTACATTAAATTCAATCGGTGTTTGGGCTGTGAATTTCAGAAACTGATAACCGGGGCTAAATTATCGGCCAATTAGAGTTCGTCCAGTCAAAGGTGAGTCGCTACTGTAATGGGTTGGGTCAGTTGTGTTCATGTAGACTGAAATGAGAGCCTGCTAATACACCTGGAAGTATGGCATAGGACAGTTCTGTGGCACTACCTGGTTTTGAGAAGCAAGCCAGTTATTTAGGGGATGATATAGTGCCTACTCTTTGGTGTTTGTTCCATCGCGAAGAAATAGCAATGGGAAAAAATTAAAACTGCCCGTCGGTGGCAACTCCCTGACGGAAAATAAGTGTGTTGCTCACGAAATTGATGGAAACTGTCTGCTTTGCCTTGCTTAACTCCACAGCAACTTGAGTGAATCTGATTCGCTACCAATGAGTAGCTCCCGTACACTTTAGAACACAGTGTTTCGGGTCAAAAAAACTTTAAGGAGGGAATGACGGTTTGCGCTGCTTTGAAAGGAATGCACGGCTCCCAATCGGCTAGACACTATTGGTCTAGGTTATACTTGTGGGACCCTTTCACCTAAACTATTCTGAAAATAAGATTTTTTGTTGCATTCAGTTAAACTCAGATAAGAAGCACATAAGGTATGAGGTTATGATGAAGCTGTACTCCAACATGAAAACGAAAACAACTGCAAAACATTGGAATTCGATGAACATTGGGTTATCGTGTAATTCCCTCAATCCGCACTGCATTTGTGACATGTTAAACAGAATAGTGCAGTGCGCATAGCTTGGGTTTATGCTATCAGGCAGACTAAACCAAGAGGAGTCCAAGTATCTGTTGGAGTAGTTCTTCGCTCGTTTTTCGTTGAGCTCTAGTGGACTAGTGCATCAAGAGGGAATATGCGATCCACTGTACAACGCGACAGCCGAGTGGTGAGTCTGAGTGAGGGGCATATGGCATTCATTGTGTCTCATCACATATTAAGGAGCAAGACAATGATCTCATTAGCTGAGACCTCCCGTCTTCATTTGTTAAGTTTCATTCTTTTGAAGGGGGGTTTCAGCTGAATTAATTATGTGTGGCCAAAATTCTCGGCCCGAACTCCTCTTTAACACGTCTTTCATGCTGAAACACCGTATCAATACAACTGTTTTGCCTTCGGTTCCCCATCCATTACGGGACTTTATTAGTGTCCTCACGCTGGCAGTAAAATTTCTGCACCTAAGTACTTTGGGGTGGAAACCCTCACCTGCTAAACACAGCCGATAAACAATGATTTTTTGAAGGTGTATGATATGAACGAAGGTGGCGACCAAGGCTTGTTTTCTGCCGTTAGTGATCACAGAAGTTAGGTACGCCGTAAGAATGATTTGCAGACACATGTATGGAGACTGCAGCCGACACTTGAGTCAACAGTTTCCGCAGTCAAACGATTTATACCATTGTCACCCAGGTTTTTTGGAAGGGAATCGCCTACAGTCCAAACCCAGCTGAATCTCTTGTTTATATTTTTCAGCAACTGAATGTGTTGCGCCAGGCCGTTTCATGTTCAGTTGGTACGATATTCGAGATCTCGCAATTCATCGTATAGATGTAACCCTCTACCCATACGGTTTTTGAAAACCCTTCGAGAGCCCAGGATTAAGAACATCAGTTGGGTTTCAGGTGAGTCTCCTGTCAAAAAGCAAATCAGTATGCAGGTGAGTGTTTAGGTCGAATTTTGTGAAACTTGAGTTCAAGTAGAACATAAGGTTGACGGAAACTCGGGGATTGCACCTACCTGATGAGCCCCAAGAAGGTCGAAACCGGACTTGGTTTATCGAAGAGCTTTCAGCGACCTTATGAGTAGTGTATTACATCTATTCAGAGGATCAGTTTTTCTGTGTAATTTTGTTTATTGAGTATAAATGTGTTTGACGAATCAACCGGACCAGCTTAATGTTACCCTATAACAGAGTGATAAATCTACTTTTGTGACAGTAAACTCGGTGAACAGATGCACAATCACTAACTGTCCCTTATCGAGGTGGGTAGTTCAAACTTCAGAAGTTGTCTCATGAAAAGTTTTGTTGGATAGGAGGAACATGCGGTAACCCCCTTTTAAATGTCCAACGTTAAATCAGTGATCTTAAAAGGGTGGTACCGCATTTTGGTGGCGCTTTCGCAATTTGAGTGGAGTGATATCACTCGACGGATAGGCGTAGGCGGCGGGGGGCGGGATACTAGTCCTCAGTGGGGTAATAAGGGGTGGTGGAGTGTAAACCAGGTGATACATCGTGCCGACAACTTATTTCACCACTTCATCCAGCTGTGTACGTCGAAGGTGAGCTTGCGAATTCCCCGAATATTGTTATCCGTTCATTGTCGATTGAGGAACACTTCCACTTAGCATGGACAGATTATACACCACGAAGTGAAGGAAACTTACCGCTGAACCTATTTCGATGTACTTTCTTATTTTCTTTACTTATGTGCTTTTTAGAACAGAATTCCTAACGGCTCGACTCATTCACTGATCGACTGTTTGCCTATTGGTGTTGCCGAGATGCCCTCCCATTTTAACATCTTCAGTCGCCTGACTAACCAGCCGTTGTATTTCAGCAGTCCACCAGTTATGGGGCACAAATCAAGCCATCCGACGGATTTCGTGCTGCAAACACTGATCGATATTACTGTCCTCTATGCCGGTTCGTTTGATGAGCTCAAGTATACCGGGCCAGTCTACTGGGCAGGGCCTGCGGTTATCTTGTCACCGCAACCGGGGCTAAATATCTTGCCTATTGGAAATAGGAGCAGCATGCGTCCGTCTTCTTCATAAAAAGTTGCCGGTGCATGCGTCTGAGTAGGCCGTCTGCTAAAGTAAACTGAAGGCATCTCCTTTCAATGCAAGCAATGGAAAGCAGTTTTGTGCCCTCATTCTCGCGAGTCCAGGAATGAGGTCAGTCACTTACAGCAGGTCCATTGTAGCGAGGCTTGCTGAAACCCAGACGAGGGCCAGCAACCGTTCTGAGGACGGCATGACGTCCACACAGCTGGATAACACCCAACAGCCTCGTCCATTGGGCTGTCGAGACACGGTTAATGCGTCGATGACAAACAGTTCAAAGCGGGGATGACTGCAGCTCACACTTCATACGGTAGTGGAAACGGAAGAAGCTCTTACCCCAACGTCTACTATCCAATATAAACTGGTTCATCTGGCACTGGACCGGTGAGCGCAGATTTCGATTATATGTGGGGCGTCCAACCATAGAGCAGATGAAACTGCGTGTCTGTCCAATGCAGGTACCGATGGCGTATGCTCCAGATCGGGCAGATACGTTCAGGAGCTTGTGGCGAAATACTGATGAACTGACAACGTAGGTGACGCGAAGGCCAGGTACACCATGCACTTTCATAGACGTTATTTCTGCACATGAAATACTGCGAGATGGAACTTCCGAAAAGAGTATATGGAGAATCGCTCAGAAGTGCAACACCTCCAGATACGCAGTACATGAGATAATGATGAATCACCAAATTAGGTTTTGTGTTTAGCATTGGAGTTATTTGGAGAAGAGCAGATCACCTGAAATTATTTTTTTAAATCACAGAGATGTGTTTCCAATCCTTTTTACCGACAACATGTGACTGTCAAATTTAGCTAGACTGCTATAAAAGCCACGTCCTTACAGGCCTTGCAGCGCTCAACAAATTGCCAACCTAATGGCTTGAGCTGGTACGTTTTGCACCGTTTTTGGATAACACGAATGGTAAGTACTGTCGTTAGCATCTGATTTTTATTCTTTGTAGCCTTGTCATACAAACATATGCTGCCACAGCGGTTAGTTCCGCTACTGGAGGAACCTAATATACTCAATGGTGGCTTGGTAGCGCTTCACCACACTAAGTCCGGAGTGTAGGCGTGTACCTGAATGGGACATTCTGAAATAGTTGGATTATTCGAGGATGGCCATTTGACTGGCCACCCGGATCGCTGTGTCTGACCCACCCCCCCACCCCCCGCTGTTCAAGCGGTGTGTTTACAGGAAGAGACCGACAGGTCTCCATGATTTAAAATCAAATAGCGTGAACGAGTGAACTCTAGAGGATATGATAGCCGGATGATCTTGTGCGAACAAAACTCACAGGAGCATTTCGAACGTGAATTTTGTGTTCACGTCTTATTATATTAGTAATCCCAGTTTAGGTGAATACCACATTAGGATAACTACGACGTCCTTTTAAGCTGGAACATCTGTTTTTGTCTTGTACGGTCATCCATTATTGATTTTTGAAGAGTTATTGCATCGACCTGACGAAGTATCTGCATTAGCAGGATTGGACTTGCAGGACACCTGCCCTCATATGCTGTATAAGTCGCGACTTATTTGAGATTATGTTTGAGGTATGTTTGCTCTAATGATGAAAGCATCACTGCACCGGTGCCGCCTAGTTCTTCATTACAACCAAGGTGATTCATCTTGGGCAGCTCCTAACAGACGGTCCGATGTCGGATATTAACGACTACTGGGAACAGATATCCAAAATGCTACTAAAAGACGGAACTTCAGTCTGCGGTACAAACCAGTCAATGTCATCCAAACACTGGATCTCTAATAGGACCATGGCTTTGCCGGAGACCCGACGACAGATTCCTCCTGACTGTAACCAGAACTTAACCCAACGCATCGTCCGACGCCAGGCGGAACTGAGTGTCCGAGAAGCTTGGTGGATCCAAGCGGTTGGAGGAATGGAAGAAGCGAAAAATGCTGGAAACTTCCACTGGTTCTTCTACTTGATTCGTTCTACTGGTCGTCGGAATCCTCTTGTTAGCGAAACAAATGAGGATCAAAGTAGTGTCCTCATATCTAGCATATGAGAACGTTTGAACCGTTTGGCACAGTATTTCGAACAATTCAATTGGTCACCCTCTACCTCCAATCCGGAATGCCGGCTTTCAACAGAAAGGTGGAGTGCGAATATGGGGCCCCTTTCAAACTCATGACTGTCCAAGTGTATATATCCACTCAAGGGTTATCGTGCACTTGGCCCTGACGAACTTCTACCTGATCTGTTCAAGGATGGTGGTGAATTACTCACCCAGTGCCTGTCTATCCTATTTGGGTCTATCTGAGAGAAAGAGACAGTGAGTTGATAATAGTGCCCATTTTCAAAACGAGCACTCGCGATGAATATAATAACCACAAAGGTGTTAGTTTGACTCCAGCTGTAACCGGGCTTCTGGCATCACTCTGATTATTCGTCGTTTTAAGGTGGCACGCGAATCCTTGACCAATTAGCAGGAAGCGGGATTTCGACTGGGCAGAGGCTGCTTCGACCTCTTCATACACCGTCAGACGTTAGGACAACGCCATATGTACAGACGACTCACAATCTTGGTGTTCCTTGACTTCAGGGGTGCGTTCGACTCTGTCCATCGGCCAGTGCTGTTAACCGCACTTGCTCAACAGGTTATACGCCAGAAGTTCGTGAACATAATCCAGTCTCGGTATTCACATACTTCTGAACGCGTGATGGCATTTACTGAGCTCCCTACAAGCTTCCCTACAAAGCTTGGTGTCCGAGAGCATTGTCCGCTCTCTCCAGTCTTATTCAACTTCGCCACTGATGAAATAATGGAGAGAATACCAGAAGGTCTTCAAAGCCTCGGTGTTCAACTCGTTGTTTGTGAGAACCTTGTCTATCTGGAGTACGCAGATGACGTCGTCCTCATGTTCGAAGACGTCTTGCAACATCACAGTGCAAAGTCGTGGTTCAGAACCTGTAGTCTCTGAACACACGCCGTACAAGTCAAGGAGAAACACTGGAGATTGTGGAGAATTTTACATACCTCGGTAGTTGTATTAGCTCTGAAGGATGAGTGTCTGATGAAGTCAGTGAACGAATATCAAACGCCGGGATCACGTTTGCTCATGTGAGTCACTTGTGGCGTAAAAACGGCATATCACTGTGTCTCAAGGGTCGCTTGTGGCAGGCTGCAGTAAGAGCTGTATTGTTGTATGGTTGCGAGACATGGCCTCTGCGGACAGATGATGTGAGATGTTTTCAGATTTTGTACCACTGGTGCCTCAGAAGCTTCGCTAGTGTCGGATGGTGTCAACGAATTCGGTACGAGGTAATTAGAAACGTGTAATTGGTTGTGCTTCTGGTACTTCCGTAGCGGAAAACATCGAGCGCCATCGATTGCGGTAGTTGGGCCATGCATTACTCATGCCGAAACACCGTTTACCGCGACGAATTTTGTTCTCCGTGCCTCCTTCAGAATGGCGCAAACCGCGAGGTGGGAAACGTATGACTTGGCAGAAGGGTGTGAAAGAGATAACGAAGAGTTTGGGTGTTGCTGGTGTGTAATTCCTACTTGGTGCCAACTAGACGTTCATAACCGACGTAAGCTTGTGATAGTGTAAGCTGTCTGTGTGGCGATCAGTGCACTCAGTCCATTAGGTATCTCAGTTGATGGGGATAAGTGGATAAATTCCGACATGGAAAACTATCACGGGAAACTATCCAAAATATGTGCTCAGAAAAATATGCCAAAGCAAACTGCTCACAAATTTTCACAGCTCTCCGAATAACGTCCAAGTGCGAATAAAGTCTTTTGAAATAAACAAACCACAAAGATCTTCCGTTCATAATTAGACTACTGTGTGTTGCCTCATCGGTTTCCATACTGTGCAAACGGCAGGCCCAGATATTTTGACTGTTTGGCTAGCACATTTTGTCACCACTGATTATCATTTTCTTTCATTATATGTGCCTTTTAGTCTGCTAAGGACCCTACTCATTTTCATGCGTTTTAAATGCTGAGCACTCACTCCTAACACTCAAATGCGAATTAAGTGACGGTGATGGTTACTACCCTCAAGGACTTCCATTTTCCACTACCATGCAGCGTTTACGGTAACCCTTTGGTTGCTGAAAACCGTTCGACAGCCCACGATTAAGAACACCATAAACGAGAGATTTGTCTGGGTTCCAGGTGGGTCTGCCGTCAAAACCAAACTGGTATGCAAATGATTGTACTTCACTAATTTCTTGTAATCTGGGTTCAAAGAGAACATAGAGCAGACGGAAACTCAAGGACTGTGCCTATCTGATGAGCCCCAAGAAGGGCTAAACCGGTCTTAGTCTGTCGAACAGCTTTCAGCAACCTTATTAGTAGTTTATTACGTCAATACCTTAAACCACTTTTGTGGATAATTATACTTTCTGTGACTAGAACAGTGTAGATACCTTTCTTACTATGTGGCAGTGGTTCCGCCGTTTTATCCCCTTGTAATAGACAGCCACAAGTAACTAAGCGGATCGGAGTAACTAATGACCCAGAAGTTTTCTAACGTGTTTATTATGGCCGAATATATTGATCGACATGGATAATATTCAAGCGCGGCATAATTAAAAGAATTAAAAGTAAATCAAAAGTAACAAGAAATATTAATCAACCAGGTCTCACCAGCAAAAGGTAGATTTTCTAAACAGGTTTTAAAGGCCAAATTGAGCCACGTAACTGAGACTATCATCGCGGCTTACCTATTAGTGGATTGTTATTGACCGAACACGACAGAGATGCTGAACACTGGTTATCTTGTCATTTCGATCGCTCGGTCATTTCCATTCCGGATATTTCGGTCCCCGATCGTTTCCACCGCTGAAACTCCTGCTCTTACAGTCACCAACTGATCTTTCTGGCTTAGATGAGTTTGTGGTTTACGGACTGCTAAAGCCACACTCAGTCCGCCCTATCAAAACTTAGATTATAATCAAAATATGTAATATGTAATTATTCCACAACTAGCACACCTACTTTTACGACAAAAAGAAAAAGTCTGATCGCACGCAAATAAGCAGTTTCTCATGCGGCTATGTTCACGGACTTATAAAGACAGAATGGAACCCCATCTCTAACACGCAACATATATCAGGATCATAGGATTTAGGATATAAAAGAATGAAAGGACTCGGTAATTGAGGTAGTACTAACCTCGTGCTCTGTCAAACCGACCGATCCAGGTGGCTCATAAGGATGTTCTGTGTCTTCGGTTTCACTACTGAGGAGTACGATTGTAAGTTTGGTTCTCTGTGATCATGCATGTATGAACTCCATTTCCGTCCGAACAAGGAAATCGCAAGGTTGATACGAGTGAGCTAGAATTTCTGGACCTAGTGGTATCAAACCATGCGTTGGAATCATTCGTTCCATTACCACTTCCCCAGTTCCCACCATTTTCCCAGAATATGTTTCCATAGATTGCGGATTTTATTTGGGGGGACGAAAACCAGAAGGCTTTTTTTAAATTTGCACCAAGGCATCATTTACCATATTGGTAACATTTAATGATATGCGATAAACTTATGCTTCCACGGGGGTTTCAACTATTGCTCTGGGCTATGAAATGCTCTAAGTTACTGATATGGCATGGGGACCAAAAAGCGGTTGCTGATGCATTACACAAGCTGACACCAACCGAAAAGCGTTAATCCACTGGAGGGAAAGCTCTAGCTTTGGTACAGTCATGAGAGAATTTGTCATCTTTATTATCCGGCGCTGCGATCACTGTGCAGGGGCGACGAAGAGCTGCAACAAGTTACGGGGTAAGACGATCAGCCAATGACTTGCCGAAGCCGGCTGAAGGCCTACCGACCAGTCGTACCGGCACCTCAACACAATCCAAGGTCACCCTTTCAGCGTACTTCACTTCTTTTGATCAGCGGTGCAGATAAGCAGTCGGGGCACTGCAAACAGACAACGGCTGCAGGCTACTAACGAACTAATTAGGGGCCGAACCAATCACAATCAGGCAAATTCGAATAATCAATGCATGGTTCAGAAATGTGTCCAGGATGATTGCTTGTACACCGATAAAAACGTAGTGAAAGCTTCCATGACCGAAGCAAAGCTTTTTCTTGATAGAATTCCGGGGTCGGGACACACTGTACTGCTCATTTCAAGAATAAATGAACCGTATACCCGAATATTCACATGGTTTTGGAATCAAATACCATCCAGGCGCGGAAACCCACATTGCCGATGAACTTCCACAACTTCAACTGGATGTTGTGGGTGTTGCAAATGACACAATAGGTGTTAATTTTACCCTTGTATTCAAGGCATTTAGCCTTATCTATATTGGGTCAAAGTAACCAAGCCATAAGGGGCGGATCATACAGGCACACAGCTGTAACGAGCGCACTGTCCTCTTCGGAATGGCTGGCCACCTCACAACAAACTTACGGGTGAGTTCTCACAAGAGTATTCTTTGCATCACGAACTTCACTTGTCGATGGTTGTCTTGTGCGGAGTACACGGCTAGTTGCTCCATCTCAACTCATCAGTGAAGTTCTAGCCCGCGGATGTGAGAGTCACACAGGCATAGTTCTTACCAGGCGCCGCGTCTAAGGATGCTTCTGATGACAAGGGATTGCAAGACACTGAATACTTCATTCACCAGAGTACAGCTTGTTAAACTTCAAACAAAAGACCTACGCTAACTGGTGTACCAGTTCAACCTAGAGACTATGCTTGGAAAGATGGGTGAAACTAGAAACTAGCATTTCTCCGCTGCATCAGATATTCTACCTGGATGCAATGAGCTTCTTTACCAAATCGCTCATCTGGCCCACCTCTCATCTTTGTTGGAAGATAACGGTCTGGTACACCTTAGGTCGACCCAACCACGTGTTTCGACAATGTGGACTTCCCGAAGAGATACTCACGGAGAATGTGTTCAAATTTACAAGCCGTGGCGTCCGGCTGTTCACACGATTGAGTGTGAACCAAGTAATGGTAGGCAGGTATATTGGTTAATCCGGAAATTCCAAGTGTAAGATTCTCTAATGTGTGCTACAAGAGAGATTCTGCACTCTGTTCTTCGTACTTAGGATCTTTTTTATACGAATTCTTTGCGTGTACCTGGTACGAAGGGGGTAGATTTGGAATGTTGGTACTGCATTTCCATCTGCCTGGTCCGTTACTCTTTCGACAGACCTCCAGAAAAGAGAACTGGGTGCTCCTGCCGGTATTTGAGGCGAGGCTAGTGTACAGCGTCATATCATCCATTTGTCAGAGCATTCTTTCCTCATTTTCATTATCGTTGCAAGTGTTTACGGTACGGAGTTCGCAAACTTGTCTCAACTCAGATTAACATCGCGAAGCTGTCATACAAAATCATCTTGCAACGCGTACGAACGAACAACTTCTGTGTTGATCAACCCACATTAAAAACTGATGACTGACCGTATTTATTACCACCTGTAAATTATAGTACAGTGCATGCTGTTTTTCCGCCTGATTTGTAGATTATGACTTCCGGGGCGGAAGACTCATTTTCTTGTTTTTCATTGGAGTTTACTTCATTTTGGACGGATCTTCACATACTACCTAAATAAAAACAATACCTCGCACCTATACTGCGAGTGACCCTTAGCCTGTTCAGAGCAACTGAGTACACAAATATGAGTACACAACCAGAAGCTTACACGCATACGAGGCGGAGCGCTAGCAATCGGTGTTCATTGTGGAGCCCCTCCACTGCCATTACTACGTACTCGGTGGACACGCATTTTTAAGCTATACAACTTTCAGATAAGTAGTTGGCTTAACTACTGCACTGAATAGATGTGGCTTTGTAGGGAAATGAATAAGATTTTTTGATCTCACTAACCTGCTTCCTCAAGTTCTGTTTTGGGTTCATATGCACATTTTCCACTGCAACTGGAAAAATCCGATTTAATTCGGAACAAAAAGATTGTCCCACATTTCAGACAAGCTAAACTTAAAAACTGGATAAAAGAGACAAACCATCGAAGAGTTGTCAACGTCTTGGTCATAGAGTGCAAGCGAGTGCGCGCTTATACCTATCGGAGCACATTCTGTCGTGTAAGCAGGTAAAAATTGTCAGCTCACCGCCACGCCTGGGATGGCACGCCATTTAGCTACTTGCATGTGTATTTTAAATTCTCACTTTCTATACTTTATTTGCAGCAGTTCCCGGAGAGGCGGTGGGAGGAAGACATCGCCCGTTTTCTTGTGAATTGAGAAACTCATATGTGACATAGTTCACGCACACCTACGATGATTGACCCCAACAGCATAGACACTAAACCACGTACGCCCCAAAGACGACATACAGTTAATGACCTCAAGGTGAGTCTCCCTTTGACGCTAGTCAATGAACTGCGCTATAGGTCATACGGACAAGCCTATCTGAATGATGCTCATCCTGTACTCTCAATTCCGTTTCCGTATCGCTGACTTATTTTTTGCCCAAGCTTCTGTATAAATCGGATTGCTTTATGATAAATGTTTGTTCTTCCTCACCCACAACTGGTATTCTGATTTGTTTACCTTCGGGCGTTTTCAGTTCAGTCCGGATTTCTTCCTCTGCTAGATGACACGTGTTTCCAAACTACTGTTGCTACGTATTACAGTCCACGCATAAGCGCGCATACAATGCTTGAGTAAACGTTGAAAATTTCATACAAATCGTGGTACGGGTAGCAATTCAGCCTGAGCATGAGGACGTATTTTGTGCGAGTAATAAATCAGATTTTCAAGAGCTGTCAGAGGCCCGTATTGGAGAATATCAAAACCAATTTAAACAGGTAGGATTCTCCCTCCAGTGATCTACTAGAAATTATGTAGTGTGTAAAAATGTTTGTCAATTTCTATACAAACCACACAAGGTATCTAAACTGATAGTGTCCCAAGAAAGGATCGCTTTTATGAAAACTATGACATGATGATAAATGAGCAACGAGGTGAGGAACCTGATGAATCTAACAGGGCCGAATTGTTCCTAGTCTGTAAATTTGGCTATGATACTGATGGTCCTGATTTAAGGAAATACCGTGGAAAAACAGAGAAGCTGTCACACCTAAGGTCGTGTTGCGTAACAGCCTGAGTGGAGATGGTGTCGGTTTGAAGAATTGCATATTGAAGAAGAGGAGGCCCACAAAACTGAGGAATTCAACACACTCATCTATGCCAGTGGGAAAGCTTCCGGTGTGAAGTGTAATGTTTCAAAGGAAGTCCACTGGGGTAGTCCACTGGAGTAGACATCCGAGAGGGAAATAATATCGCACTGTGTCGATCCAGACGTAGAAGTGAGCAGGAATGGTCAGAACAGCCGAAATTTTCATGGAGAATTCCACCGCACGGTAACGAGTACTGTTTAAAAATAAATGAGCCTCTTCATAGGAGAGAAATATTATTCGCAACATAACCTCTCAGATGTACGGTGAGTCCTGTTACAGTAGAGCATAGAATAGTATAAATAAATGACCGATTCCAAAACAGTCTTCCAAGAATAGCTTGAAAAACAGCTGGTAGACTTACTATGGACAAACTTTCGCCTTTGACACAAAGGCTTCGTCAGACTAAGTGATTAGGCAGAAGACTGGTCAAGTTTTAAGACAGAAATAGCACCAATCAGCATAGTCCCTCTCTACTAGCAGGCTAAATCAGTGTTAGGTGTAGGCAAAGAGGTGTCGGTTGTTAGAGTTGGTCAGCAAGTGTTAAGGCAGATGGGGGAACTTACAGAAATTTGGACCAGGTGTAGGGTCTGGTTTACTTCCCAAAAGTTCTAAAAAGGCAGCTTAACTGAAACCAGTTGCTTTAGAGGAAGTCGTTGAACTTAGGAAAGGATAATCCCGTCAGTTCTTTACAGCCCCCGCTCAAATCACTTGTGCTGCACCTACATCCGGTTAGTATCTGAGGGAAAATATAACCTAAAGTGCCAAATGGTTCCACTTCGTCTCACCGAACTGAAGTCATCGTTTCAAAGTTTCAGTAAAACTTCAGCACGTCCAGTCTAGTTTTCACCTCATCAAACCACCAATTCCTTGAATCATCAAATACCCGAATACTCAGTTTATTCGGAGCCAAGCTAGTTTCCAACGGATTTTCCAGCTGCTCTCTACCAACTGAATATTGAATATTTGCGAAACTCAAATTTCATGTTTCCAGTAGTTTTACCAATGAATGCACTCAGTATCACGGGTTTTTAATCTCTTAATATCAATAGGTCGTTGTAGTATCGTTGTAGTTTGCGTTTCAAGTGTATGCTTGAAACAGTGGCACTAGTTACTGTGGAGCTCTTCGTTTTGTTAGTTATGTATTCTATCAAGGCACGCCACAACAAGTTGGTAAAACACGGACTACCGCAAAACAAACAGAATGTCAAGGACAAATTGGAGAGTAGTAGAGTGAAACTGGAGTGAGTCGGTCTATCAGTGAACCGTCGTAGTGGTGTTCGTTACAGTGCTTCTCTGGATGAGGGGTCATTGCACGAAAGAGGGCTCCGTGGTATCTTTTGGGGTGAGGGTGGGCTATCTGCGTAGATGTTATGTAGGACCGTGGAATAATTGCAAAAGCGATTGTCAGAACTTCCAGTAATTATTTTCTAAACAAAATATTCTGTAGTCTACGACTGGGACTGATCCTTTTGGAAATACAATGCAGCTCCTACTGAGCACCTCTGATTGTTAGCCTATGTTTCGGTTGATTCCTAAAAACAATTTATTTGAGCTACTCGGTATCCTGATTGTGGTGGTTGAACGTAATTTTTTCCCTTGCTTTGTTTTCGTTTTCCAAAACGCCGTCATCGGAATTTCCACTCATATGAAATTCATCTGTGTGAATCGACGTTATGGTTGGCACTAACCAGTGACAAAAACAGTCTACTGCAAGAACGCCACAAGTTCAAACTGAAAATATTTCGAAATGGAAAATTAAATCCCGTTTTAGGTTCGAATTGTTCCAGGTTCGAGCTGCCGATATCTTGAAACAAGTTTTATCCAACATCACAAACGAGAGATTCAGCTGGGTTCCAAGTGAGTCTCTCGCAAAACCAAATTTGTTTGCAGATGAGTGTATTTCGCCAAGTTTTATCCACTTTACCGGGGACGGAGTCATAAGTGCAGTGACAGGAAAGAAGTGCCCTGACGTGGAAATTCGGTCGCTTCCATTGTCTAGTCAGGTGGTTAGTCCACATCGACTTCGCAGCAATAATTAGTTGACCGTAGCGTGGTTGCACTAGATTGGTGAGTAAGCGAGTCCTGGGTAACAGTTTAGAATTCATAGAGCAGTAAATAGGGTAAAAGTGGTTGCAACAGGAGGTACACGTCCACTGTCCACCAAAGCGCATCATATTTTGAGGTGCAAATTTGGCTAAATCTGATTTGGCATGGAACAGGCCACGATATGGAAAGGCGAAGTGATAGCTGCTAGGCAGAGGGTCTTTGCGTTTCCCTGGTTAAGGCCTGGATGACTTACCATGCCAGCCATGGGTCATCCCACAATCTATGGCAAGAAATCGACCCTAATTGTCGTCATGCTCTCATATTTTACATGAATAATCAGGCTTGTGTTTGTCTGTCGTCGTGCTCTAGGCCTGTGCTGGGCGAAACTCACAAATGATGCCGGCTGTCGATAACGTCCTATTCTGAAATGACAATCAGATGTAGGCATTTCTCCCCTGATTAGTGGCATGAACTTCTTGCTATTGATCACCTATCCTATAAACAGAAGACCTTCTTGAACTAAGTTCATGCTGTTTCACTGTCCCTTTACTCTTCACTAGAGCACTCTTCCGAGTGGTTTTATGACATCTAAGCGCTTCTATTTAATACTACTGTGTTGCTGTCAGTGATGAGCCCACGCATGCCGGCAGACAAGAATTTCCTCACTGAACCAGTAAAAAGTGTATAAATCCCCAAGGGTAGCCAACAGTAACACTAACAGTGGTTTTCGACAGGGTAGGTAGCATTGGGAAGGAGTGAATCAGGTTGTGAGATTTTGTAGCGTGGAGGACTCTGGAGGATACTCGGTTTGAATTTGTTCAGCTAGTTTCTCTCAGTGTAAGATCATCCCCATCATCATCATTATCATCTTCGTCATCATCATCATCATCATCGTCATCATCACATTTGCCTAAGTGCTCATACAGGCGAACCGTTAATCACGCACTGCTATTCTTTCCAAAACTAAACATCTCAGAGTGATGTGAAGCAAATCTTTTTTGACCTGCTCGCTGGGCTCACCCATTGGTTCGCGAATTTTCCATCATCGATTAAGGAAGCTTCAACAGTGCTGTTTCGTGAGTGCTTCTGCGACATCGCTAGAGGAAAAATCGCACATAAATGCATTTTTATTTGGAAGGTAAAATAGGTTGCTTGGTAGACATAACACACTATTCATGAGGTTGTTGGAAACTTGTTGACATCCCACTGCCGGTTTCGCCCTTCTTGGGGCTGATCAAGTAGGCGCAGAGCATCATAAATGAGAGGTTCAATTGTATTTAGTTGAGTCTTCTGTCGAAAACAAATTCGTGTGCAAATGAGAGTATTTGTCGAATTCCGTCTAATTTAGGTCCAAGTAGAACATAAGGTTGAGGGAGACTTAGGGACTGCGCCTACCTGTTGAGCACCAACAAGGACGAGACCAGTCGAGGAACGTCGAAGAGTTTTCGGCAACCTTGTGAGTAGTGTGTTACTTTTGGACTGTTTTGGTGTTTGTTCTCAATCAGAACTAGAGACGCCTCCGTCGGCCGTCCATCTTGGCCCCATCAGGATTCCAGTGAAGTTATCTATAGGGTGTTTGAGGCAAGATCACTATGGCAGTATCGTCAAGATCTCTTTTGACAGAATGACAGCACGAGTTGGTCCTTTCGGTTTCGGTGTCCATTTATTTCACTTTTTGGTATTTTACACCAGTCGACTGAAGAGATGCAGAAACCTCGGAATTTGAGTTCCGACTTGATCTGCCATCTGCGGACCGAAAATCACTCGCTTTTTCTATAAGGATTGATGTCATTGTGGAAAGATGGGCGATAAATTGATCTTGTCGCGTTGTTTATATGAATTCAAACAGGTTAGTGAGTTTATGGTGAAAAAATAGTAAAAATTAAGAGAACAGTCAGAATTGTTCGAAACTAATAATGAATGGTGCGGTCAATAATGGACGAAGAACAATATTTAGGTTTGTAACGTCATCTCCAGCAGTGGTCTCAGAAAAAATGAGCTATCCAGAAATGTGCTTCATGTTAAAGAGAATAACCTGTCATTAGTTGTTCCTTCTTCAATAATCTGTGGCACTAGACACTGGGGCTATCAGACATTGAGGTGGCTTTTCTAGCCTTTCAGTTTTTGGGTCGATACAGGCTGTTTCGCCGACCAATCACGTGTCCTACATGTCCCATTTGTGTGTCTTCTTTATGAGGCAGAAATAGGGAAATGAAGAAGCAGCGTTGTGGGTTCCTTGGGATGCCATAAATCCATTAGTCGCCACGTAGGCAGTACCAGATGTTTGCAGCGTCTGCGTTCATCAAGCTGTTGTGTTTTGGATAAGTAACTGATGAGGTTTCGGTGGATTTACTCACCTAGGAGGATCCGTTCCCTTATGTTTATGCTTTTATGTATATTTCTTGTCATTCTGGTTGTGCGGAAGCAAACAACACGAGAATGGCAGTGGGCTAGGAGACAGCATTTTGACAGCCCCTTGAAAATAGAAATAAACCGTTTTCTAACTATTGAGCTGGCACGTTTGTTACGGAGAAGCATTCCGCCTGTGGAGGATGTCGGAGAGATGTTCATGGAAGAATGGTTCAAACGGGAAGAGACATTTTGTTCAGAAAGTGAGACAAACGCTTGTATGCATAATGAGCTCCGTTGTTATGCCACTGACGAATTGAGATAGCTAGATAGTTTTCAGATTGCTGATTTGGATGTGGTCAAGTGGAGCTAAGTTATTGCACTTTCAACAACCGAATGTCATTTTACAGCTATTCAGATTATATCCAGCATTGCACATCCAAGAAAGCAAATTTCGTTTATTCCTGTGCCGAATCTGTTTTTTTCATGACTGATTTTACGTTCTCCTTTAGTTGTGGTCACCTTGATTTTTGGTTACCGATGAAAAAATGTCTGATGCTTGGAAGTCGGTTTTCCCCGATCAGGTATTAACTGCAGCAACTGGTATTAACAGTGGAAACTGAAGTCACCTGCAACGCGACTAGTCCCGTCAAATCCAACTGATTGACTCAACCTAGTGTCCAGTTTTTAGGCAACTTATCCCGAAATAACAGGATTGTTGTACTCGTGTTTCAGGAGACACTCTCAATCTACTGTTCTTGCGGAATCAGTTAGCAATGCTTCACTAGTTCACACCCCACCGTTCCACTTGAAGTTAGAATCGGTTACTATTCACCCTGACGGTTCCACCGGTACGCGCTGGTTTCTAAGGCCGGTTATGTGGCAGTTGGTCATACCCTTTAGGGCCAAGTAAGCACGACTAAATCTGCAGCACCGGATAATCGGTTGAGTAAGGAAGCCAGCTATTGTGCATGTTGCTGTTAAACGTCGATGTACCTCTATTTTAAAATTCAAACTCCTTCCTATTACTCATTCACTGGGCTTTTAAATGCATTTTTCTGGATCTGTCTAACAAAAAAACGTTTTGCGAGATTCACTCATTTGTAAACTAGTTTGGTTTTAATGAAAAACTTAAGTGAATCCCAGCTGAAACCAGCGTTTTTTATATTTTTCGACTGAGTGTGCCACACAAAGGACGATTCATGTTTCACTTGGCACGATATTCAAAATATCGCAGTATATTTTCTTGAAGGAACATCATTTATAAGTTTGCTGAAAGCAGTTCGTGTCCTTCTTCGGGCTCACCTGGTTGGCGCCGTCTCCAAGCTTCCGCCAGCCTTATTTTCCACTACTTGGATCCAAACTGTACGCAATTCGCGAACTACACTCATTCTGAAAACAATTTGGTTCTAATCGGATACCCAAATGAAGGGAATAGCACCTTAAACGAGAGATTCAGTTAGATTCGTTAAGATCCAATTAATTTGCAAATGAGTGAATTTCGTTGGTCCTATTTAGGTTCAAGTAGAACGTAAAGTTGACGGAAACTCGGGGACTGAGCCCCAAGAACGGCAAAACTGTCCGTGGACTGTCGAAGAGTTTTCAGCAATCTTGGGAATAGTTTGCTTCAAGAAAATACACTTTGGCATCTTGAACATCGTGAAACATCAGGCGGCCCTTGTGCAGCACATGCAGTTAAAGCTCATCACGAATAAGAAATTCAAACGAGATTCTGCTGAGCCTCCCAGTATAGCCGAATTTGGTTGAAAATGAATGTACTTCTTCCCATTTGGGTTCAAGCAGATCATAATGTTGACGGAACGGACTGCGCCTATCTGATGAGCCCGAAGAAAGTCAAATTCGGTCGTGGGTTGTCGAAGAGCTTTCAACAGCCTTATGGTTAGTGTTGTGTTCAAACAGCATTTTGCTGATGGCCACAAATGCGACAGTCAACTCCGAGTTGACTGTGTAATTTGTCACCTAACACAGGACTGTTTACATTTGAGGGCTTCATGAGGTCATTCAAACTAGGTCAAATAAACTTTCTGCGTCACATACGTCGTTCAGAACGATGCCTGTTTGGTTTGTTTAAGTTATGCATTCGGAAAAGACATTTCGTTGTGTTTACAAGCCAGTGTGGCCTCATAACCCAATACAGCTATTCCAGTTGATTTGCTCCGTTATAAACAGTGTCCCGTCGTTCAATAAGTCTGGTTGTCACAGTCCTACTCACTGGCGTCGAGGTACGACACATTTACGCTGTGAAGGACACTCCAACGAAGTTATTACGGGTGACAGGGTGCCGAAGTGAGAATGCGTTTCAGCTTCTTGTTAGAACACTGAGGGTGTTTTGAGGGCAATACGCGTCATGCGGCAACACCGTTGTCTTGTTCACACATCTTCAGTTGCTGAAGGATCTCAGGGTTGAAACTGAAAAGGGAACGCTGGACAGACACTTCGCTTTCAATGATTCCTGCCCTGGGTGGTACATGTTACAAGTAGGACTAAATGTAACGAAAGTGAATCATCTATATTAAGCTAGACGTGGGATCAGAAAAATCTGCATGTTTGAATGAAGGTCATCTAACAAACGGACACTTGTGTAGACTATATGGGAAATATGGCCTGGTATTTGCCAGCGTCAGACGAGAAAGCAACGCTAGGCCAGTTAAGCTGGAGGAAATGGACAAAGTTCATCCGTGTACGAAGTTAGGGTTTGGGGATTTGAACGACTATAGCCCCGGCAATCGTGAGGTGACGTGGTCCGGTCGCCTTGAATAGGTTTTTTGGTACTTGGTACACGGTCAGAAATGCTTTGCCCGATTAACGGTATGCCCCATGTGAGCTGAGTGGGCTAGAATAGAAGTCTAGGTTTTACCTCTACATTTCATGGAGAGTCACTCCGGGCAATTTTCTCTAGTCAGTTTAGACAAGCATCATATTGTTGGTAGTGTGAGGAGATTTGGGAATTTGTGTGTGTGGAGATTTCGTCCTGAAAGTGAAGACAATCTATGCTGAAAAGCCGAGAAGCACTGTACAGCTGTTTCATCCTATAAGTAGCTCAGTGGAAGAATAAACTTCACCCGATGAGTGGAACTTCCATCTGAGAAGTCGTTGCTCGAGGAGCCAGTCATCACGTGTGCCCACGTGATGTGGATCCCGTGATTGAAGGATGAGCGGCGCTATATCCTGTCTGAGTGCGAGTTAATCACACTGCTGATCAGCCGCCTGTGGCCGAAGGGTTAAGCGTCCAAACTACTAGTCAAGAGGTCGTGGGTTCGAGACTCCGGAGTTTCGTGAGATGCGCACTGCTGAGGATTCCCAACAAGGATGAAACAGCTGTAAAGTGCTTCGCGGCTTTTCAGCATGGATTGGCTTCACTTACAGGACAAAATCTCCACACAAAAGAGTATCATATTACCTACTTAACTGGCCTCAAGAACAGCCATTGAAAAAGTCAGCACCTGCAGTTTGTCATTACTTTGCAGACGCAGAGGAGGTGAAGGTGAGGAGATACATAGGATTTTAGCGGTGTTGGGTGTGGGTCTCACAGCTGCGGACAAGTTTCTGATTAATGTCTGCCACCGGTGACTAACGTGACTAAACTAGCCAGCTGGGGCCTTGATTTTCCACTGCCCGGTCAGTGTTTGGTCGTCATTTTATTGCCTCCACCTCGTAGTTGGTTGACTGAAAGCGGCTGTGTTATACAGTCAAGCCTGTTGAATGATAAGCACGTGGCCTAAGCGTGGTAGCTGATGGCTTGCGACTGGCTTATCTGTTATGCGCGACGTGCTTCTGTTGTGGACCATTCAACATGCCCCAACAATGCTGATTCGATTTCCCTATAAAGCCCTGATTGACCTTCGTAGGCGTGGACCGTTTAACACTGAGGGCTTTCATTTGATATCTGTTCACTGTAGCCAGGTTTTCGTTCCGTAAAACGGGCTTGGGTGCAATAGGTCGCCCCCAGACAACCTAACGTCGGTACCACAGATTTCTGAGGATGTTAAAGACATATTTCAGTTCGAAGTCTAGGGTCAACCTTTCTATCTTCTGAAAGTATTAGTTTGAAGACAATATCGAAATGTGTTTTATGCAAGTTTGAAACAAGTCGTAATTTTTCATTCGTTTGTGTTCCGGCAATTTTCAGGACATGTTTCTAACGAGCCAATTGCTCCACTGAGACTGGTCCTAAAAGTCGCTGTTATTCAGGTTTTGTTGTGTCCGGCTTTATTTTCTGTTTTTTTTTCTTCACAGTCACACAGAATGTAACAAACCCTCTGAGATCCGCTGACTGCTTGGCAAGTTGCCTGAGCCGAGACCAATGGCTGGAACTACCTCCGCAACTACGTCGCAATCTAATAATCATTCCATTCAGATCGCGCCAGTCGCACTTGAAACAGCTGTTGCCGAGACTTGAACAAGTTTTGGCGCACCAGAACGTGTGCTACCTGATTGTTATCGCTGAGCAGGTAAATGGTGTTACGGCAGCTGCCCGTCCATTTTTCAACTGTAAACAAAGACACATGAAAACTGAATGAGTAGTGTGATGCTCACACGGTGAGCTTTTGCACATTAGTAATGCATTTCAGCATAAGTTTCGCTTGAAGTACTTTGCATCTTGTGAAACTCTGTACTTCAGGCTTCATCGTCAGATATTTCAAAGTTTTTCTGGGCTTTCGGTATTGTCGTAGAATGTTGCTGGCATTTATCATGTTTTTTCATTATTATCTCTCAACCTACTTTCTTATCAGATTTAATGATCATTCTTCCGTGAGCTCCAGCCACCAGCATACAAAGAGGTGACTAATAACGTCTCAGCACTCACTTTTGTCACTTCACACTTGCCTCTTAGACATCCTCCCCCTGCTTTATTGCGTCTTCCAGTGTGAGAACTCTGAGGCAAATCGGCTAACAGGCTGCTCTGGGGAACACTCTTGATAACTAAGCGTTAAAGATTTGTAACTTTTCAGAAACTCAAATACAAGAACCTTGTAAGGTAATCGAGATTACTGCACTTTCGTTAGCTGGACTCCATGGCCTCAGCATTTTAGTTGGTTCTGAATCTGCTGCAACGAGTAACGCCTTCGTGGGCGCAGCCTTCCAGATGAAGCTTTTTACTTTACTAAATCCCAGTAGATAATCGCCTTTTCGCTGTTCGTTTGCAAGCATCCATATGAACCTGCACTAATATCCGATCCTTATTTGTAGTTTCTGCATTTGAACTAAATAACTGCAGTTCTCATCCTGTGAAAAATACTTCCTACCACGAAATAACCATCTTCCTATCCATCCTGAGAAGTCCAGATATTATCCTAGTCGCCGGCGATCTCACTGAATAAGTAGGACGTCTCAGTTCATCAGATGGACATCTTGGTGGCCAGTTCGGCTTGAATTTGGGACATAATGACAGTGGCGACTGTGTTTTGCAGCTGTGCACTAATCACCAATTACCCCTGAGTAGTACCGGGTTCAGACACAGTAGATGTCATTGCGCTAACTGCTATCCCCATACTAATGAAAAATCATGGGTCTAGATTTATCACATAGCTATTAGCAATCGATGGAAAGCCTCTGTTCCTGATTGTCGATCTTCCTGGACCACTCATGTCGATTCAGATCGTGCTCTTTTTCGGTGTAAGTTCTCTGGAATTTTCTTAGGGAAGTCCCTTTTTGATTGTCCAAAATCTCACTGACCAAGTTCAAGAATCTTATCAAAGTAGCAAAATTTTAGATGCCATAACCTCATGAGACTTCAGCCCTATCTGGGAGGAGATAAGTACTACTGTTCACACGGCAAGGAAATCGGCATGTGATATTTCTGAGAGTTCACTAGATAAGCACTAGACTACAGGGCGTTAACTGTCACGTCTCGATGCGCAGTATAGTATTCCTACGACTGCTGAACACGCTTTATCCAGAAGAGCTGTAAGACGTGTGGAAAGATAAACCCGATGGAATCATAGGGCTTTGAAAATGGGGGAATTTAGTGTAGCTGAGAAACATTTTGATCTGATACACAATAGGGGACCGCAAAATGACCGCTTGTGTTGAACACTGATGTCATGCTGTTGATGATGATGATGATGATGACTAATATACAACGACAACCAGTGTCTTGGCCGTTGGGCTGATTATTTTGGACAGCAGTTTAATTAGTCATCTGCCCCTGTACCCATGTCTTTCTTTCGACCTGCTCAACTCAAGCGTGGTCCGTGGGTTTTACTCTCATTATATGAAGTACTAATATGCATTTCTGTCTTAAAGCGCCATCAAACTTAACAGCTGGATGAGCTCCCACCAGCGTTGTTCAAGAAAGTTGGTGAATCATTGCGTTTTGCATCACCAGGTTGTCTAAACTCCTTTGGAGACGAGCATGCAAGCCGACCAATCACTGCACATTTATTCAAAGAAACTACCGGAAGCGATTGCTCCAACCACAAGGGACTTGCTCCAGTCGCAACGCGCCTACTAGCTTCAATACTAGTATGGCGTCTAACCTCATCGTCTACATATACTTGGCCGAAGACGAATGACCTCGATGTTCGTGAATATTCTGGTGCCATTTTTTCACCTACTTTTGCTCGAGTTAAGGTTTACGACGAGCTATCCGAAAGTTCCCCCACGTGTAGTGGGGTTCGTAGGGTATATTTATCAGTTGTTATGATATTCGATATGTCACAGTAAATTTTATTGAAGAAAATTACCGATAGGGTTGCTGAAAACTCTTCGACAGCCCACGACCTGTTTCGCCTTTCCTTGGTCTCACCAGACAGGCGCAGCGCCCGAGTTTCCGTCAACCGCATGTTCTACTAATTGAACCCAAACTGTGAGAAATTCTTTTGCAAGCCAGTTAGTTTTAAACAGGACACTCAAATGGATCCAGATAAATCTCTCGTCTAGGATGTTCTTCTGTTGAATCTCCGGTGAAAACCAAACTGATATGCAAATGAGTGCTTTTGTCGAATTTCGTGTAAGTTGGGTTCAACTGGAGCAGGAGGTTGACCGAATCTCGGGGCTGTGCCTACCTGGTGAGCCCGAAGGAGGGTGAGGCTGATCGCGTGCTGTCGAAGATGTTTTTATCAACCCTGTGGTTGGTTCCTTTCAAGATATTTAGATTTGGTTATTTCAGCTGTAGGTAGTCCGTCCTGGCGATTTTCTCTCGGGACAAAGGACTTTTTGTATCAAGTCTTTATCCCGCTTCCTTGTCACACTTCATTATGACTTTCTACCCTCCTTGTTGTACGGCAGTTAAGCACCAGTTTCCATCAACGATTTTGTGCTCTTGTGATGGTGATGATGATTTAGCGTACTATCAGGAACAGATTTTAAATGAGTTTTCTAAGGTATTCTATGGGTTAAATAAACTTGATTTTCTGGAGATGGATGGAAACCAGAGGACCGACAGATATCTGTTGCAGAGTGCATGGATTGTTCTACTCTCGGTCAGTAAGTATTTTGCTGACACAAGTTAGTTTCCAAATGAAGCGAAGTAACGTCTCGATGAAAAACCACACATTTCGTTGTCCGGCGAAATTTCAGATAAAAGTTAACTCCCAGGATATTACAAGTTGAGTTCCTTCCCCTTGCTGTTATATAAAATGTTCTACTAAAGTTTTCCCCATGTTCAGGGTAAGCAGGTAAAAGAAGATTTGGCTAGGTTTTTTCTGCAATGAGTTCGGAAGATCTGAAAAAGTTTAAGTTCTGTGGGTTGATGGTTCACATTTTCTATCCTTTTTTCACAGGTAGGGAATGATCCGTTCAATAAAGGTGCTTTAATGAATTCTGCTTTTGTGGAAGCACTCAAATGGTTTCCCTTCCACTGCGTCACATTTCATGATGTCGACCTTTTGCCTCTGTTAGATGAAGTACCCTACACGTGTGCAACGTATCCTCGTCACGTGAGTGTACTGATCGACAAGTTTCGCAATCGGTAAGTTCATAGTGGTGTACCTACCAGCCTATAACACAGACTGAATCAGAGAGGAACAACCGTTTTTACTTTGGACTGGCAAACGGGGGCCAGCGTATCCTGAGATGAAGCGTTGTGTTCAGGTTTCTTCGTCAAAATTAGCGGCTGGTGTATGGTTCCTCCAGGGCGAAGCTTCTTTCTGTATTGAACCGTATCGGCAAGATTCCGCGAACTGTGCACGATCAATAGATTTGTGTAAGTATTAAGTGTAATTAGTTTGTATGTGTTTGGAGCTCGAGGTGGCCCATTGTTTAAGGTGCGGCTTCATTGACCGGAAGGTCTGTGGTTAGAATCCAACATCTGCATCTCTACTGTTCCTCTCTAAGCCTGGGCAACCTGGAAGCATCTCAGCTCTTTTGCTTTCTTCGGGTAGCACGGCAGTTAGGCACCGAAAGCGTGTTACGGCAAAACGGTTATGATTAGAACATCCTTATTTTTATGAAGTTTGTATATTCTATCTTTTGGTTCAGTCTCCTATTGTGGTTGGGGTCACAACCTGTAAGAAAACATTTCGTAATTCAACTGACCTGTACCGATGGGTCTGAGTTTGTCGGATATGAAAATCAACGGGTCAGAAATGAGCATACTACCTAACAGTTAGGCAGTACAAAAAAGTAAGAGCAGAACACAGGTTTTACTACACCTGTTACCCGCTAAGGGTTTGTATGGTCAAAAAGGCAACTGTACTACACCATGAAATGACCATTCTGGTGAAGACATCGATGAAGACCTTCCTCAGTATGTCGTCACCAGTTCCATACACGTCCGAGGACTAAGTGTTGAAACCAAACCAAACTGTTCACTGTAGTTTACTAGTTGATCGAATGTACGGAGATCGATGAATTACAGGTACAACTGAAGGGTTAACAGCCTGGACTCTATAGGCACGCACTGTCCACCACCCATTCGACTGTCTGTCCTAAGTCGTCCTCTCACCCCAACCCACTTGAACCCAAATTCCCGAAAGCAGTTCCTTCTAACCAGCAGAGTGGAACCGACCACTAGCGTGGGGGCAGCTGTACCCCAATCGGTTATCCAACTTTCTGCGCCTACTAATAGCAGGCCTACCTTCTTGTAAATGTATGGCTGTAGGTTACAAGCGCTTTTTGTGGAAGTTTGGTTGAGGTGGCTGAGAGAAACGCACCATTTGGAAGGAAGGATACCTCATACGGCGGCCTGTGCATATTTGCATCTGCGGCATTCTCGAAGCGTTCGATACGCACCATCGGATTGGACAGGCCACCCATCAGTCTTCAACGTAAATTTTTTTTTTACAGCATCGCATGCTTGTGTATAACCACCCAGTGGATCCGATTCAAGTTGGACTGGAGCTTTGTCTCCGCCGGCTAAAACCTTATAATTTGGTTGCGAGTGAACCGTAGCTCATGAATATCAGTAGTATTAGTAATGCAACACACCATTGGATGAATAGATCTTTCACGTGAATGACCCAGTGGGAGAAGTGTACACGGAGCAAAACTTGCAAGCGTGGCCAAGTGTCCGTAAACACCGGTTTGTACAGTGGAATGTCAACGGTGAAGATAAAACAATCGGAGTGATACGGAGCAAACATTCACTGATACGAAGTCTGGAGGTCACGTGTCTGCAACGGGCGGGTGCCCTGTTACAGTCCTCCGTTTAAAAAGATCCAACACATATATGATTTGGGGTCAGGTATGGCCTCCAAGCTTTGGATCGGTGGCCATGTGCACCTTGTGTGTCTGCCTCCTATTGCGTTATGATAATGCAACATGGGTTCGGTTTTTGCAGATGGAAACTCTAAAGTAGACCGTGCGTAAAGTAGATCGTGCAAAAGGTCAAGAGCTAAGTGATGAGCGTTACTTAGATGACGCTGCCGTGTGTACAATCCACAGTTTGGTTGGTTTGATATAAGACAGATGTCACCATGTAATGTATGAAACCCTGTACAGTGTGCCAAAGTGTTATTCTTCCCAACCGGCTCATACACGGTTTGGATTGAAACTCCATAATGAACTCATGGACCGAAAGTCCTGGTGGAGACTGCACTTTCCATGTGTTGCGCGGTTAGAATGCAAACAGGCGTCCAGACTCCGTAAATCTCGATTAGAACACTTAACATCACGCGACCATGTAAATACTCCTTAAAAACATTTACCATTAGTACTGGTTCCACACATCGGCATTGATAAAATGAGTTCACTGTGGTGGTTGTGGTGACCCAGCCAGTCTGTTGTGCACCAACCTACATGAAGCTGTCTCTGGACTGCCGCACGTGATAGGAATGTAACTTCAGGCCTTTGGCTCAGTTTCATCACCGTCATAACGGTCTACGTTGGCATTCTAGTAGCTTTGACCACTTACAACAGTGAGCCAAGTTACGGCTTGAACACAGCAGTGTCCAAACCCATGAGGTCACATCCATCCAGTTTCCTGTTGATTCATGTTGTAGACTCAACATGCGTCTCGCGTTTCAACTCGTTTCCGCATCCGACGGGGCTTGGACTTCGGCATAAGGTCGCATACAAGTCACCTGCCTCTGATTAGGTGTGTTTATGAACGGGTGATGCATTCATGTTGAAGGTTGTCAGTGACCCCGACAACATCTAACTCTTGTGAATAGGGCGGTTCAGTACCTCCTCGCCATACGAGCGTTTGAGGATGTTTTTATCCGAAAATGGAAAATGATCGAAAAAACCCACATGACATGCCACACACCTATCCAGACTGTTTTTTGGCTGCTGTCCAAAATAAGGTCAAGCTACCTCATCATTCTCCTGGTTCCAACAAAGCTAGCGCATACATTGATGATTATTACGTAGCATCCGTAATCACACCAATAAGAACTTTTTATCCGGCCATCTTTCACCTGCCGTTGGTCCAACTACCACTCACAGTTCGTAAGCCTGAGTTGTATTTACTGCAATTTATGATAAAGTACACACTGCTGAATCTCCAAGGGGAACAACCCCTTTTAGATGGTTATTACTGTGCTCAGATAAAGCAACTGAATTAGTAGATCATTTAATTTAGGACTCTAGGGAAACCAAGGTTTATCCTTTCATCAGAAGAATCATCTTGAAAAAGGGCCGCATTCAAAGGTGGTCCACAAAATATCCCTTTTTGTCATTTTCGTACTTTACCCACTTTTGAACAGGCCATGACCTTCTTGGAAGCCTGCTCTCTCTCTCTCTTTCTCACACACACACACAGTCTGGTGAGCCAACAACAGCAGAACTATAGATTGCCGTTCTCTTTTTAGAGCTGTCCTCTATTTTGGACCGCTATCTTGGAAGGTTTTTCAACAACATTCTTATATTCTTTTCATCCTTCTAGCAAATGGAACTAATATGGACCACGATTAAAATAAAATAGTAAGGCTTTTCCTTGCTCATTGAATGCATTGTCAGGTTTCACAGTTATGCAGAAATACAGCTAAACTATTTACGAAAAGCATTGTTACAAACAGACTTATAAATTTTTCAGGCGCCAGTTTCCAATTATTCTCGTTAGTTTGCCCAACCGTGGGATGGTTCGTCAGCCCATACGATACGGCGTCTCTTATTTGAGTGAACTCAGCGGAAGTTCAGGAGGAGGACTTTTCAAACCAGGGTAATGAGAATACAAAGACGATAAATAAGCTTTTTCAGCTGGACACCGTTTCGCTTCGTCACGCCAAGTGAGTGGGTCACCAAGCTGGTAGCCTACTCACTTAGCCTGACGAAGCCTCTGTGTCAAAAGCGAAACGTTTCCAGCTAAAAAACAACCGATTGTTTACCAGACCCTTCTGAAACGATGACTTCTTAATTAGTTCCAAATATTTTCCATCATCAAAACTGGTGGCAAAAGAGTGATAAAGGATAGCAAAGGATGTCAAAAGAATTACGTTCCTATTCGAACACTCCTCGCACACGAGGACTTTTTTAGGCGCTTCATAAGCTACGTTTCCGACCCCAAACAAATTACCTGAGTCTTTGTATCCGCTTCAATGGACGGTTATCTTCGATACAAAAGTTTAGGATACCTATAGTTCTTATAATAACACTGATCACACCAGAACTTGATTACTGAACTTTTTTCCTCGTCCTTTAAAGTTCACTGTGTCACAGTAGTGTGACACGAATTACAGATCCACTTGACATCGCTTACGAACTTCCAACAAGTCAGAGCAGCTGCAGCCAACGCGCACGCTTATCCAGTCAGAGAACAGTCGAAGTCAGGACACTTTCGCCTATCAATCTGATTGGAGCAAGAGGGTGACAAATACCGCACCACCTAACATCCGCTTGATTGGTTGAAGCTCTCACACTCCAAGCGCGAGTACCCTGTCTTTAGGAGGGGTCCGATAACAGACTAAAAGTTCAGGTGGTAGATAGCTGAACTACCTGAATCGTTTAGGATTATGTCAAGTGGTTTGAGAGAGTCGTTCGAAGGTTCTTGCGCAATAACATCCGGGCACATTCAGATATTCTAGCCAGTCTGTCACGACATTACATGGCGCCCACGTTTCCAACACCCAGTGGGACAACATGCATGGGCCACCGCATGTCGTTCGAACAGTTTACACCCTCAAGTAAACAAGCAAATCTCTACGGTCCACGCTCAGGATCGGCGACTGAATAGTGTAGCTTGAGACGGCATCACTAATCATCTGAAGTTTGGTTATTATTTTGTATTTTGCAGATCGACTAACAGTGCTGGGAAGTGATTGTTTTCATTCTTAACGTGATCGAATTTCGGTAGCCGGCGAACTTCACACGCCTTTCAGAGGGACATGAATAATCGTGTTTTCTCTCAAAACAATCCCATAGATATGTAAATAGGAGCAATAAGTCGGATACGATCTGGAGAGAGTCTTTGAAGTTAGACAATTGGTCTCAAATGAATGTCAGTTAACATAAGAACGTTATGAAAAGAAGTTATCATCTTAACCGTTAAGCATAACAAAATGAAATGAGCTGTTCGTTGGTGTAAATTTGGGGCTGCATCGAGAGCATTCTGGTATGTCACACGAACACCTCATAAAGTTTTCTCCAGCTCGAATCAAAAGTAAGCATCATATTAGTGAGTTCGGTGGCTGGGTGGTTTGATTACGACGATCGGAATGTTTAACGTGCTAGCACTACCCTTGAAGCATCAAACTTCAGAAGGGTTTGCTATGCAGAACTGGGCCAGTAGATTGTAACTGGTCCAAGAAACAAGTATAGGGCCTCCGTTCAGTGCTAATTCGATATTCATTTTCCGGCGGTACTACTCTACGGCGCTTTCCTGAGGAGACCGTAACAGATTTTTACGTAAGCCATAAAACTGCACGTCGTCCTTCAGAAGCGATGTCAACCTCCAGTCAGGGGAAATTAATCAGATGCAGAGTTGTACTGAACATGAATTCCAAAAAAATTGTGTACAACATTCTAACTGCATTTCATACGTCAGATTGATCTTCGATTTTCCCCGACGACTCGTCTTGTAGGGAGAATGTTTGCTAAAGCTCGTATTTGTCTTACATTTCAGCTTACCATATGCTCAATTAATCGGTGGAATTTTGACAATCCCGGTGAAAATGTATCTTCGTGTCAACGGATTCTCTAATCTATACTGGGCATGGGGAGCTGAAGACGATGATATGTACGAAAGGTCAGTGTGAAACGGAAACCCTTTTGTTGATTCCTGAATTGTGTTTGACGACTTTGATACCTAGGTCGGTGATAAATCTTTTCCATTTTGACAGGCTAATGATGAACAAAATCCCGGTGATTCGTGCAGATCCCAAAGTATCTATGTTCCGAATGCTTCGACATCGACCGAGTCCCGCCTTCCCAGCGGACCTGAGGTGAGTAAACCGATTAGCTGTTCGCTGCTTCTTTATAGAGCCAACAGTTATTGTGTTCATGCAATGAAGTCTGTTGGTAGTAGGATAATTTAGGGTTTTTCAATCGGGGTTCCGTCCTCTGAGCGAAATCAATCCGTGCCGAAGTCTATAAGCGCTGCACGTCTGTTTCATCCTTATTTGGATCGTCAGCAGACTGCATTTCACGAATCTGCACATGGATTAGAAACCGCGACCTCCTGGCCAGTAGGTGAAGATTAAACCGTTCGGCCTCGAATGGCTGAACAGCAATGTGGCTAACTCGTACCTGGGCACACGACGAGTAAACCTTCCATCTGACAAGTCGGCACTCATGGAGTCAGCAAGTGATTACGCGATGTGAATTATGTAATTGATAGATGAGGGGTGCTACATCCTGTCCACGTGTCATCCATTCACACCGCTGATCAGCCACTCGGGACCGAACGGTTTAACCTTCGAATACTAGCTGGGAAGTCGCATTTCCGAATCCCCATGACTGTTCGTGAGATGCGCACAGGTGATGATTCCCAATAAGGATGAAACAGGTGTGCAGTGTGAATCTAGGTTTTTCTGCATAGATTGACGTCACTTACAGCACGAAATCTCCTTAAAAACTTCCAGATCTCATACTACCATCACGAACTACCTGTCCCGAAGTTCGCCAATTACGCGATTCTACACGGAAGCTAGTGCAATGAATTGGGACCCTCTCTGCAATTTAACAAACACTCCCTTACAAAGGCCATCTTTATCGTCCACGGAGAGCGGTACCACGGTAAAACTACTTTAGGAAGCCAATATCTCACAAACGATAATTGGAGTGGCACCAGCGACTCTCGTTTTAGCTCGAACCTGTGCGCCAAATCAGTGTTAATATTCTCAATCGGCTGTGGACGTTCTGTTCAGTAAATGGACAAATCCAGAGTCGAGGTAGTTTAAAGCTGCTTCAGACCCACACAAGCGCATCACATTATTATTATTATTGCTATCATTATTACCACTAAGGACATGAAACCACCATTTAAGTCATGACACTGGTTTGCGCTCAATATCTTTTGCTAAGGTTACCAAGTAAGAACGATTGTAACCGTTTTGTTAACATTGCCTGTTTTCAAAAACCAATGCAATTTCAGATCGCAGGTCCTTTCCTTGGGTAAATCTCGTTATCGACTTGATGGCCTCAACAGTCTGAACTTTACGGTGGTATCACAGCAAGGCTACGCTTATGAAAAACCAACGACCGGAAACTGTTCTACCGAATGCAGCAAGTTGGACAGATTAAAGCCCAGAATGAATCGGATGGTGCACATGCGAATCGACGTGGGACGACCTCCGATTTGGCTAGTTCCGCAACAATGAGCCTACCATAATTACGGTTTTGATATATTTTATTTTACAAGCGAATATTTCGAAGTGTGTGTGAATTTTACTGTAAAGATGAGACGTTGAATAAATGGTATTTTGTGCGAAAGGATGAGGGATATGGGGGTGCGACAGAGCGGGCTATATAGTAATTTATTAAACCAAAAAACAAAAGTTAACAGTTAATTAATAGACATCAATACAGACGCACATCACTATGTAGAAACGGGCCCAGGCTCAATATATCGCAGTCCGTCTGAAGAGAGAAGTTTGTATGAGGTATCCTTCAAAACCATTTCATTTGATAGCAACCATTCAACCATTAGGGTCATTTTTTAGCGGCTCAGTACTGGAGGAGTCCGCTGCGACAACCCACATACTCGGAACCCAGAAGGCTTCCGTTTCTATCCGATAGGCCAACTCAGACAACTGCTCCAGCGCTACCGGAAGGTCATCATTGATCAGAACATAATCCCACATGTGACCGTGTGATACTTCCATCCGCGCGGCTATTTGAAGCATCTCGTGCAGTTGAGTTTCCTGAGTAACAGTGAGAAGTTTTTAGAAAACGTTATGGACGGAAATCACTTGCGAATGACGAAGAAGTACTTTTCTGGCTAAGGATGTTAACTGAACAATATTATGAACTGCACAGCATGATTACTACTTGAAAATGGCACGTACATTCAGCTTGCTCTTCGAGAAGTGATCCGTCAAACGAAGTTGATCCAAAGATGACGTAATATTGTAACCAAGAGATCCCAGTTCTTCGTCAGACTTGCGTAATGACTGCCTTAGACGAATTAGATTGAGGGAGCCCAAACGTCGGTTAGCGCGATGCGAACCAGTCAGTCTAGGCGTTGTAGGAACTGACCGGGCCGGTGAGGCACCAGCTGATGGTGTGGAACTTGAAGTGGACGCCTCAGCGCTTCCAGGACTTCGTTGGACCAGTCGAGTCTCCAGGAGCACATCCAGTGCAGGTGGTTTGATGAAAATGACGAAAGGCTTTAGTATGTTGGATCGAACCAACCGAAGGTTCTTTTGATGTGTGATTGAAAGAGAGAAAAACAAAGACTTGTTTTGGGATTTGTCCTCCATAACTCAAGGCGAAAGCTATACTCTTAAATGAGTAACTTGACCAACTCCAGAATAATTTTTGAACATTACAAGATGGAACCCATATACATTACTTGGCACCGACTTTAGTTTGTCACCAATGCAGCATCTCTTACTCGATAGTCTGCCTCGAAAACAGCAACCTGTCCAGCTTGAATGATCTCCAACACAGCATCCAGACATAAACCGATGGCTCCTTCTTTGGCCACTGGCGACTGATCGATCAAGCTGTGGAGAAAAGACAGAAAACAAATAACGTGCCAAACCTGACCGGTCAAGGCACAAGAAATCCCTACATTCCATGGGATCACGTAGAACGAAAAGTTAATGTCAAGCTGATTGTCAGGAAGGGATCTTGGAATAGCCATACTCCGCACATCATGAAGCTGCATTACTGAATTAACAATATATTCCTCTAACTAGAGTAGGACGAATACTTTTTTGAAACCTCTCGCCTCAGAATTGACCTTATTTAGTTGAAGCTGCATATTGGCTTTCATAGCATGCAAACTTATTTAGGTTTAACTGAGTTACCTACGCAGTTTGATAATATAAGTTGCAAGCATAAGAGACTTTCATAACCTGACCGGGACTGTAAGGGACAGAAAGCTAGCCGGAAATTCCTTTGCATAATTGGACATACAGAAGGCATCAAAAGTAGTGATGTGGATAGAAAATTTGCGCAGAAAATGTGTGGTATTCCCAAACAAAGTTTAGTGTAGCCCACACTTTTTACAATACCACTCCCACTTTTCCAGTGCGAATTTCGTTTCGCAAGTTAAGTCAGTCTAGACGGAAAAGCCGAGTAGTGCTTTCCGGTTGTTTCAATCTTGCTGGGAATCATAAGTGGTGAGCATCTCACGAAATTCCCTGAAGCTTCGGCTCCTGAAGCTGTCAGTAGATTCTTGAGACCTACACCATTCAGCCACAGTTGGCTGGCCAGCAACATGACTGATTTGCACTTTGTCGGGTTATAATGTCACCGTCATTCTGTTGCGCTTTCCATGTCATGTGACGTGTTATTGACTTTTCACACGACCCATGGAGCACTGTTTTCTGAACAGTCATCTGGTGAGAAGATCTTTAGGACGTCAGTATGAATTTCTCCTGGTGAGTGATGTCAGCCAATGCTGAAAAACCGAGAAATACTGCACAGATTTTTTTAACCCTTATCCGGAATAATTAGCAGTGCACATCTCACAGACCTCCACGGAGAGATTAGATGCACAGATCGTTTGCGGTAAGCACGTGTAGGCCAGTTACCAAGTTTACGAGAGGTTGCTCAATATCTATGCCGTTCTATAAGGGATCATCCGTGGGTTTAAGCTGATAAAAACGCTCCTCGAAAAAAATTCTCGTACGAATCAAAATCTTAGTTGGGCATCAGTCTCAATGGAATTTAATTGACGTAAAAATGTAAGCCGAAATAAGTGCAACTCAGTATGCAGTCGAGACTTGGAAAGGCGAGGGAAAGTGAGTGATTTACTATAATAAACGTGAATAAGTCTGTTGGCACCAAGCTAAAAATCTGGACAGCGCTGTACACGTATTTTATCCTTGTTGCTTATCAGCAGCAGTACATACGCCAGAGAGACTCGGACTCGCGCCTCCCAGGTTAGTAGTTGAACACCATGTCATTTGATCGCAAGTCGCCGGTCGACAAAATGATTAACTTGTACCAAAATAAGCTTTAACACCTCCATCCATCAATCACACAGTTCATATCACTTGATCCAGTTTCGGCTATTTACTGACATCCTCTTGTATTGAAGGCTCACACGAGTAGTAGTATTTTTTCAATCTGAGCGGATTACTCGTAGCTTGTAGGTAGTGATGAAAATTCCATCGAAAATCTCGCAACTCCTCGCCTGATATACAACGTTGCTCTATTTTTTTTCTACCCTGGTTAACTGTGCTCCAAACAACTGATCCCAGTAACAACCAAATTCACTATGTGGAGAACAGCATACAGCTTCTTCGCATTTCGGCAAACATGCTTGTGCAAATGGTTTCTTTATTATACCTCTAGTTGCTTCGTCACCCTTTCAACTTTCGTCATCTGTCGCTCAAATCGAGATCATTCTGACGGGTTGTCGCAGCAGTAGCTCTTCTACGTCAACAAAAAATTATGTGCCGTTACATTCCACCTGTCGTTGCTATAACGCTCCCGTTGCGGTTTCCATGAAAGGTTGCAACTGGACACCCATATAATGAAGGTGTACCGATTTTCTTACTTTACTGAGTGATGGACAATTCCCATTCACAAGCTTTTGGTCACATCTGATGAAGTGTGTATGGTGGCCCTGGTCGAACGCATAGTACAAACTGCTGGCTTAGATGGGTATGGTGATTTTCCAGCGGGTGGTTATTTGAGATTATTGGAAGAAACGATACGTCCAAGTCACAACAGTCGCTGCATCATGATAAATCTACAGTGAATATGGACTTAGGTAAGATTGACGGTGTTCGCATAGAATCGGGTGATGTAGCGCCCTTGGTAGCATCATCAAGGTCGATCTGTCAGAAACCCAAATCGACACCTATGTGTGACGAGCGCCAGTCAAAAGGGGTCTCCTGGGCAAAGGACGGAGAGGATGGAACCTATCCATCCGTCACATAACTGAAACCACGAGCGCATATTACTTGAGCGATTATGGTGCCATGAGCATAATTTGGATGTCTCGGTGAACGAAGTTACGATACTTCAGGCTATACTCTCAAGCTGTCGGTGCAGAAGGAATTTGGTTGTTGATGGGTGCAGTGATAGTTATCAAAACTCCCATCTTGTGCCTGAGTAGACCTTTAGAAGCGCGTGTGTTTATCGACCACCCTTAAGTTGTTGCTGAATTGTCAATTCTTGCGTTCAAACAGTGACCCCATTCGCTTTTTAGCGATGGGGCACATTTTTTCTGCAACAACAATAAATTTCAGTCGTAAACCGGTAACTCTTTCCTCCCTCAATAGTTCCAGTTGCAACATGGGCACCGGAGATGATAGAACGTATACTTCAAGGGTTGTTGCAGACATTCTAGAAACAGCTACAGAAGTTTGTACAACAAAAGGTGGAATTGAGGGTAAAACAGAACACCTCAGAAGGCCTTCAAAAAAGCCAAGAACTCAGTCACTGACCAGTTGATGAGTCACAAATCGGAATGCAAACCAAGGGCTGAGGAGAAACCATCGATAACCTATTTGATTGTTCCAATCTTAAAGTAGCAGCTCACAATCGGACTGTAAATCGTGCATGAGGATGTATGACAGGATGAAGCCTTAATACGCTACATCATTCAAAACTTCATTACGAGGACAAAGTGAATACAATCTACACAATCACTTGTAACCTGTATACAGTAAAAGCCGGCAGCACACCAATGAGTCTATTCTCCCCTTATAAGCTCGGATTTTATAAATCGGTATAATAACACAAGAGTATAAGTAGCTCTGTTGATCAACGATTTGGCCGCTCTGGTTAAATTTCTTCAGGAGTGAACCAATCGGGAAAATAAAAACAACCAGGGGTCGACTCGTGTTCCCAAAATTAGGGTACACATGTAAGGGGTTTCTTGATTGGCCGAGACGAAAAGTCAGGCTTATAGGTGAAAGTCCAGGGATATTTAGTCTCACTTTTGGTTCGCGCTGTTCATAATCCCGAAACAGAGCTGACACCGCCCAACAGTCATTTCGGATGACAGGGGCAGGTTTTGCATGAACTGCGAAAGCTTACGCACAGCATCATTCTGTAAACCCAATTAAACCTTTTCAAACCGTCTCTCTAGGTGCTCGATAAAAACACACTACTTGATAAAACCAGTCTGAAGTTCCAGGTAAGAGGTCGAAAGCAGTGCTCCACGTAGGTGGGCATTGAATGAGGTGAAGTGCTGCAGCTTTTGTTCTCGATCTGAGAAAACAAAATGAGCACGGGGCTTAGCTCTAGTTGTTGTGCTACCAGAAAAGCGAAAACTCATTCTAAAAGTATCGCAGCACAATTCGTCTCGGCTAGCCTACGATAGCCACTGTAGAGGGGTTAATTGCAGAATGTTGCTGGCGCACGCATGCCGTTTTTACTTATAATATTCCGATGTTCTCTCTTCAAAGGAATGTAGGTAAACAAGAAAACAACGGCAGAGTCAGTGGGAGTGGATGTCTAGAGGTTCTGGTGAAGCACTAACCCCTCCAACTCAGTACAAAACCGCTAGAACAGCATCTGTGTATATTTGACTACAGACAGGCGAACTCACCTCTCTGCTTCGACAAATGTGTTGAATTCATCTTCCGTAACGAACAAATAGTCAACACCATGCACTTCACCTTCCCCTGGTTTCCTGGTAGTGACTGTGTGTTTAAATGAAAACCCAGCATGAATAGCATTTACTGGGAACAAGTTTTTTATAATCGGAGAGAGAAAATTGCAGTTCAGAACCACTTAAATGACACACAGAGAATCTAAGTAGACTTTGTTAGCTAGTTTTCACATTGTTTTTAAAAGTGCAATGGAGCACTGACCACTGCGATGTTTGCAGGTGAGTATTATACCAGTTTCCGTTGAAGTGGACTACGGGAAATATATAGTGATCACGCCTGAGGAAGAATAATATCGGAACAGAGAAAAATGGTTCGATTTCCCGGACCATCCACTCTTACAATTGTGAAATTGAAATTCCGGTGAAATTATTCTCTGATATGATGCCTCTAACCTTCAACACAACGATTCTTCAATGGAAAGTTAGTCTGCCGAGGCTGATTTCTCGTTGACATCTACTCCCGAAAACCAGAGGAAAGAGGAGAAAAAATCTAATTTCCAAAATACCTGTTTTACTGACCCAACATCGAGAGGGAGATGTACTGTTATTGACTCAGAATTACTAGTCAGCTATCACATCAGAAGATTGACTTCGGCAGACTGATACACAAATCATGAAGGTTCTCCTTAGCTGTACTTGACTAGATTTAGCCAATAGTTTCGCCTAGGATATGCACAAACTATCAGCCGCTGGAAAGTAGCGCAATTTCAATACGTAGTGAAGGGTGCTGAAACTGGAATATGGCAAGAAGCCATGCATTACAATCGGATGATTGCCGAGTTTCCAGTGATCAAAATTAGGCTACAATTACTACAGCAGAATAAACGCTGTAGTTAGGGTAGATGACAAAAATTGGCCTGTTTCCATCAAAGTCAATGTGGGAGCTGATACGAATTATATAGAATTTTTGTACTTGACAATTTTGTCTCTGTCATTGACCAGCAAGCATAATGAATAATGAATTACCGAACGAATGAATGAATGTATGTATGAATGGACGAATGAATGAATGAACAACTACGCTTGATGGAGCGACAATGCCCTGGTCTCCTCACAAGGGCTGTTTAAAAGCATCCAGGTACAACTAAAAATGGCTTACGAAAAGCATGTGATGTAACTCTTATTAGTCACCACCTCGGTGAGAAAATCCTCTGTGCAGTGACCTCCCGATATCCCCCGAGAGTTTATCATCCAGGAGGAATATTAGGTGAAAAACGGGACCGGATTATACCGTTCACATATGCTGGAGATTATTTATGCAAAAGTGCACTTTTGAACGTTCCATTCTACTCAGTATAGTACGTTCCACTTAAAAAACAGCCCCAGGAATTTTCGAAGGTGTTTAACTTTGGAAGGATAACCAATTCCAACATATCGTACTTGATCTGCACTGCAACAATGAAATTTTATTTGTGCCTCAGTGTTTCTCATCGCTGTCTTGAAGTTCTCCAATTTTTCTGGAGTGAATGCACCAGATGCCCTTACTTATCCGTGACTAAACATGTCAGCGCAACACAGTGAACCTGAATTATAATTCACGTTCACATCACCCTCTTTTGAACAGTCCTCCTCCTGTCTTGACGCAATTGTTCTCATGAGTCCATACCAAAGGGATGGGGAAATGCTGAACTCGAGTTTTGCTCTTATTAAGGCTCATCAGCATATCCTTGGTCGTACTGGGGTTTGATCTCCCGACATCTGACCTGAAAGGCGGATGTGTTACAACTGCTCCACCAGCGCACGCTGGACACACCAGAATTATCATATCTAAACAGGTGAAAGGGTTCGCACTTGAGTGATCTGATTGGTTTGCCCAACGCGTAGAAGGACAACCCAGTAACTGTCCTGGTTTCTTCGATTGGTTGCCCCGCCTGTCAGGACTTCCAAGTCAGGTAGCACCACGGGCTCTTGAAACCTATTGATTTATAGTTGCTTGCCCCTCCTCTGAGTTATCACGAACTGGTGCATTTTACATCTAGCTGACACTATATTATATATATAATTGTCCGGAGGCTAGCCGCCCCTAATAACCGAACAGCACGTTAGTGGGACGAATGTGTCACCTGCGGGCTACGGACCAAACGAAGGCACGCCCTGATCGGTCAGAATGCCAGGCAATATGGAGCGAGCATCTTTAGTTCGACGCTTCTCTCCCCCTCACGGAGATTCTAGCACGACCTTGTGGAACATTCTGTGATTACCCTATAAATACAGTTGTAATACCTTTCCTTTGTCTTCATAAAGGGCTGTCTGAAGCTATCGTGCCTTTTGATATACCACAGTAAGCGGAACAGGAAGCCAAGGACCGACATAGAGTTGCACGACCGTTCAGCAAGTCACAACAATAATACATCGGAATCAGCGATGACTGTCGAATATTCGTTTGTCCATCCCATCCAACTCTGCTGCCATATTACAAGCAATAGGCATACTGATTTTGGGATGTTCCAACAAATGCTGTTATGGGCACATCGCATGTTAAATTAACGACCAAGCCATTTCGTGTCCTGTAACACAAACTGGAAAGTCTTTGTGTGGAGCAACTAGCATTAATAAAAAGGCGAATCTTCGCCGATTAATGGATGGGTAATTTTGTCAACCTACCTTGTTCACGGTAGGTTGCACAACCCTCCGGCCTATATACGACACAACAATGTTCACTTACGATTAAGATTATCCAAGACTTACTTCGTATTGGCTCACGAAAATGAGTTGGATCTGTGTTGATCAGTTGCTGCACCAGCTCTGTTTTCCCAACTCCTGGAGGGCCTGGAACGGGGAAAATTGTTATGTAGAGTCATTAGGACTGACGGAAACTACTGCCTCTATGAGGACCAGTTTTATAACAGAGAAGAGAAATGAGTCTTCTATCAAGTACCCATCGACATTTTGCCGAGATTAACACACTGATTTGAGGAATCGTCCTTGCTGGAATGTAGCTCCCACAGGGCAAGGCAACTCAAAGTAGCGCGCTTGGGAGACAGACACAGGAGAGGGTTGTCACCGGTGTGAGTGAGATTGTTGAGGGAATGTAAGTGCTTGACACATAGGCGTGAAATGTATGCACATCAGTTTTGTTGTCAATAATTTTCTCCACAAAAAATAACATCATGAAGATATAACCGATTATTAAAGTGAGAGCGTTTAAATTCCCCTAAAAGGATATACTTAAATTCAGCGGTTTACAAAAAAAGGTGTTCATAGCACTGAGAAAACTTTAGTAAGGCACTCATGAAGATACCATGTTTGAATTCTTGATTTCATCACTAACTGGCAAGCTAGGATATTGAAGAATGTTTTCAGCCTCAAAGCGTCTCTCGAAAAGCAGTTCGTCGGATTGAAGATGTACGTGGAATACCCTCACTTTTGTAACAGTCAAACATACTACCAGTGAAACGGTGTATATTACTGATGAAGCATGCGATTGGCCTATGGTCTGGTGTCCAAGCTCCGCCCCCGCATATGATGGTAGGTGAAGGTTATCTCGGAAATTTTGGAACCGCTTTGGATTATGAACTGCACGGTTTCGGATTTTTGCCGGCTTTTCCGGCAGTGGGCTAATCTCTCCTTGACCCACGTTATTCCCGAGCGAGCTGTGTCTTTGCTTCATTTATCTGCAGACCAGCTTCCCGAACATGCTTCAATACGGCTTTCCGGTGAACGGCGAGTTCTGGTTCCGAATCGCTATATACGACTATATCGTACCAGTACACAGTGACATTCTGTAGTCCGTTCGTTAAACGAACCATCAAGCGCCGGAAGGTGAAGTCGGTAGCCTTCAAACTTGACTGAAACATAGTTTTTCATCAGCTTGACCCGTCTTAAGTCCATCACGGATTCTGCTCACGGAATCTGCACCCAAAATTGTCTGCTTTATGTCTGGGCTGATCGGGAACTCGCGCTGCACGGAACTGTCGCCTAGGTGCATTGCGTGCATTCATAAAGTATCATTTTCAGTCGGTATCCATCCACTGCCCCAAGGCTAGCATGCACGGTTTGTATTCAGCTTCGTTCCCTCTGCCTCAGCGACACCCTGCCCCTTTGTCGGTTAAGCACAGCTTCCTCTTCCCGTCTATCTCAATAATGGCCTGTATTTTAGCCTGTGTAACAGCACTGATCGCAACCCACCCGGGAAAAGAAGAGTAAACCAAACCGTTATTATTGACAGATAGCCGGGTACGGCGACATTGATTCTTTCAGTGGCCAGACAGCCTACAGTTGTAGCATCGGCTCGTTCGAACCTGCCCAAGCGATTCTGTAATTATGGCGGCAAGTTGTTCGGTTAGTCGGTCCGCTTTGGTCCGCAGGTCCTGCTCAGGTGAATCATCCGTTTCTCCTGCGACTGCAACATGGCCAGTTGCGCCTCAGCCAATTCCCGCGCCAGAGGCACCAGCTCCTCCACGCTCAACTGGCCGGTTGCTCTCGCCAACCGCAACTAGGCACCAAGCGCCGGCTGCCAAGCTTTTCAGACAGCAACTGCTGATGCAACAATCCTTCCAGTCCAGGCAAGGCACCATCCAGCCACTGCCGCAGACTGGCGAAGAGCACCGTCGGGTCGCATCCCGGTCCCATCCTGACCTCACTGAACCGTCTCATGGTTTCATTCTCACGCGTCCTTTTGAACTTTCATTGAGTGTCGAACAATAATAAACGAACACTGCAAAGCGGCTCCATAATTTTCTTAATAACCTTCACCTTCCGTCAGATGTGGGGGCGGAGCTTGGACATCAGACCATATACTACTCGCGTGCCGCATCAGTAGTATACGATGTCATGCTAGTATATTACAACCCATAGGTTCACAGATGGAATCAATATTTTGTTTGGCCATTTTCTGTTAAACTGTTTTCGATATAGATACCAAAGTGGGTTTGAATTTATTAATACTGTGACCAGTATTTACTGCATTTCGCCAATTTCCAAACGGAAAATCATTGAAAACTGCAAAATTTTGAACGTCATCCAAGGTAAGTGGAGAACCTGTTCAAAGGTGTTTCTGTAGTCTAACTGAGGTAAAAATGAGTAAGTGATTGGGCCTTTGTTGTTACCAGCCTCTGTAGCTCACACACACACACACTCACACACACCCACAGTATAAGAAACGTGTATGCACAAACTATCCAGCCTGAAAGAGTTGTCAGGTTACAAATAAGACTAAAGGTACCGCAGTTGCTCATCTTAAAGAGCTCAACCATTCTCTTAGAATAGTCCAGGTATCATGATGAACGGTAAGGCGTTGAAGTTCAGCTTTTGAATGCAGCTGATACCAAGGTGGTTGTTGATTTATCACAGATCTGCTACTCTCAACACAGAAACACCGATCAGTCTTTAGGTTGTCAGATCCCAAGTATTACAGTCATTTGTACCTACCCGAAGGTAACTGCACCGCACAGACGATTCATTCTATTCCCCTCACCGACCTATGGAGGTGGAGGCTGCATAATCTGGTTCACCGGATGTGGAGATAACCAGCATGATAACCAGTGGAGTCATCTTCAGGTTGCATGATCGAGTTTTGTTGCGCTCAGTCAACTAGGTGGCTTTTCTAAAACACCTACGTCAGTAGGACTCGCATGAATCATGGTAGGTTGTCCTAGATACAAACCTAATAACGGGAATTGTACAAAAACCTTGGTCTAACAATAGGTGGACTGAAGCATGTTGGTCTTGTCATTACTTTTCAGGTATATACCAGTTACTCAAAAAGAAAACTACCAATAATGCTTTAGGAGATTTCTTAGGTGTCAATCCTCAAGTTGGAAGTCACATTCATTGCTTAGAATGCACTGCTAAGCATGATGCAAGTTAACTGCACTGCTGATCGACTATACGTGGTCCACGGTCAGTGGAGAGAGTGGTGCGGATTCCCATGAGAAACGCAGTGGTGATGATTCCACGTAAGGGTAAGCAGTCTTTCTTTGGTCGTTTGAATTTTACAAAAACGAGTTTATTTCAACTGTAGCTGTTTCAACTGAAGTGGACTTTCATGATCTCTTGTTTACCTCAGATATGAATAGTTGTCACGGATATAAGTTGGATTATTGGAGAAAAATAATTCCCTGCAACCTGTTCGTTGAGAATGCTCGAAAATGGATAGAACTATGGGACACCCCCAATAGTTGAATGACTTACATAACATTAGGAACATTTAGCATTCAGACGACAAGCATTTCAAATGACAACATTATTTGTAATGTTGATGCACACTGTTCGGCAGTTCACTACCGGTTTTTCCCTTTTTGATGCACACGAAGTAAACGAGTTTCCACCAATCCATTTTCCTGTTAGAACACTAAATCGTACGTAAGTGAAGTTATAAACTTATTTGCAAATAAAGTTTAAGTTAACCGTTAACTCCACGTGAATGTCTTCTCTATGATATTCTTCAACCGAATGTGATGCGAAGAGTCCCCCTTATATTTACTGGATAATGTTCAACTGGAACACCAGGTGTTTCTTGTGTAGTGTATTTGGCTGAAGAATATCATAAACAAGAGATTAAGCTGGCGATCAACTGATCTCCATCAACTTTATTTATGACTGAATGCATAACTCGACCGAGATCTTAGTTTGCTGCCAAGCATTTGCGAATATCGAGGAGCCAAAAATACACGGCTATATCTCTTACCGACTAGTACGATTGGCCTATAGAAGCCTTCTTCAGGAAAATAGCGTTCAACTTCTTCGTAGAATACTGGTTCTGGAAAACATTTGAAACGAGATGATCAGTGCCTGATTCTGGATGCCTGGAAACTTTTACAAGGAAAAATTACCAATAGATTGGTTCGTTTTAATTTCAATTCCTACTTTGCTTGGCGCTGGATACATAAGACAGCGACTCATTTCCTAACCCAAAATCTCCTCTGAATATGTAAAACCTCGACAAGCCGGATTTTGTGGGTGATTTGATGAACACTCTTGGTTAAACTGCTTCAGTTTCTACTTGGCAATACGGTATTTGCAGTATTGCCAATACCAAGCGACGTCATAAAGGTAGCTGGCCAGCCTCAAGAGTTCACTTAGAAAAGACCACTTACCAAAAAAGTAATCTAGCAAACGCATTGACGCTCGGGTTTTCGCACATTGTCATTGATGCGAACTGGAGAATGTGGACTTTCGGATGCCTATCTGCCTTTTTTAGAGTTCATTAACAGTTCTTATCCCTTAGACTTGGCCAGATGTTCATATCGCATGCATGCATTGTTAGGTAACAAGCCTGGCGCCAAACAGAGTACGGTTGTACATTTAACCACTACCTTGTCCGTAAAGTAAGTAAACTAGCCTAGTTTAAGTAAGTTGCTATTCAATATTTCATCAGCGTTCAAAGTCATTGGAAAAAGTTCACAGAGAAACTTACCGTCACTGCTTCCTTCGTGCGTTAACCGATATCCACCCTTCCTTTAAAAAAATAAGACAACTGCATGTGTCAGAACTATTCATTGACCTGTGTACTCATTGGGTTGTGTAGTCATAGCCATAGTGATTCCAAGGTCCCAAGACCTGACTAACTATAGTAACAAAAGGATGAGATAGGGAAGTGTTTCTAAACGAAGATTCGGAAAATACGTATACTAGAAGTGTAGCGCTAACCAAGATGACGTGAAGTTACAACAAAGACTGATGAAAACTTTTACATTCAGGCTATACTGTTGGTACCTAGATTACTGAACACTACTCAGAAGGATACTACGCGGTTTTAAAAAAAAGAAATTCGACATTTCTGTACCTTCTTGAGAGGGAAGGTACAGCACGACGACTGACAGAATCACCTCAAGATTTTTCTGTCAGACTACGAGACAATGTACAGGTTGCTGCCTGCATTCATCAGGGATTCTGTTTCATAAAAACGTAGCCTCGTGTTTTAGCTCCCGAACAGATCTTGTGTCAGCGTCCACGTATCTGCAAGTGGATATAGTAACAAATTCATGTATGTCGTCTTGTTCGCCGGCTGTTCTATTTCCTTACTTTGGGCAACTGGTACGCTGGACCACATTAGTCAACAGAATAATTCCGGATCATTTTAACTCATTTGAAGTTGGTCGGACAATACTACGTGTTCCTTTTATGAAATGAGGAATTGTCTTCTAGTGAGTTGTTTGTTTTCCATGGACATTTAGGAACACAAAAGCCAGGGATACCTACCACGCTTTGTGTGACTTGCTAGGAATGAGGCCAGCGCGTCCTAGTTCCGGTTGGTTGGCATTACTCCCTAAAACGGAAGCTACCGGTCCGCCGGGGGCGAATTCCACCTGCACATACAGAGGCAAAAGCAATGAGACATGAAGAAATGTATACAACCGTCATAAAAAATGCACTGAAACAATCATCCCGCCTAATGTCTGCAGTATATTTTCGTTTGTAAATGCTCAAAGTCACATCAAAGGTCGGACTGATTCTGTGCTAAGTTATACCGCTAGACTTGAAAAGTACCTCAACAAAGACCTATAAACATCTGCATTCATATCATCATTTGAACAGTCCGCCTCCTATCCTGGCATGATCATTCTAGTTGCATGGGGAAACAGTGGACTCGAGTTTCACTCTTATGAAAGCTCATCATCGGTGCATAGCCTTGGCTATGTTGGGATTAGAAACCCCGAAGCGAGCGTGTTACCACTGTTCTATCAGCGCACCCTGAACAAAACTGAATCATGTCGTCTGAATAGTAGAGCCCATTCGCACCTTGGACGACTTGAGTGTTTTGAAATTTTGAATAAGTAGTCAGCAAAGTCAGGCAAAGTAACACTTTCTACTCATTAAAAACTGACCTTGATAGCCCTCCACCAGTTAGGATCGTCCGTTTTTATTAGTCGTAGAATCTCGCCTTTCAAGAAAGCAAGACCCGCTTCTGGATGAGGGATTAACGGGTCCGACAGTGGGCTATAGGAGAATAAGGTCCTCACGTGAACCTGAATAGAAATAAAGGATATGATGAATGGTCACGTGATGTTTTCACGGCCAAGTGCCAAATCTGGTATGGTTGCCTGTACAGAAATGCCAGAAATAATACCCTTTGTTATAAGTATCTAAAACAGTTAATAACACCGCCAGTATCGTTCACTTTTGAAGGAGAGGAGCACACATAAAAAAGGCAAACAATGTTAGCGGACGGAAAGAGGGGAAACGTCAAGAGAGAGCACGCTAAATGCTACTGAAGATGCGGAAAGTGTTAGCACAATCAAGACTAGCGCATCGAGCACAAAGTGTCCGGTAAACCAATAGAAATAATACTGTTACTACGGATGCTACTAATACTTAGTTGGTTTTTACGAATACGATCAAAAACATAAGGTCAGAAATGCAAGAGGGTCCACAAAGGGAAACATAGTCCAGTAAGATTGTATCGTCACAGGCAGTCGTGGTAGACCGATTCCGAAATACTAAATGGAGTTTCACATGAAAATCAGTAGTGAACGGCGCCTACTACTACTGCGAATACATCCACCAACAGCGCGGCTACCACTGCACTGTTTAAAGATCATAGAACCTGGGAACCATTGTTCAGACGCAAAAATCTCACTGTGCTTGCCGTGTACGACAAAGCAACACACAAACAATTAGTTATTCTAACAAGTTATTTGAAATTTCACTTCTGCATTGACTGCATTTGTTTAGAGCTACAATTACCGGTCGACATTAAGGTATCAGCGGTCTGAATAATCAATCATATCTCAATAAAGGGTAAGATCGATAACCACCCCCGTAGTTTAATGTCACCACTTCGCGCCCAATCGAAAGATAGGATCAGTTCTGAAATGTTTCAGATAACTTTATCTGGTAAAGACTAATATTTAGGGTGTAGATTCGGTCCTATACGTGAAGCCCGTCTACGCCGAAAAGCCGAGAAGCATTGTGCTTCACTCACAAGACCAAATCTACACCAAAATTTCCAAATCTCTTCAAACTACCAACAACCAGTATTTATTCCCTACCTGGTGCATTTCTTTTGAGGCATAGATTATCTTATTCTCTACGAATGCTACTGAATGATTGTCTGGAAATCGCTAGGGCGTAATACAAGCTTGTGAATCGCTCAGTGGGATAGATTCGGCGCGTCCCATTAAACCGTGATGTACGGGCCACTTCCGTGCGTCAAACATGGACACACAGTTGTCGGAGACAACCTTCATTCCAGAACGGATTCTAAACCCATTTTCTCACAATGTTTTGACGAAATGAAACCACCATCCCCAGAGCTGCAACGCAGAATCGGCTGGTTTGTAACCAAGGCGTTCCTGCCACCATCACGATTCCTATGATGCGGTAGCATATGAGCCTACTTCGTGCTCTCGTTCACCGTTTTTGGTGTAGACAATTTATTAAACAACCATTCACTCTTTTCTGTGTGCAACGAACTGAGCTGCCAGGTTCGCGCCCTTGGCGTGTCGTTCATCATGTTGCCAAGGTCAACGGCAAAGACAGCGTCGGGTTTGTGACGAAGTCCTCTGTCCACTACGAGAACAAAAAATCAGCGTAGAAGTGACACACTACTCACATGGCTGCTGAAAGCTCTTCGACAGTCCACGACCGATTTCACATTCTTGGGTTTCATCAGATAGGCGCAGTCCCCGAGTTTAGGTCAACCTTATTTTCTGCTTGAACCTAAATTGTACGCAATTAGCGAACAACACTCATTCGCAAACTAAGTTGGTTTTGACGAGAGACTCATCTGAATCCAATTGAATCCCTCGTATCGGATGTTTTTTCTCGGTTGACTCTTCTGTTAAAACAAAATTAGTTTTGAAGTCAATGTAGTGCGCGAAACACGTACAATGGGGGCCTAAATGGAGCACAAGGTTGATGGAAACTCGAGGACTGCGCCTACCTGATGACCCCAAGAAGGGCGAAACCGTTCGTGGGCTGTCGAAGAGTTTTCAGCAACCTTATGATAGTGTCCCGTCAGTCATGTGTTGCTGTCACCGCACGACTTCTTCCCTGAAGATGAACAAAAAGGGCGACTTAGTTAAAAACTGCCCATGGTCCGAATGCAAGGAAAACAGGGTTGATATGCCACATCAAACAAACCACCGGGCTGATTCGGGTGGGATCTGAGACACAGAAACCATCACCACGCAGAGAGATATCCCATCTGCGGGAGAAAGTACTAATACAGAAAACTTAATGGCACCAGAAGAACCTGCAAGACGGGGCCTCTGGTTTCAAACCAGTAAGGACGGTGCTAGCCTGTTTAACTGTCTACAAATAACACTCGCTTTTGGGGTGAGTTGTAAAGCAATCAGTCAGAGCAAGTCCTACATAACTCGGCAAAGTACGAGGAATAGTACAATCACCATACGAACCGGTTTCTTCTTGTGGTGATACTGTCCTCGCAGCCCCAAAGTAAGTTCAGACAAGGAACCTGTGCACAAGTGCGCATACGTGAGGAGAATAACGGTTGATCTCAATCTGAAAAAAGCCTTAAAACAAAGTTCGCATTTCCCATTGCACTCCATGCCACACTATTTAGCGACAGTGAGTTAAAAACACTGTTTTGACGCATTGCGTTCACTTGCCGTGTCGTACACCGCCGGTTTGTGTAAGCATACATACTAACAATCCCAGCCATGGATAAGTGCATTCAGATATCTCTCACCACCTCTTGAGAGTGATTTGGCAGGTTTATCGTTTTCTGACATCTTGCTACGCTTACGGCCACACACAGTTATCGAATACTTAAAGCGTTTTTCCGTATGCGTTGTTGTCAAAACAAAACAAATCCACGCAACCAAACAAAATCGTGGTTCGGAACCAAACTGAACCAAACAATGGAATATGGTCGTTGGCTTGGCCAATGACCATCTACGCTACCTGAGCTACCAACACTTTTCTCTATAGAAAAACAATGGAATATCTCTAGCGAACTAAGTTTCTGGTTGCAGCCTTCTTTGATGGATAAGCAGGCATATTCATGACCTACTGCTGTATGTGTGATGCAACCGAGATAGATAACTAACCGAATAATTGACTCACTAACGAAATTGGACTTTCTCAACCAGGTTTATGTAGCCGATAGACTGCGCTGAACCTGCGCTCTAACTTGTGGATGATAGATTAATGTATTTAACATGATCTTATAATCTTTCACGAAAAGTTGTAATTATCTGTGTCAAATAACTTGGCATGTCTACCTCGCCATTCAAAACTACTGGCATCGCTCCTTCCTGTCTGATTCGGAAGATGCAGAAACGTATGATGAAAGCTTAATCAATGTAAATACCATCACCGTGATCAGCTTTATGATTGTATTCGTCTATACAATCGTCACAGACAACGCTATCCTGAGTGGCTTAATATGGATAAAAACTCCGGAAGTCCAGGTTATGAACCGGATGCTTAAATTGTTCGCTGAATATGAGTAGCTTACCTGATTCTGGTCTGGTGTTCTTTGCGTCAATGTTGATGGTGTCAGAGTTAGCTTGACCTCACCGGTTGTTTTGAGCTACGGGATGGGGCAAATCAAATACGGAAGTAATTAAAATCAGTAGGACCTATTTAGTAGTACTTTAGGTTTTTCATCGTAATGGTCGAAGTATTAGGGCTGAATTCCACCAGGATCGTGCTGAACCAGCTTTGCTTGGATGTATCGTAAATTCAAGAAATGTATGGGAACTAGTGGATAGTCTTTCATTTGGCAGACCGTAATAGTACGATACGAACTTGAGAAAAAATTCCCAAAAGGTTACCGACCACAGGCTCTTATACGATGCAGAACCATATATCGTATAGGTCAGTTGTACCAATAATGCAAGGGGTTCAATAATGTCGAATAGACAAACAAGCCAGTAGCACTGCGTGATTTGCAAAGAATACGACTGTTTGAGAGTCACCGAAACCACGTGGACTGTGGTTGTCTCCAGGCTATACGGTTAGGTTGGACGAACCATGGTGAACTGGTAGAGACAGAACGAAATCAGCTGATTTCAATTATGCGCCCGTAAGTATATACTTGTTACAAAAATTTGTTTCCCAGGAATTTATAACTTATCTGTAATAGAACCAGTAGTTGGAAGCTGTCATCATTCAGCAACTTTTGATCGCAGCTTTTGATGGTACGTGTGAATTAATTATGGTACTCAAAGCTGGGTAGCAGACGTCAGGTAATAAAATATCTCAATGGTATAAGGGTTCCGGAAGAGTTTTTCGGTGTTTCCCATCCAATGAGCGATCTCTTCTAAATCGACAGTCAACCAATTCTTCAGTTAATGAATTCTTCGGCTCACTGAGTAATAATAATCTAACAGCGTCCAAAATACTATCAGGACCGGGTTTTTCAGTAAAAATGGGACTACCGGAAAATCTACTGACCTACTGGCACTAAACTCCTTTGGGAAAAGCCGCATTTGAAAGAACGTAATTTCAATGTAATGCTTCGTACCCTTCCAAGGTCAATTACTTTGCTGGCAGCTGCCCTCAAAATAGCGCATCACTGGTAAAAAGTTGGTCTTTCAACATTTTTGTGACTGTCGAAAAACCATTTCTCCGTTTGGAATTCCGAATTCAACCAAGTCTATTAATATGGATTTCAAAACTGGAGGGACTTGCCAGAAAAGAAAAACTGGCTTAGCTTTTTGCTCACTTCATCTGATGGAGACTGAAATCTTTGTGGTTGCGGGATTTGTAGTGTTCACATTCTGAAATATTTTACTACCTAATTTTGACGATGCTTATATGGAATGCTCACTACAGCACCATCAACAACATCGGCATCTTGAGAGACAGCAACACCAATCATTGTTGGTACTAATTTTTCTCTGCCGTACAGACACAAAATTCACTCAATTAGGCCTGAGGTCTTAAAGTGGAAAAAAGTAAAGAATGGATCAAGAAGGGACCTGGTGCTAACTTGTCTCAGGCATTCCGAGGTAAAGATACCTCCGAACACTCAACCAGACAACCTGGAAAGAAACCGATTGCACGGACGCCATTGACTTCAGATAGTCGCCATTTCCTGCAGCGTTTTCAGTCGAGCACGGATTGTGGGGCAAACTGCACCAGCAGCTCCCAGGGCCTTAGTTATATCTTTCGTACCTTTTTGACTGGTCGCACGTTTTCCACTTCAAAGTTTGAAACACTGTGAACTAGGCATGGAGAACAGCGATTGTCGTGGTAGAACGATTATTTGGTATGCGTACCACACGTACGAGCCACCGCAGCTGGTGGCGCTGGATGTTTTCTGTGACTGAACAGCCTGCTGCTCAACCGGACAGCCAATTCCCAATTACCGCTTTACGAATTCATCGACAGCATCTGATACGAACAAATTCTGATATATCAGTAGCCACAAACCTGAAGACGCCTCAGAGCATCTGCCTGCAAAGGCCATCACTATACAGCAACACATGGGTACAACCTTTGACACCTTTGAGACCCAGTGATGTCTTTCCAGCACCGTAAGTGACCCAAATTAGCAGTGATTCGGTCATATGAGATTTGGAGCTACTTCACCACACGAAATTCCATCAGAGTTAATAAAACTTCCGAGATACGCAAAACTCTTAACAGAAACTTGCACTTTTCCTTGAATTGCAGGAGGCCTGTTCAGAAGCTGCACTTTCTGAATCACGACTTTGCACTTTGTAGATGCAAGTCAGATGCTGAGAGATAGTATGATGGTGGTCAGTTTGTTCAGCAGTGCTTGTGCTTTGTACTCGTCTTCAAAGATAAGGACAATTTTGTCTGAGTTCTCCGGATCTATAAGGGTCCTACCAGAAACAGTTTGAACACAGGTTCTTCGAGGATCCTTCAGGGTTCGTTTCATTGTTTCATCCTTAGAAATGCTGTACAGGCGCGAGTCCTTCGTCACAACTCTAATTCAGGTGCTCCCTGACCACCTGGACAGAGTGGTCATTCGTGAGAAAAGTGAACACGAAACGGTAAAACTACACGGTACAAAATCCCATCTTACTGTGGATAGCACAAATTTCTCCGCAAATGGCCCACAGTTTATAACATGGGCGAAACTAAATTCAGGCTCCTCCTCAATGTGCGGTCAAAGGTACCCATTTGATAGACCAGATGATCAGAATACGTTGCATATATGCCTGTAAAGCGTGAACCATGGCAAGCCATTGTGGTCACCCCAAAATCGCAGCCATATTTTCTTTTCAGGTTGCACCCTTAGTCAACTTAGGGTAAATTAACCATGTTAAAGGCTTTTAACCCTCCTTCTCGTCCTCCTGAAACCATAGAATACTTAGTAGACGTTAATGTGGTCCAAAACTGTAGGATGCTTTGTGCATCCAGCGACTATAGTTGTCACAATTTCACTCCCACACCCATGGATGCCTATCGACAGTTTTCCCCACAGTTCTGAATGACGTTAGTTCGGGGCGTGTTTTCACAGCAACCTATACTGAACTGACAGTAAACACCATTGGGGAAAATAGGAGAACTTAGTTGCTTGTCGGACAATTAGACTGGATGCCCACTTTGGCCCTTTCCGAGAGATTTTGACGAAAATATGCCTCCGAATATGGTCCAAGGTCCTAGATGAGAGGGTGGTCTGTCCGACTTCCCCAAGTTGAATACCAGCTCGAAAGAACTGGCGAAAGGTGGTCGCTTCATTGGATGGTCACACCAGGAGGAGACAACTGTGCACACGCTGTGCTAGTGTGAGAGAATATCCAAAATTCAGGTCTATATTTGTGCGACTTACAACAAAACTTAGCCAATGTTATGCTTCTAATGTTATCAGAAGTTTGATTAATGTTTGCGTCATTCACAGCATTATTTTCAAACACAGCCTCAAAATCAGTGAACAAATTTCAGTACGCTTTTTTTCTAGTCAAATCGGTTATACTTCTCCAGTCTACAGAATGGTTTTCAAGGCACTGTTTATAAGTAGGCTATCCAAGGCTATTCAATAAAGTTTCCATAAACATTTTACGGGATGATTTTGTTCATGAAGTGTGTGCGTATAACATAGTGTCACGAGTCGTTATTCAGCATATGAATTTTTTAGAATGCCGTCGTCGATGAATCGCACCGGTGAAGTAAACAAGAGCATTTTGAACTGCATTTACGATTTTCACTGCAGAAAGTATTCCAAACCTCTTCCATTAATTTTCTGCCAGGATCAAACCTAATTTTCCCAAGTCGCAACGCAGAACCAGTTGGCGCGAAGCAATTTCGTTCTCACCGGTGTAACATCAACTTGCTTTGCCTGATCTCTCTTTTATGGTGTGGTTATTTGTGGACTTATCCATTCGCCCACTGTTTTGTGCACTGAGCAGAGCAAGCAGTTATGTACGTGCCCCTGACCGGTACCCATTCAGTTGATTGAATTCAGGCCATGAGATCAGTTCAGCAACATCCAATGGTTAAACTGCAATTTTATCCCCCCCCCCTTAAGTTAAGATATCTGCTCTCTGAAGATTTAATACATACGGAGATAAACTTGTAAATCGTCCAAATTTATCAGCTTAGTGAACAAAGGAATAGCAGGACTTTTCATGCTAGTTGACCGGGTTGCATTCCTCCACTATCTCTGAACCACTCCTGCTAATTGAAAGTTCTTTCCGGTCACACAACCATGTGCTACGTAGTAACGCGAAATATAGGGGGCTGAAGACCATTGTCAGGATTCACCCGAAGATGAAAGCAGTCCAAAGGACAACAGATGTGTCATATCAGTATTTGGTAAAAAATTCGAAGTTCATCACTTGTTGGTCACCAACTTCTGCTGGAGTATCCAGGACAACTTAGGTAAACCGCATTAGCTATTCATCAGAAGTCAGTCAGTTTGTCAACAGCTGACTGGCCGAAGAACCATACCGAATTCACCAATTGTGCAATCTGTCCAGCAGACACGTCATCTCGGTGGATAAAAGAGTGAAACTGTTAACCAAAGGGCTGCGTGACTGACCCATCTACACCCAGTTGACGAGAACCAATAAGGATAAAAGGTTCTGGCGTGACTGATTTTTCAGCATAAATTTTGTCCAGAGGGGCATATTTTGCTATACACCTGGGACCAAAAGAAATTCATATGAGTGCGGAAAACTTGCTGTACATCCACCTAATCCCGAAACCACACCATTAATCAGGTTACTTAGGGCTTCTCCTTTTTATTGCTTTTGGTCATTTTGCCTGCACTGTGTGACCTAGTATACACGCGAAGACTTCTGGATGGCATCACATAATCATCTTAGGCAGCAGCCAGAAGCGTGTCATGTCACACATTCCGACAAAGGTTGCATCCATAGCCTACTTGAAGCAGTCGTGGCTTCTATTTGGGATGTTTGAAGTTTGAATTGACCAGCCCAGTGACTGGATCATAAGCCAAAAATGTCGAAGCGTAACGTGTTCTTTGCTTTTTAAGGAAGCCAAACTACGGTGATTACAGAATCTGAAACCCCGCTTCACCGTTAGTCTGCTCGGGAGCATATGTGAGTTTCGGTTATAAATAGTAAGAGTGAAAATGGCGTTTCATGACATTTCACCAAAGACCTTACGAGCATTCTGTGGCCTCCAGAACATTGCGTGATTTAATGGGAGTTGTTCGCTTCTCGGTACAATGAAACATTAAACTTGGGGACACAAACATCTTCTGTCCATTTTGAGGAAAAGCCGAAATATTCCAAAAAGCAGGTGAGGTTTCATAATGAGTTCGCGTCCATTTAAGCTCTCGATATCCATTCAGCTGTCCAAGAAGGATATGTGTAACTATTCGATCCAGGCTTTCGATTGTGTTGCCATGCGTGCTTACTGTGTTTTGTCTTTTCCCGCACGCGGCCCCTGACCTTGAACGCTAACTTTCCTAGTAATTCACCATTGTGATGACTTAAGCAACAGCTGACTTTTGTCGACTGCAATCCAACTACTTACACTAACACTTCCGGTGTTTGTGGATTTTGGCAGCTTAAATTATACCATAGTCACGATTGGGGAGGGCACTTAATGAGATCTATCTCATTGCGAAGTAAATTCTCTTCAAAAAATTCACTTCTGTTCCGGAACTTCGAGGTGGATGCATAAGAGCTTTGATCTAATACCGACCTAACATTGATCTAATATTGGAGAAACTCGCATGTAGAAATAAATAAAAATTAATGATCTTACTAATAACTGGACGACTTCCATCGGGCCTTTACCTTGGACGGCCACACCATTGATTTTTCGAATAGCATCTCCAGCATCAATTGCCTCTGAGGACCGAATGTTGATAAAAATGGAACATAAGGAGTGCGATGAAAGAATTAAGAAGGATATTTGCTAATAAGTCGGAAATTCAACTCACACCAAGTAACTATGAAACGAACGTCACTACTTAAATGCACAGGTTGTCCGCTTATTCCGACAGTACGTAGGTTCTTTGCGAGATTTTGGTCATTCTTCAAAAAAGGACACTGCATTAGGGACGTCATATGATCTATCACACGGACGTTTCCCATTAGAACATACGATTCGTAACAAAAAAAACGAACATATTATAGACATAACAGACTACTCATAAGGTTGCGGCAAACTGTTCGAGAGTCCACGACATTTTTGTCCCTTCCTGGGACTCATCCAGTAGTCGGCGTCCACAAGTTTCCGTCACCTTATACTCTGAATGAACCCCATTTGGGCGGAATTCGCCAAATGCTCTCAGTTGATTACCTGTAGAACCTCGGGAAGGGTGAAATCGATCGTAGACCGTCAGAGTTTTCAGCAACCCTATGAGTTGTGTGTTATGTCTCGAAAATGTATTGCGATATCTCGAATATCATACTAACTGAGACATGAGGCAGACTGGTGCAGGTCATTCAGTTGAGGGAAACCATTACAAATGAGAAATTCAGCCAGATACGGTTGAATCCGCCATCAAAACTAAATTCTTAGACAAATGAGTGTACTTAGCAACCGAACATGTTTTCACAACATATAGATTGGTAGTGGAATAAGCTGGAATGGCGACGTCGTATTTATTAGTGACTGTCAAGTCGTATCAACCACGGAGCGACAAGAAACTCTTGCTACCATCCTGAGTCCTTTTCATGCACATAGGTAATGATTGGATAATTTTTGACTCTGAAAATCATTTGTGTTTGTTTGCGAGAGTTCTATCCGCATGTGGTAGTAGTGTGGTTGATTGCAACTCTTTCCGGAACACTTTATTCAATTCCCTTTCCGAGATCGTTCCTACCTAAAAGGAAGATCTGTTCGGCGGATTCCTTTTTCAAATAAAAATTTATCCAACCGCCTTGAGGTTAAGTTAATTAGACGTATAAATTTCTTTCTTTTACTTGATACAGTAATTTTAAGGAAAATCAGATAAATGGTCGGCTGCCAGTCTCTAGGACCCGGGGGTCGAAACAGAAATACCCAAATAATCTGCTGCAATCTTGCTCAAGAAATCACCTAGACTGTTCACCTTTAGATACAAGGTGTACGGATAATGAGAGGGGTGATTGAGTGTATCCAACGTGGACCGCATCAGGTGTACACCGCAGGACAGATTAAAGATTTTGGAACCTGGTGCACCAGGCCACAAAGTACAGCCGATGATTCTTTCAAGCTCACGAATAACAGAGGTTTCTCTCAAGAAAACTTCTCTAAAGGAGAATATCCCTTCGGAAAGTCTACAAAAGCATTTTCTGTCAACTGAGATATGGCTTAAGGCTACTCCTGAGAAGTATATTACCTTCCGCCTACTTGAATACTCAGTTTGAACTGCTCTCCAGCAAGAGACAGGAAAGGTCAGTGCGTAGGACACTTTTAGCGCCTTTCACGAAAGCTATCCCATTTTTCGTAAATAAATGTTCTTACAAAGAGGAAAATCAACAAAATTCGTTCACCTTTTATGTATTACCGTTTGTACCTCCTTGATTTTTTGAAAGGACAATAGAAAGGTCTCTACAGACAAAACTCTACTGAGCATGGTAAAAATCGTTGCCTCTTTAGGATGAGAAAGTAATGCAAAGAAACGTGGTCCCTGAAGATCCAATTTAATTGTTGGATGGGCTCGGAAGATAGAACTTGAGCCATTGTCTAAGTGATACCTGGTTGGACCACCTCTCGGGGTTTTTCTTTACTTTCACCCAGGCCAAAAGAATATGATATTCTCTGAGGACAAAAGTTCGTTTGTATTTCACGCCAGCCATGCAGTAACTTGACCCCATAGGTGAAAATTTCCTTTTTATTCAGCCCACAGGCCACCATCGTTTTGAAATATAAGCGTATACCCTGAAGTGACGGAACACTTTCAGAGTCCAGTACTGGTTTTGCTCTATTTTGGGGCACATCAGATAGACCAGTTACAAAAGTTTCCAGTAGTCCTACTTAGATCTGTGTGAAAATAGGCGCGCATTTGCGATGGTACCAACGAAAGATCTGAATGAAGCTGTCGCTGGACAAAGACCAGCCCATGTTCCAACCATATCCACATGCTTGGTGTGACACTAACTAGAAGACTGATAAAGACATTCGGAGAACCTTGTGAGTAGCAAAGTGCCGGGGAAACAGATGAAAAAACTATAAATGTGCGCGTGAACTCACGCGCGGAACACTTTACACCGAAGAGGACTCACTGCTTCGGTCGGCTGCCCCACCACTCATAATCCGTGTGACTGAGACTGTACCATTATGTTCATTGATCTTTACTGTCGCTCCCAGTGGTTCATCTTCTTTTATCAAAGTAACAATCTGTAAGCGGTAGTGGCTGGTGGATCTTGTACGATAGTGGATCATACCTTCATAGTGACATCGTCTTCGTCCACATCGTGACATATTTCTGGTAATGCGGGTCCATAAGCTTTGTTTGCAATCATATCATGACAAAGAAGTATTGACTACGTACACACAGCTCGATTACCGATTGGAGGACTTACCTTTATATGTGGTATGGAGAGAAGATTTACAAGCTGTTCTGCCTCACCAAGGTAATGGTGGCAACGCAAATGATCATAAGCCTTGAAATATCAAATTACAAAACTGACGAACCTCAATAGCTACACTCTTTGCGGTTGAACAAATTGGGGCCGGCTTCGGCTGTGACAAAAGCGTTTCCAGTTTACTGTACATCTACAGAGTCCGAGGCTATACTACTTCTTTGGTACCTGAAATATCGGACTTTCCATGGGATTATGTCGGCGTTCGATCCACGCCGACAGCTGGAGAAGGCTGTCGCAACTGTGATTGTCACCTGATTGGTCACCATCTCCTGACCAATGAAAACCCAGGAAAACGATAGCGTAGCCAGAGCGCCTGACGTGTTTAATCAATACCATTTCTCCCTAGGGCGCGTAAACCGGGAATTGGAAACTGGTCAGTTCATTGGCGCATTCATTACCTGCCTTAGGAAACAGTCTGAATAGGTAACCCTTTACTGCAGCGTACGGAGAGATTCAGAAACATGTTTATTTAGTGAGCTTCTGAGGGCAGACATTTATGGCGAGCTTCATCAAGAGAAATTCAAGCAAAAGACCCCCAGATGACTGGGTCAGATATTCCTAAGGTGAAAATTACCATTAGTGAGACTGATTTGACCAGTTGTGATGAACAGTGAAATACGAGCGCTGTGACACACTTCTGTCCCACGTTGGTTAGCACCGGATACATGGTCAGATGCTTTTGGTGATTGATGCACGTGGTTTAGTTGCTTTTTCCCAATAATTAAAAGCTCGGCTCAAATCAGGAGATGGGCTGAACACAATTTTCGTGCACAGCAGAGTATTTTTCGCGGAATTCGATTTTCATGGTATACAAAGCTAGAATTCCTGTGAGAATTTCTGGATGACAGTCTACCAGTCTTCAAACTAGCATCTTCTACAGGACACAAAACGTATGTTTCAAACTTACCTGTGGCGGCAGCGTCAGTTTGACGGTGAGGTATTCGCTGCACAATTAGCCCCAAATAAACATATGATGCCTGTTTTCTGAACCGTAATGATACGGACAATTCCTATGTACACTCCTATCATTTTCGGTTACTCTCACCCCTCACAGAATTACAATACCATCAGGATCACTGGAGCGAAATGCAACTCACGTGTCGATTACCTCTTAGCTGACGCGTTTCGCGGTGAAGTCAATGGGATCAACTATCATGCCGAAGTACTAGGACGAGAATTCCAACATTGCCCGCGGAAATCGCTACCCTACTTTCGATCTGTCAGTTAATGCCCAAAACCTGAATGTGCAAGCCCCACAGTTAGAATGACCATCAGTTTATTTCATCACGACACTCCACTTCGGCAGGTCCCTTCTTCAGATGCCCCGAGGTCCGAAAGAAATCTTTACCTTCGTACCTCATAATTATTTCATGTCAGTCCAGTAAAACATTATATTGAAATTAGATCTCTCATCATAATCAGTTGGTGTTTTCTCGAAGGGGACATAACCCAAGCAAACTTTATAAGATGCTGTTTGTTTGTGTGATGACATGAGCGCCTGAAGTCAAACGGTGACTATCCTAGCCGAGACTTAGTATTGTTATGAGAACTTATATAAGACCCCTTCAGTAATCCACCAAATCTCTAGCTTATATAGGTCCTGATAGCGGCTGTGCTGACTTGGAAACATGCATTAGTGCGAGTGAGATCCATGGCTGCACACATCGTAATTGAACGCTGATTAAGGTTTGAGTTTTTGGCGCTCCGTTTTTATTTTCGCATGCATCTTTGCCGCAGATGAATTGGGTGTCAAGTGCACTTAATATGGATGGCCGATCAATTGATCAAAACGAAGTGGTGTTACTAGGCTTCCTTCTAGAAAGATTTCATGAGAAAATACACAAGTGGTAAGACGTTCTCTTGATTGTTGTTCTTGAAAGTTGGGTTGCTTAATTTCAGTTCGGTCAGTAAACAGTAGAACCCCCAGAAATTTAGCCCTGTTGAGAAAACCAAAACATCTCTAAGTTTAAAGTTCCTATTGACAGACTTTCTGTTTCCATTCAAATAATAAAATAATCATTCAGCTGTAACACTGTTTAGGTCCCTAGCTGCCATGTCACCCGGGAGAGGCAGGGGGGATGAGATACTGCCAGTTTGCCAAAGCCTAGACAGGAGTAGTCGAGATGCCGAGGTTGGGTCGTAAGTTGGGCTAGTAAGTTCGCGCCTTCACCACTGAGCAATCTCGAGCTCTATTCAAATAGCTTTCTATATAAAGAGAGGACAAAACTCTTTGGGTGTTGTTCTTCGCAATCATCTGCATGCGGGGTGATTGGTGGAGTTAGGAATGCTAGTGATCCCGTGTTCCCCACCACAAGTGAAATTCGTGCAGCGACGCAATGGCCTTCCACCTCCTAGTAGCAGGCAGTTTTGAGTTTTTTTTGTCGGGAATAGCTCTGACGTCCATGATTAGCAACTGAGGTAAGTAAATCGCTCTTCCTTTGCCTTTGTATCCCATTGTTGGTGTTTTTGAAAGAATCTATTATTAACGACTATCCTTGAGTCCTTACCTCACTAGATGAGCCATAAATTGATGCAAGACTTAAACGGATTTCAACCATATGGATAAATCGCTTAGGCAGGAGAAAGTGGCTTATTAGAAGGATGTGGAAATCAAGGCTAAAATGTTCAGCTTTAAACGTTATTATGCACAGTCGCAACATTCGAGCCGCACTATACTTACGATCATTTATGCCTAATGAGATAAGCTGACAGCTCTCATGGTCCAGTGTTGCGTTACCATCTTATTGGACCTCAGGAGACCACTTCTTATGGCCTTTTATTTTCTCTCGTAATACTGCACCAAAACGTGTTTGAAAAAGGAGAAGTCGCTTCCCTGGGGAAAAATCTTAGTTCGCTCACATTCATGTTACGTCTAACCGAAGCGGGTTAACATCAAATAGCAGTGTGAGACGATTATTTGTTGTGAGGGAGCGAACTTCTTTTTACCCGCCTGCCCTACTTCAGTCTCTTGGAGCAGTTCCAATTGAGGGAGCAGCATTCTTACAGCAAGATATAGTAACTGGTTGTGGTCGGGTCTGTATGTTGCATTGGTTTTGAGGGTTGCAGTGAATCAGTTTTTGTTGCTTGCGCATTTAATTTTACCAGAAGTCAAAGCCTGTGCAATACGCGAACCGAACAACCACGAGCGGAATGTTGGCTCAGCAGCGGGGGTTGCGGTGATCCCTTCCGAGGCCAGTCTCACGATTCTGATTGGCGGTGCGATCACGCGGAAATCACGACAGAACAAGTCAGGGCAGGCTCAGTAAACGGGGCGCAAACACGCATGGGTAGGTAGGTCGGCTGCGCACATTCACGCGTATGCACATGCTGGTATACCAGTGTCGGACGGGATGGCCTTCGTGGAGAGGTCATTTGCGGGTACAGATGGACGAAACAAGTGGATATCAAAAGTACAGGGGCGGAGTAAGCAAATTAATGGGGGAATTATGAGGTCAAGTTAGAGGACGTCTCTGATAACTCGGGCGGTACTTTAACTGCTGAGCCCATGATCGTTTTGAGTTCAGCTCACGAATATCGTCGCGCAGCATCAACGACGAGGGATTGCGACCTGACAGTTTTTCACCTAGACTCATATTTCGTCAAAACCTCCTATCTAACCACCTAGCCAACTTCATCTGAAATTTGCATCCCCTCTCATGAAGGGAACTTGTACAACTGGTCCAATCTCTTCTAACCTTAACTGCAGATGGACGGATCGAACCCTTGGTTTTTCATTATCCACGTATCAGAATGAACAACGAACGGGTACTCGGTATAACCGTTGTATATTATCAGTTTCCAGAATGGGTAAGATGCCGGTACGTTTTGATAAAGTTTATGGTTGTCGTAAGGTGCGACCTTGTCTAAATGGCGGTGTTTAGAATGCAGTTGATTCCATTCTCGGGCTCAAATGGGATTTTGAACTTAGTCATGTTAGACTTGAATGTTAGACCAAAACACTGTACATGGGATACGATGCTTCTAGTTCGGAGTTTCGATTACCAGGGATGGGCCCTGTAGCTGAAAGTAAAGCAGAGTACAGAAGCCGTTTGTTGGCTGTTACTTAGATCGCGAGTTCTTGGTTAACCAAGGGTTAGCAGTGGTGCATTTGTCGTCGGGACTTGATGTTAAAATGTGAATCATGGTTTTGTCAACTGTTGGATGCGTGTCATCAAACGGTCGTCTTCGTGGTGAGCACAAGCAGTTAATTCCCGTAGGCAGAACTCGAAACGCTAAGAACGGAAAGTTCATCAGCGAATCATCGGGGAGCTAAAAACCACATGAGCGTTGGATCAGTTGATGAATCAATAAGTAGAACAGATAAGTTCGTTGGGCGAGCCTGTGTCTAAACATGCCCGAGGACATGATGCATGTGGAAAAAGAAGGATGTAGTAGCCGGAAGAAAGACACAACATAGTGAACACAGACTGATAAGACAGTCAAGTAAATTGCAACGGCTTAGAAACAAATATAGGTGATCACAAGATGTCATGCTGAGTTTCGTAAAACCTACCGCAACTTACGGTCACTGTTGGTAGCTACAAGATTAGCGACGGATGACTTACCTGTCCATTGTAGCCTTCTTGTCCATCAACTACTTATTCCCGATACACTCCAGCGGTGTAATCATGCTGGTGACATCGTGGTTGGTTTTGGCTGTCGCAGTTTAGAAGCTTCTATCTAGTTACAAACTTTTAAGTGGTGCCAAAAACGTTTTCGTGTAATTTAGGCGAGACTAACACTTGCTGGAAACCGGACTTCGATTGTGATTAAGAACCACATGTAAGAACTCGTTTCTAGTGAAATCCGCGGCCCTTCACTTTTCGCCCTCAGGTTAACAGCACTCTGTTACCTCTTCATAAATTCGTCGTTTCACACGTCCTTCCTCAATGGGTCTACTATCCCAGTGCAATATTTCCTTTTTTGAGATCACTGCTTTTTGGTTAGGACTTTGTAATGTGTTTACCTACATAGCAGGATATGTCTTGATTAGTTTCAAGTTAGCAAGCACCTTGACCCAAATTATTTCGTTTGATGAAAACACCCTCTTCATCCTAGTCTACACAAAACAACATCCACCTCCTGCACGCGACCTGAGTAGAAGCTTCTCCCTTCTACTACACACTAGAATTAAGTGGTTCAATAAACGGCTAGGTATCTTTCTAATTCACATTCGTTAGGTGATCCGATCCCGTTGCGCGTCCCCATTGAATTTTTTCCACCTGGACTGTTTCTACACTGATTTTGCTGTGAGCGATTATGCAACTTTGAACGACTGTACAGCTGCTTTTCTATCCACTTCTAGTGTGTATGCCGAACATCTAAGTATTAGGGTGCAGTCATTCTCGACATGAACTGGTGTCCCAGAATATGCAAACCGAAGAAACGCAAATTCAGAAATGGCTGATCGACAACCATGTCTCTGTGTCTGTCTCTCGACCGTACCCTGACCCGGCCTTCACGTGAACCCTTAATTGGTTGATTCAAAATCTGATCGATGAATTAGAGCTTCTGTGCAATCTTTTCTAAATCACAGGCCACCCAAACAAACGTCATGATCGCGTGTATTAATGATACCTCATGAACAGAAGTGTGTGTGAGGAACCTCAGCAGCCAAGAAGCAATACATCTGACACAAAATCTACGAGCTTAGCAGAGGTATTAGCTAAGTTTCCACTACGTCGGCCACTTTACACAAACGAAGCTAGTGCACTGTGTTATCAAATACTTGGACAACTGAGAGGACATCTCTCCGAAACACCAACAAAAGTAGGAGTAGATCACTTGCAGTATCCAACACTAGCCAATATTTTAGTCACTGAGGACGGCTTTGCATACGTACGTCCACTCACAAACAAGAAGCCAGGATTCCATTCCTCACAGGATTGGCTGACGGCCTTCTCGCAAACTCTACGAAGTCACACACAATCTACTGACTCCAAGGATTCAGAAACGTTCCAGGCACTTGTGGACAACTTGTGTTCCGAAAACTTCACCTATAACCAACTCAAAGAGCGTATAGTTGTTTGGCAACGGACTTGCCTTTATTTATCTTCCCTTGGAATACAAAACAGAAAAGACATTGATAAGATGTTGCAGGGTCTGCATCAGCGAAGTTCCCAAGCACAGTCTTATCGAATGCTTAGCGGAGAAGTCAAAAAGTTAGAAGAAAAACAAATTATGCGAGGCAGCCTCACGCGAAAATCTGATGGTTCGCCGGTGATGGATTCGAAACCCGCTTCATGCGTGGGAAGGGTCGGTGAACTGGACGAAAGAGAAGCCTTTAAATGTTGGACAGAAAAATGGCAACATGTTAATGCGGAATATCTTGCTAGACAGGTTACCAGACAGGGACCCGCCGCGAATACAGGATATACTGCAAAGCTTCGAGTAACCACCAAAAGCTTGTCGATTCCTGAATTCCCAACTTCCGTTGACACCAGGAGCTTCAAACAAAATATGCAAGCACCTCTACTACAAAAAACCGTAGGAACGCAGGATTTCAGACGATGCGCAGAACAAAACATCGTAGATGACAACTCCTTCTCCCACATGAACACCTTGAAGGCGATGTATTCAAATTTCATTAGCAGACCTCTTATGCTTCTCAGGCAAAGTCTCAAGGACTCACGGAACCAACCTCACTCGATGAGAGACCCACATGAGTGTGAAACTTTGTCTCAGTTGGAACATTTGTTAAGATCCTCCAGTGACCACAGCCCATCGAAAGTTGCAAAAAGGCCTTTAAACGAGTGTCATGTATAGTATTCGGGCCGGTGCAAACATTGCACGAAGTAAATGTATTGTGAACCAGTGTTAGTGAAACAGTAGTCCTGGGGAAGTGATCTTTCCGGTGCTATTTACTAATTCATTTAAGTATTGGCTAAGATAAAAGGCGTGGGCAAGCTTTGCCTGCAATTTTCATCGTCTCTAGGTTACTGCGAACAATCTAAGTGATGGTGCACGGCTTCTCCTTTATCAGGAATGATCCATCAAATCCCTCAAAAAGGTACTTGAGTAGGGATAATCCACCAAGTTCCTAGGTGACATATTTAGACGGACAATAAGCTCTGAGAGTGAGAAAACGTACTAATAACTAAGTTTTTCTCTTGGAACTAGGGGTATAGAAGCATTTCCAATGAAAAAAGTGCTTTTCTGATTAGCGGGGCTACCATATTCTAGCCTGTCGCGCGAAACCTCGCTCTATGGAGCATTTCAATTGGGTACGGATACGGATGTTTGCATGGTATATAAATACACTAAAGTTACACTGTCACGTAGATTCTTTACGGGTTTTCTCAGGGAGTAGGGTTAAAATGATGGTACACCGGAGAGTTCATTTTGATGGGAAATTATTAGTACTATTGTGATTATTGCTACGCCGCTTGGCACTACTATGAACCAGTCCATTTTGACCATAAACCCTTTTCAAGGTGTGCTAACCCACTCACTGATAAAAAAACAGAATTTATACCAGAGGTTCCGAAACACGCAGTGAAATCTAGAACCTCTCCACACGCTTATATAAGATCATTCTAGCAAGTAAACGGTCACCACCATCGGCATTGTAATCAGCTGGCTGAGCAGAACACTAGCTTTGAGCCAAGAAGTATATGAACCCCGAGGTCGTTCAAACTAGGTCTTTCGCACTGTTTGAGGTTCGTCAGATCAGAGCAGTTATTGATGACATGGGTCTCTGACTAGAATATGTCATAATAATAATCGTTCAGCTGCAACACCCTTCAGGCGCCTAGTTGCGCTACCCCTCGAAGGAAGCACGAGGGCTGAGATGCTGCCAGGTTGCCTAAGCCTAGACAGGAGCAGTCGAGATGAAGAGACTGGGTTCGAACCATGGACCTTCCGGTCAGTAAATTCCCGCTTTAACCATTGAGCCATCTCGAGCTCACAAGAATATGATAGCAGACTCAACTGAATCCAGCTGATGGTTCGCTTCAACTGAATGTGATAAACAGGCCACCTTGTTCCAATTGGTACGATATTCGGGGTATCGCAGTACGCTGTTGCCTAGACGTAACTCCCTAATCGCAAGTTTGCTTAGTACGCCTCGACAACCCACGAGCGGTAGTGTGGTCCGCAAGTTCTCGTCAACTTTATGTTCGACTTGAATCCAAATTACACAGGTATGACCCAATCACAAGGTGGCCGATCGTTGTCTATCTAGGGTAAAGAACACAAACATGAAATCTACTGTCGTGGATACCATCCTATACACCCGACATCCTTACTAGTGAGTAGTGAGTTAGGCACTTGTAATTATCATGGTACCTGTTACTCCTGTTTTGACTACCAGCGGCAGTCTCCGTGAACCTCAGAAAGGGTTGAATGGAGTCGTCAGTCGTTAGATAAAATCATACACCCGAAGGAAACGCTGACGAAAAAGAGCATCAATTCAAATCCGGTTTCAGCTAGTACGCCACGCGAAAAAGATTTAATAAGCTCCTACAGGTATTCCTCAGTCCACTGCTTGTGCCAGGCAAGAACTTACACAAATGCCTAAAAATTACATCTGCTCACTTTTGCAGACTACCCTTAAGGGAAGGATTGAGGCAGGAGTAGTTTGCGTTCATGAATCCATTCTGGGAAAGACTGACCATAAAAATCAATCTAATTTTCGAGGAAATTACTACGAGAAATACGTGTATTCACAGAATGAGATTTTAATAGTGTGGAAAGCACAACGAGAAACCGATGACAGCAGGTTTCTATTTGGGCACTGCACGAAGGCAGTGGGTGAGCCATAAGGTAGAGGAGAGTAGAACAAGGCTTCCTCCTTGATGCATAACACCCAACCATACGGGAACGTAGTATAACAAGGTCATCACTCCCAAGGTACTTTGACCCACTGCCGCGGCCAGAACGAGATGAGCGGCCATGCGTATTCGCGGTCCAGTCGTGGCTAAACCCGTCCGCATGACAGTTACCCATAGGGCCGTTGCGCAAGCCACTGTGGTATAGGCAAGAATGCGGTGCGAAAACTGGACACCGGTAGGATTGTTCAGTAGGTTGCCGAAAGTAGAACCGTACTGTGGTGCAATCAGGTCATCCGGAACCCAGCGATCGGCCATTTTGGGCCATGTATTATAGACTAGTCCAGCATCCAATCCGGCGACAAATGCACCTGAAACAAAAGATAGCGGTTTTGTAGCACCGACTGAGAAGCTATGGGGAGCCTATCGGAACATTTTCAATACCTAGACTTTTCATCCATCAGCTCATCGTCAAACACTAGATAAGAATAAAAACTTGAGCGGAAATCAAGCGCGAAAAATCTACCAGAGTCTATCAGATCTGAGGACATGGGAAATAGACCTGAGATCGTTTGGCTCTAGCTGATTGTCCCTAAACTCTCCCTACTCAACCATTTTCAATTTTATGTGCATTTCAGGATAACATGCAGCTGCGCGCATATTAAATTGGCGTTTTTCAGAAAATGACCTACACAGCGGGCCCAGTAGATGAATTCTAATTTCTGCACAAAACGCCTTCCAGAATATTACTACTTTTGCAGGCTTCTCAAAACACCAGTGCAAATTACTCCAGAAATGTTAACTCCTGTGTGCTAAGCAGTTTAACTATTATGAAGTATCTTACATCTAACAGTAAGGACCTATCAGGCCTGCAACAGGCGTGAATCCACGCGAGCCTACTTCATAAATGCGCACCGTATTCCAGACACGCAAAAAAACTATATTCGACGATTGATACGTCTATGCCTGCGTTTTTGGCTGTGCGGACTGAGCTATGCTCCTGCAGGCTATGCAGGTAGTGGGAGATATGTTGTGCGGGGGCCTGTCACACAAGGGACCAGTGTGGATGATCACCGATTCGTGGGATTTCATAGACTTCCCATAGAACACATTTAGGAGTTGCCTGGTCTACCGATGTAACTGTTTGATTCAGCTAACAAAACGTTTGACATTACGAGTGTATAGCCAAAACAAAGTCTCGAAGTAGGTACAGGAAAATGTTGTAAACGCAAGTATCCGTATAGTCATCAACATAGCCACACTAGTGCTTAGGTGTCATACATCCACGATGAAGAATGTCTAGTAACGAGTGAAAAGGGGAAGGTCAGTGAATCAATGTAAAAATAGTCTTTGAGAAGGACAACAAGGACAAGTTGTCTACACCTTGAGAAAGCCATCAGTGGGATTGGCTCAGCATCCTTTGGGAACCTCACCTAATGTGAACTCCTCATACAGCAACAAACTTCAGCTAGAAAGCGACACCACGGTGGCAGTTGGCATCGGTTATGCGCCATGTCCGGCAGGGTTTCTAACTACGTGCAACGAGAAACACGTGGACGCCAACCAGAAAGATGCGAAAACTCCACAGCACCCCCATTAATGGTAGTTGCCTTCATTTCGCGTTGCAAAATCATGGCGTTTTCCAAGAGTATCTGGCCAACAGAGGTTCGGAGTAGAAAACAGTGCTATCTTCTGTGAATGGTTGTTCGGCATATGCAGTGCATACCCAGGCTACCTTAGTCTGACGCTCAAAAGTCTGGACCTCTCTAATGTCCTTGGATCTGAGGAGCCACGTTTTACAGTTGCCTTGTACACACAGCCATTTAGCCTAAAAGGCAAAAACAACGCAAGTTCGCAGATTTTGCTCGCACCTTGATAATGCATGCATTGATTTCTTCGGTACAGTCATGCAGCTGTTCAGATAAACAGACAGGCCAGCAAACTCAAGTTCCCTCCACCTGAAGTTTCGGAAAGACACAAATGGAATCAGAATCCTGAATTAATACCTTGTACTGTGAAAGTGCAAAACGCACACCAAAACAAAGACCGAACCCGAAGTTCTACCTAGGGTGCACTCTTACGATTTACGACCGTTAAATAACGAGACAATATCGTCCACCAATCCAAGTCTATTAGTCCTTTTTTAGATGTGATTTGGATACCAGGATGCTCGAACCCTTGAAATGTGCATTCCATGATGATTTTAGTGAGGAAAGTGATTAACCGCACTTGTTGAAGGGATATTTGTGTAATTTGTAGTTATGCGTGGGCTGAAATACTGTCATGATACCAAAACCTGGATAGGAGGATAATAAGGGTCCTCAACCAGAACGCGCGGCTCAAATGCCTAACCGCAGGGAAGCAATGGTCCGCACGATGGTCGAACTTTCACAATAGTCGAACTTCTAAGGAACAGATTGCCATATTTTTTACCCTACAACACGGAGGACCAGGAGACCTCTATCAGATCAAAAACCTGGCACGAGACCCTGCTGATTCTGATTGGACATCTTGTAGTATGACTCGCGGGGTTACCGAGGTGTGCAAACCGGCACACCAGGATAAGGTCTAATCTCTTCACCACGGTTCAAGCGCGTGATGGGAGAACCATGTCCTCGGGGAAAGTTTAGCACCTCTAATGTTGATACAAGGTGTGCTTTTTGCAGTACCACGTTTTTGGTCGAATTTCGCATCACCAAAGTGGTACCTTCGGCAATTGGGCTGATTGATATTACTAGCCAATTACTCCTTGAGGCAACGCAAAAATGATTACCTAATCGACGCTCCATTGTTTTCGTGTGTACCAGTTTGCACGTTTAACCGTCAAACAGCAAAACAGGGTGGGACGACATAACGGGTATCCAGCACGACAAAAGGTCAAGAAGAAACTCATTTATTAAATGGACGGCTACAATAACGGAAATTCTTACACCCACATTATCAGCTACAAGAGTACTCTCGCATAAACGATCGATTTGTATGAACCAAGATGAGAATGAAATAGCTTACCAAAAATGAGTGTCGCAAAAGTCAATGCTTTCGTCGAATGACCCAGGATCTTTGCCAACTTGAGTGAACCGAACGGTTTCACCTAGAAGTCAATGCAATAAGCTGAAGTTTAGGAGGATATCGCATTGTTCGCATCAAAATATGTGTGATTCAGTACAATATGTACTTTCAAGTGCGGTTACTGGAAGTTGCCAACACAATATAGGAGGACGGTCTCGTGGACCACAGATCACTGTCACACGCGTTATCGGTCATTATTGTAACAGTACATTATTTATTATCATTGTACTATTATTATTATTATTATTATTATTATTATTATTATTATTACATGTAACCTCTTCCCGACAAGCTCACTGAGGAAAAGTTCATCGAAATGGAAAGTTCCTTGGCTGGAAGGGGCCAGTGCTTTAGAATCACATATTGTCCCGATACTACTGCATGAAAATAAGCAGTGTATTTTTAGTTGCTGTTGGGTGCATCGTACCAAATGCTTACGCGTTAAGTTGATGATCACGAAGTCTCATAAGGTTCAGAATCCGAGTAAGCAGGCTAGATGTAACACATATCACCAGCGTATGCATCTTTCAACGCTGACATCCAAAGAACAGTACCGTTCTTTGTCAAGTTGTCACATACACCAGTGTGAACCATGCCTGCTAAGGTATTTTCAGACAACATTGTTTAGCGAAGCCTCAGACAAAAAACATGCATCCGCCTAAATTAGATATGAACAAAATCCACCAAGAAGTGGTTTTCGTAGCTTGACACGCAATTCAGTGGGTGGAAGATGATGGGGAATTGCGACCATCGACACTCGTACGTGTGGTTGTTTCCCAAACAAACAATGCATTTCGGGATCTCTTAGTTCATTGTTTGCCTATGTATTTTACTATTTCTCATGCACACTATGAGCGCTCTCAAATCGATGAGGGTTCTTTGAATAGTGGATAAAAGTATCACGAAGCTGCTAAAAGACGTTAGCCTCCATCCATTCAATTTGGAAGAAAACTAGAGGCGGATGCGAATTCCAACCACGGAGCACTCTATCTGTAGACAAAACTTCATCCAACTGATAAACAGTGTTACGGTACATTGTTGATTAACGCGGCACCAAGGTTACCATCGCGTAACTCTGTTCCAAATAGATTTCCGAACATACCATTTTCATGGGCCTAGCCTGCGAGTTAGATGGGTACGGATTTTCTGTCAATCACGATGAATAGCAAAAATTTAGTCCTGCTGTCGCGTTCAAAAATACAACAGATGAAATAAAAAAATGCTGGATCACCCCAATCCATTGTACTAGTACGGACAGAAGACAACTATCGTACGATTTCAAAATTTCTTTCATTGTCCTCAGACGCGAAGAGCTAAAGGGCGTTAGCAATAAATCTGGGAGGACAACAACCACACACTAAAGTTACAACTGGTGTTATGTAACCAGGACCATGGCAACCGAAAGAACTATCGACAACTTTCTGTGCACACATTACTGGCTTGGAAACTTTGCTAAGCACGGTTTCACTGATAAGAAAACATTTCAGGTTCAGGTTGCATATTCGCACTCGTAATGATGCTTTCAAACTGAGCCGGTGACGAGCTTGCAAAAGGTGTGTTGCAACAGAAGACGCAGCTCCACGGTTTTCCCTCTGAACGTTTTGGGACGACTATGCTGATCCTCTAAGGACGTATTGTGGGATATGTTCCATCACACGTTGCGATAGACGCCGGTCTATTTTGCCGGGATAATTGTCTCTACAACCGCAGCATAACCGGTAAATTGCATGGGAGTTGGATAAATCGGGTGAACTATGACCGCACTCCCGAAAAACAATTCCACCAGTAGGTTGTACCCGACGCAGTTACTTCGCACTGTGGACCCGTTTCAGAGCCGAATTTAGCTTTTGCCTACATCGATTGCCAGTAAGTCATCTTTAAACGACAGAAATCAGATGACATCCTTCTTTTCCGCCTTTTGCTCTGTCGCACATTCTGGAGGTACAGTACAATCAGCATCCACCTAAGGTTCAGAGTGAACTATGGCAAGTAGAACGGTTCTGAGAAACGTCTTTTCCGCTGTGAATTGCCCAGGGCTAGAGATTCATGTTACTCTTTATAACACGGTTTTCCCCAACCCGGTCTTACGTGTCTTCACTTAGAAGCTGAAAACACGCATATTCTGACCGTCTCATGTGCACCGTTGGTAGACAGAAAGTTGTAAAGATCCGTCGCTGAGTTTATTCGCAAGTATGTCTACAAAGACCAGGCTACCTTGTGACTCAAGTCACAAGATGTATGTAAGTTTGAGTGAAGAGTCCAGGATCTTGGTAGGCATCCTAAAATTCCTAATAAAGTTACAATAAAAAATCACAGTCATATAAACCGCACGTCAAGCATTGAGAAAATTATCAGAAATGAGCCTCCAGAGCATCCCTGGGGAAATGTCCGCTGCTACAAGGTTTGGAAAACAACTTATTGAAAAACCATCAACCTATCTGTAAAGTCATCCTTTTGTGTACTACAAAACCGTGCATTTCAGGCGTTTATCAGGCAAACCCATATTAAAGTTCTCTTCCGAAATGTATTCACAGAGAATTTGTGGTATCCGAGCCGTTTTATTAACGCGATCGTCCCAAAAAGTTCGGAGGGCAAATGACGGAAACGTGCCTTCTGTTGCAAAATATATCCTGCGAATTGGCCACTTGATCAATCTTAGGACTTCATTACAAATGCTGGTATGCAAGCAGGACCCAACAATTCTGCCTATTATTGAGACGATGGTTAACAAAGTATACCAGTTATTCATGTGTCCACAGAGGGTTACAAAACAATGCCCTCGGTTGCCGTAGTCCCAATCACATGACACCAATTTTAACTTTACTGTGCGATTATTTGTCCACTCAAATTTGTTTTTGCTCCGTTTTACTTGCATGCTTTAGGTCCCGCACCTAAGGAGAGTGAAAGAAATTTCGAAGCCGCGCGACACGTCTACTCATGCCGGCGAGGTAGACGGAAATTTGTCGTGCCAATTTAGCTACCTAACTATAATAAGTAGTATAAAATTAATTCAGATGTCTCATGTTAGAAGGTGTCGTCAGAGTGCACCATCGATGGTCAATAAAACCGCAAAATTAGAGACTAAGATTGTTGTCTGGGAAGAAGGAAAGTTTAAAACAACTGTCGCCAAGGAATTGAGTGCGAAATATAGAGGAACTTACTTACATGCAGTCAGGCGAAAACCAATCAGATTTTCGTTTATTGCGTGTTGAACCCTGGGGCGACTAATTCCGGAGTCTCCCGTTATTGAATTACAGCATAGTCATAAAAATGTAATGAGCGGATTCGGAATGAGATTTCCACGACAGAACTATTTCCCTTGATACTGATTCATGTTACGGTGGAATCTTTAGAGTGAACATCCTACACCAGAAGACGCTCGATTTGCAGTGACAGGATGTAAACGCTACATACCACGAGCCGTTCTCTTCATTTGGTCTGGTTACATGTCCTCTGTCCGGAATTCAAATCCTGGCATTGCTCATGATCTCCAAAAAAGTGAAACTCGAGTTCGGTGTTTCACCTCTTCGAGTTGACTGACCACAACAGGGTCGGAGACAGGATGGAGACTGTCCATACGAGTGACGGGGAGAAAGTAATCAAGCAAAAGTGCCCATGGGGTGCAGATGTCGGTGGCACTAACGAAGTCGTTCTGTCCTGTGGATGTTCCTCTTCAGTGGCCAATCACTGCGCTAGTACGGTGCACGAAAACGGTTTCATTCAAAGTGGCACCATTGGGAACAGTGACGGTTGACACATGCAACCGGGCCCTACAAGATCATTATTCCTAACTGAGGTGAAACTACACATGATCTCCATCAACGTTTAGAAATTATTTGCCAATTACAGTACACCTGGAATCGACATGTAAAAAACGTTTGAAAAGTCTTTGATAGATGACTGTTTGTACAATGAGCTAGATAGTCGGCATGAGATGATCCGCCAGCTGTTGTATAGTGGATCAACCCAGTGCGTTAAAGATACGTGTTTAATTCATTCGACTAGCCAAATGGAAGGGAGTATCCAAAGTAGGCCATTTTGCGTGACGATTTTCGAGAGAGCCACATAAAGATATATAGCGAAGCAAGCCAAAAAGTGATCCCACCTCTAGTCTGACCTTCTCAAAGAAGACATTTTTCTTGTCATTGATGGTACCGAACACAGGTCTGACCGCCACACCATGCCATACGTTTCAAACCCTCCAACTTAGACTCCATACCACAGTACAGGACAGTAAACCCCAATGACTATTATCCTGCCACTCGTTTCATTCCTCACTTTCCTGCAGCCGGAAACAACGGTAATAATAACGATAACGATGGTGATAACGCTGAAGCAGTTCTCACCGACTGCTAAATGCAGCTTAACAGCAGGTCGTTCAGTTGACCTCACTCCGTTATTCACAATCATATAGCGTGATCGAAATCATCGAATGATAGTATACGGTAAAGACTTATTGACTAGAAACGACACTGTTATGTGGTCAGAAACTGTGGTGCGAAAAAGTTGATTGGCACTCAACCCACTCTGCCTCATTTCACTTAACTCTACGCAATGTTTAAGGTGCTACCAAAAATGTTCTACGTTGACGGCTGACGGAAATTGAGCGAAAAGTTAACAACTGACCACTTTTGTCTTCGTTACCCTTAGAAAAACAAACGCGCGGTACTATATCGTCACCAAATAATGAGATAGTATGGGTGAGTCGTTAGCCTTGCTCTGTTTAGACTGTTCATTGGACGGAATGTTCCATAACTAAGGTAGGTTGTCATCCAATTGGCCTACAAGAATGAATAAACGAATCTACGAGGGCTTAAACAAAGTAACAAAGACCTACTTCTTTCGGTTCCATACAAGTGAGAGTTTGGATGCATTGGGTGGATCTGTCAAGTCTTATACACCCTTACATGGGTTCCAAATACTGACAGGCGTAGTTGGAGAAACGGGACCGATAACCACAGCATATCACGGATGCACAACTTAATAAAGGCCAGTTCTCCTAGTGCTAACGTCGTGCATATCGAGCATCTTTGACCCCAATCTCCATCATAAGCGTGTCTTTTTGAACGGGGGAATCTCGAAATTCCGGTCCAGACAAGGGCGTTACAAAGACCCTTCCCAACGTTCACCGCTTGAAAAAACTCCTTGGGCCTTACTGACTGTAGGAGGGCGACTACATATGTTATCCAGGCTGAGCAAACGTTGAATGCGTACACCTGACCGCCTGTGTGACTAATCATTTAGATTTTCTCAATGGATCAATTGCACGGGCGTAATTGTTTCACTTGTGGTCGTGTTGAGTAAGATTTAAAAAAAAACTGGTTCAAATGCTTGGGATTCTGGAACGGACAGTGCGCAGGAAAACAGGCTACCATCCGCAAGGAGGTTAACGCGACAATAGATCATTTGTGCGAAAGCCTGGAACTTAATCACAGGTAATACTTACTAGTTGGTGATGGGCTAGGTGGTCAAAACTTCCCCACAGAAACAGGGAAAACAGGATCGCCGCCGAACTCAAGTGCGCGCATAACCAAAAGTGATTAACTCGTGGTACGCCAGCGAAAGGTTCTCCGGGCTTGTGTCCAATGGGTGGTTGCGGTTCCTTCAGCCCACTACGGACCATCAACCAACCAAGAAGGCCCTGCAGAGGATAATTAGGTAGAATGCGTAAGGAAGAACTAGGTAAGGTTTTCGCAAAAGGCTCAGACCGCCTTCAGCTTGACAAAATAGTCTAAGGTGAAAGCATTGTACAAAACCCCTTCGGACAGAGTACGCAGATGAAAAGCGACGTCTTAGGAGGGATGCGTCCAGGAGACAACTGAACTCTGTCAACGCTAGGATGGCCAATCAGAGTATTCTTGCTGCCCAAGACAAACACAGTAGGTGTTGGTTCCTCACAGAAGTACAAACATTCGGAGGTGACATCTCTGTGCAAACTCGTTCCTATTTCCTTATTCTATACAATGTGGAATTCCACTTGTAGTTTTTACGAATAGCTGTATGCTCGAACCTTGCAGTTATTGCTACCTTCTCTATCTCCTCTTTACGTCTGCTTCGGTTCCAACTGAATGTTCCTGGAAGGAAAGGTAAATTCGACCCGCAGCACGGAGGTCCAACACCACCATACACTGTTCTCATTCTCTGTGGGCATACCACCACACTGAATGTTGATTACTGCCATCTACGGCCGTTTGCTTTATTATGATTTGTTATTACTGGCCATATGTAAATTTGATGTGTAAGAACCAGAATGTCTCACCGCGCCATCTGGTGTAGTCTTTATTTTATCGATCACGTGTTCGGTCAATTAATCAGTCCAACGACCTCCCACCAAATTTTGGAATTAGTTCAGATGGAACAACGCAAGTCGGGTCTGTAGAACTAACCCTCAGTTCTACAATAGGAATCAAGCATAATCTAGCCATGAAACCTCCTACCAAAGAAAAGCAGTGAAAAATCCTCGTACCACACTAACATCGGATTGGTGGTGGTAACAGTGAATAACAATATGACAACAACAACAGAATCATAATATGTGGTGAGAATTTATGTAAGAAATGCACTACATTAACCAGAGTTGCTATCAGAATTGAGAGAATCATTACAAAACTTGCGAGCTCTGGATCAGGAAATTATCAGAATCACGTTTCGGCAAACAAAAATGATTGAAAATAAGGTGGCAGGGTTAACCAATATGTGCTGTTTGGTTTTAGAAGGGTGGTGGGAGCAGACACAATGGCTCTTTTAGAATACCCTTTTATTTCACACGCGTTTGTCACATCCTTGTTTCTCGACCACGGTGCCATCGCTGCTGGATTTGCACGACAGCATTAACAGCGATGTGACTAAAGCGCTCGACTCCTCCACTTAGTAGTGGGTAAATCTATCGCCTAGATCCACCATAATTTATTCACAGGCGACATTTGATGATGACGACATCTTATTCCATCCACGTATTCATTGTGATCATCTGAAAATGCGTGTAGTTGTGGCATCCCACTCGACCACTGCCCATTGCGAAGACCCTAGAACACGCCTCAATACGTTTAACAAAATAGTGAGGCCTGCACAAACAACCACAAATGTCCCAGTGGACTACTGGTTGTTTTCCGATGGGACGAGCTCAACTTCCTCATCAGCTGTAAACAGATTCGTGAGTTGAAACGACGTGTGGAAGAGATGCAGAAAAAAGCAGCGAAACTCCAAGCGATCATCACAAGCGTTTTTCAAGCGGGGCTGAACGTTCTGCAAGACCAATTTACACGATCTGGTGCTGAATAGCATGTCCGAATGTACCGCTCCGACAAGCTTCATCTAAACTCAACATAAGGCTAGGAAGTGAGTCCATTGAAGTCCTTAAACCTATATATGTGGCTCGTCAAGTGACCAAAGAATGGTAAAAATTTTCAAAGTATATTGGTAGCGACACTCTACAAGCTTGGCTACTTTCTGCAAAAATAGCGCGATAAGCGGTACATATACACACAGAGCTCGAGAAGGTTCGGTGGTTAAGGTGCGAACTTACTGACCGGAAGGGCCGTGGTTCGAACCCAACACCGGCATCTCAGCCGCTCCTGTCAACCTGGTAGTATCTCAACCCTCGTGCGTTAGACAGATGGCATGGCAGATAGGCACCGAAAGGGTGTTACGGCTAGACGATACACAGAGTATAGGTTACCGCTAAAAGCACAGTGTCGCTCTAATTGATTGTAACAAAAACACCAGTATAAAAAGCCAAGGTAACGATCAGTCCCGTAGATCCCTGGTTCTTAAAACTCAACTAAAATTGCAACCGGCTGCCCCCATGGCAAGAAAATTAAGTCATACCGAAGGGGAAAAACGTTCGCATACCTGAAGACCGAGCAGTCCTCCATAGATCAGAACTCGTGGTTTCATCCTACGAGTAAGGTAACCCTTGTACCAGAAATATGCCCCAGGTATGGCGAACACAGCACCAATAAGGCGTCCCCACATGCGATGCGAGTACTCCATATACCAAATGAATTTGAACTGCGATAAAGACATTTCACCATGCTGGTTCACCTGGCTGGAAAAAAAGACAAAGTGTTTTGGAAGGCTTACTACTGGTATTCCGGAAATTGCTTGTACTTATCAAATTCTTGGAACCATTGTTCTTCCGTAAGAGGTGGAGCTTCTTTGAAGGGATGCCAGTCAACCATGGAAAGCCCAGATTCTGTTAACCTACACGGGGTATAATGACAAGATAAAAAGCTAGGAAAACCTTGTAGCTCCTCCCAAAACAACGGCCCCGAAGGTCATGCCAGATAAACCGAGCAACCATTTTCCAACAGTTTGATAACGGTCTACAGGATGGGCGACAGCAGCTACCGCCTTGGACCGCATGAAGGACATTAACAATGTACGACATCGTCCTGGTGTAAGCGCAGATTTTGTGGAGGGCGTCACCAGATGGCGTGCAAAATGAAGCAATACGCGGGACATGATTGTATGTAGCCCGTGTCAGCGGGACACCGGAAAACAGCGTTCAATAAGTCACTGAAATACGCAAAAAGTGTTGTTAAGAAATTAGAAACCAAGTTAAAAATACGGTTACATACTCAAGAATGCCATCTTTATCAACGACAGTCATGAACAATGGCCCATTTACGAAAGAATAGAAGTGAGGAGGAGAGACAGCTACTGCAGATTGTGGATGTATTCGGCATATTTTACCTTCGTTGACCAAAGGTCTGCAGGTCGAGTTTCGTAACCACAAACAAGAATTTCTCTTACGGTCGCCTTGTATACAAGCTCCCTCAGTTTCAGTGTAATTTGTTTTTTGCACCATAAAGTTAACAAACGTTTCTCCAGCTTAGCTAATACGCGCGGTGATCTCATCCGTCACAGAGCAGTCATGGCCAACACAGCTACCAAGGTAGGCAAACGGAACACCGGTCTCAAGCTCTTCATCTTGAAGCCTCAGAAGCCGCAAAGGGGTTAAGAATCATGGAACAAGAATTCGAAGGTGCTTACCACCTGTTGAAATAAGGGACCGATTCCGACAATCTATAATGAGCAGACTGAGCGGACTAGTGATCGCGACACAGAAGCTCGTCCAAGCTCACTGGTGTTTTCAAGATATTATTATTGTACTTCGAGTCTCTTAAAGTGCGCACTCCATGTGAATCAATGACGAAATTGCACAGAGATTGTCAGAGAGCAGTTTAGGCAAATCTCATAAAGTTTTGACAGAACTTTTTGACAGGCTAGTGTAAGCTGAGTCCTTTTTAACCATCGCATCGGTACATACAAATGGCCTGTTTCTCGACTCGTTAGGATTTCATTCACTCTCGCCAGCCATGTAACGTAAAACGTGCATATAAAATATAAAACGAGGTTAGTGACGAAGGTGAACGGACTGACAGTGACAAGCTGAAGGTAGTATCACGTGATCATAACTACGACAACCAACGGTGTTGCTTCAAAATTCTGTACGCAAAGATGCATTGTGAACTTTGACTGACTGATGGAAGTATTGGATCCCGACTTCGCAACAGCGCTCGAAATGGAGTTTTCTAGTGCAGTGAGTCCTCAGCAATGAATGAAATGGAAGTGTGGTTTCACATTTGTGCTGAACCACTGAACCACAAGATACCTCTTCGCTTCCTGTACTATACTCCTTTG
>SJOL01008500.1:361966-433539 GCA_004794785.1 Opisthorchis felineus
GGCCGATGTGGCATGAGTTTATTTGTATATGTGCGTTTCATGGTTGTACGTGGGCTGGGATACTGTCAGGGCGCCCACACCTAGACAGGAGGACGATTAGGGTCCTCAACCAAAGCCTTTGGCTCAAAAGCCTAACCGCAAGGCAGCGGTGTTTGGCAGGAAATGCAAATGCATTACCACTTCTACGGAACAAGTCGCCATATGTTCCAACCCCCAACCTGGAGGACCAGGAGACTGTGTTCGTCAGACCTCTAACCATTGACCAACCTGGTATGAGAGACTCTGTGAGTGTCGCAGGAACACCCCCCAGTATAGCTCAATGGGTCGCTGAGGTGCGCAAACCGTCACACCACGGTAAGGCCCAGTCTCTTCGTGATGACACACGCTAATAAACAGAGAGGATATGCCTTCGAACAGCATCACGCGCAATGTGACGATCATCAAGTTTGGTATGCTTCACACAAAAATCAACGGAATGACCAAAGTGTGAGATATAGATGCATCCTTGGTCAGATTGTTGGGCTCGGAATTCCGCGAACAACCAGTTGCCTTCACCCCGGTCAACACTTTACTAATGAAGGTTATTCGTCTTTCAAGAATGCGCTACTCTGACCCCCGCCTGTCAGTCAAGAACATGCTGTGTGCTCTTTTTGCACCACAGAGCGGATAAGAAAGACCTATTTCATGCACAGAATTACCAAGGCTTATTAAGGGTGAGCTAATCGTTTTACACTGATAATTGCCATGTTTCAGATGCCATGTCTCTATAGCCAAACACTTCACTAGTACAGCGGACTTTATACAGAAAATCATTCAGTTATGGTCTGGTCAAATCCTTGTAAACCAGAAACTTCGGCGTGAGACCGTCTTGAGGCACAATGATAATTGTCAACCGACAATCGGTTTTTAAAACCAATACATTTTTGCACTTATCTCGTTATCCTTTGACCATGCTTCATCCTCTGTCGTAAGCCCGACGCGGTTGCTTATTATATACCGCATTCGGCTATAGTTCAGATGCCGTTAAATTGGGTGGTGAGATCGAGTATTACGGGACGCAGTCAGTTAGCCGGTACGAATGCCTGAACAACTTTAAGGTTGCAACCATCAACCTCGTTCGGCTGCAACAGGTTTCGAAATTTTTTGAGAAAAGTCACCAAAATTGCGCCAATTTTTTGGCCTGCTACCGTTGGCCGACCGTAGCCACCGGCTTTAAGCGTAGAATGCCACCCCTACCTGCCGCCCTTGGCCAGCGATGGCCACCGGCGGCATGTTCACTGGACAGTGTTGCCAGTGGGATCATTGCAGCACTCAAGCCAAACCATCACTTCAAGGTGGCAGCTTTAGGTCGGGAGTTCCTCTGGTACAAAGTGAAGTCAAGCCCTGCAAGGCCCATAGCACCCGGTAACCTTTGCCGGCCTACACACAGTGGTATCAGAATTTTCTTAAGGCCACTGCAAGTAACGATACCTAGATCACGAAGCCAAATCTCTCATGGTGGCAGTCGATCATCCGCTTAAATGTTTTACTGTCTTATTGTTCTACCAATGGATAGGTGCTGAAATTAAGTTGGGTTGATGGATAGTTTGACCAGCATCCAGTCTTCCGTGCAATCAAAAGTGTCTAACAGAGATTTGTTCAGGTGCTGCGCCACACATTCAAGTCATACGCAAAAATCATTTTGTTGTTCTCCGACTTTCGGGGAAGGTTGTTCACGAAGACGTCGGACGGCTTGGGTCACGTGCAGATTCCTGGCACTGCAATGGCCAATCGTCCTAACTAGCACCTGATTGGTCAAAACGACGAGCATTCACGGATTCACGGATTCACGGATTGATGCACAGGATCGAGGCTTTCGCACACGTTTACCAGGTCGCTTTCGTTCTTGTCGTTCACCGACTGCCGTTCACTTGAAGGGCGCAAGCGAAAAAAGGTTCAGCACTGCAATTTAAATTCTCAACGCGGGGCAGTAGGCTTGCCAGCGCGAGGAATCGCATAAAAAAGCGTTTAATAGTGCTCTGAACTGTGTTCTAGAAGGAGCTTGGACAACCGCCAGAGGGAGGTTATTCCACGCAGCTACTACACGAAATGAGAAAAAATTTTGCCGGACAAAAGTGTTTGCTCTAAGCTTGAAAATCTTCTTACCATGTCCCCGCCGTGTGTTTGCTGGCTCGAAGGTGAAAAACCTGTTGGCCAAACCTTGTTCAAACAGGGCATAAGTAAGAATTAGGTCTCCTGGGAGGCGGTGATACTCGAGGGGAAAGAAGTTGAGCACCGTGAGACGCATTTCGTAGTCCACGGATTTAAGGCCAGCAACCACTTTCGTAGCAGATCGCTGGACAGGCTCAATAAGGGTTACGTCCTTCGTGCCCCCTGGGTAGACAACTGGGTTGGCGTCTTCAAGAAGCGGTCTGACGTAGGCCCCATAGAGTAATTGGAAGTCCATGCGAGTAATACGAGAGAAGGTGCGCCTAATCATCCGTAGAACGGCGAATGCCTTTTGGGCCGATTTCCTGTGGTGCAGTGAGGAGGACATGTTTGAAGGGGGCCAGATACCCGAATACTTTTTGGCATCTATCTTCTTGATGTCTTCTGGTCCATTCTCACCATGCACGACATAGGCTTTCTCTGAGTCTCCTCCAAATGACATATGGACGCAATTTCGTCATTCAGAGGAAGGTGCCAGTCCAACGACCACTGTTTTGCAGCGTCTACATCCATTCGGAGGGCACTGGCATTGGTACTCCAGGATTTCAAGTCGTCCGCAAAAAGTAGGCATGGGCTTGAAAGAACGTCTGGAAGCTTGGGTTAGGCCGTCCGTAAATAAGAGTATGTCATGCAAGAATGGTTAGGGCAGAATCCGTGTTGAACCGTTACAATGGAGAACATAGTGCGGTGCAACCGAACAACCAATCTCGAGGAGATCAGACCACGACGCAACGCAACGCACTCAAAGCCAAGGAAGAGACTACTTAAGATATAAGGCGTTGGGATAATCAATCAGCTCAACGAACATAGACAACAACGCAACAAAGATAACAAACGGACCAATAGATTCACGAAAAAACTGTCCCCAAGTGGCCAATCACGTTAGAAGATAACAGCTAGTCTTCAAATTCTCTATAAACGCACGCAGGCAAAGAGGAAGTACCCACTCAAGTGTGCGCTGATGATGTCTCCTTGAATGGTGACGAAACGCTTGCAAATCAACTGCCAAGCTAAGTCACCTGATCAGCAAGCAATAAACTGACCAGAGCTACCAGTATTTCAAAATATTACCAAAGAAATCTTTAAAATTGCGTGGCATGTTTTTCTGGATTGGCCTGACAATTCTATCTTAGAGTCAAGTTGACTAAAGCTTTTTCTAATCACGCGAAAATATGCGCTAATTTGTGCTCCGGCTTTGCTGTGTGTCTCATTTTTCTTCCTCGCTGCTACTGTTTTAGGTTCTCTATTAAGTTGTTCACAAAATTTTCTGACCATCGGCTTCGCCGGATATTAATATTGCGTTGTCGTCGTCCGCTTTTGATATTTGAGTTGTTGGATTTCCTTCCAAAGCCAAGACTTTTTGATGTTCGAGGGAACTGGGGGTGAAACGACTTGGTTGCTGTTGCTGCATGGTGCTTGCAGTTCTTAACCTGGTCCTGTGATCTTAAGACGATTGCGCCAGAAGGGCCGGGCACCCCGTTGGCACTCGTTTTTCGGTATCATCCGTAGGCGTCGTGCATAGTGTAGGTTAACTATCTTCGAAGGAGTCTTTTATTCTCGTTGAGTCCTTTTGAAACGTGCTTTATCGCTATCTTTCCGGCTTTGAGCTACCTACGCTTCTAGAGCCCATTTATGGTGTTTGACAGCCAGTTGTGGATGAGATCACATTCTTTTCTCTGAGGTTTACAAATGTCTTCATATAATTCCTTTTTTTCGATGTACCACTTCCACAACTTAATTTGAAATGTTATACGGTAAAGTCTGCTTAGTGTATGTATCCGTATCGTAGTATACGGTGTCTGCCAGTTTGACTGATTTATAGGTAAGTATTGGTGATTGCTTACTGGGCCTCAGCCCATGAGCTTTCTTTCTGTCTTCTATCCGCAGAAATAGTTGTGGACCACTGCCTTCGAAGAATTACTGTCCCCCGGTGCTTCCATGGCGTGCGTGCTACAATACTGACGCAATCTTAGCGAATGCAATCCAAATGGTTGGAACATTATTGAGTGCTTTGCCCCAAATATGCGAGTTCTGTTCGCGACAACTCACGAGGGTTTACTATTAGCCGGCGGTACCAGGTGGGACGCGTGAGGTGTTGTGTACTTATTGCACCAACGATGCTGAAAACACGGTGTTCGCCCCCAAATGACATGCCCCCGGCCCCAAAGATGCGATTTTAATCACTTTAATAGTATCCGCACTAAACTCAACAGGAATGCTTGAGAACTCCATGTATCATATTGACTGGCGCAATATTCGGAAGGGGTGCAAAGTTTCAGAATGAAACTTTGTTGCTGAACGTTTCGGTGACCTGAGATAACTTTCACAAGAAGCAAAACGAACAAGATCAAGTAGGAAGGCCGACACGCCCCAACTGTTGCCACATTGGACTTTGAATTTTTTCACTGTTGGTCAGCCTTATCCAGACGGTGAACTGCTGTTGGCTGTCGTCTTTCTTGACGAAAGCTTCTGTGAATAAATGGCGAAAACTTATGCGTCGCCCTGCAATGCCCCTGCTGTGGAGCACTTCGGCTCTATAAAAGAGTAACATATGGCTCTCATTCGGGGTGCGTAGTACAACGATATCGAGTCTCTCCTCTGTTCCAGCCACCACCCTAGACGGAATACCATTTCGGAAACCGTACTCACAGAGTAGAATCTATGGGCCTCCGAATTCCCACTAGAGTAGGGGACAGAGCGGTCTAAGGCGCTGCTTCCAGGTTTTAGTCCAATGTGTAGGCGAATCCCACCTCTAGCGCCCCTGTTGTTCGTGAACCTATTGAATCTATTAACCAATGAGCGACCAGTTTGACATCTGAGCGGGTCGGACGCTGACTTCGGAATTCGCGCTGCTGCCGCTTGTTCACATCTGACAAAAATGTGGTCATCTACAGGTTAGCGTATACTTAGCTGTTCATTAGTGCTTTAGACTATGGGGGGATGTCGGTAAATGCCGACTATGGTGGCGGTTATATGGCTTCAGCAGCAGGAGCTTCTATCTCCAAGGTTTCGTCTGTGAACATGTGCTTATGTATTTTATCTTCCAGAAAGCAACCAATCAAGGCAGCACAATACCGTGTACGTGTGCAGAAATATTAGCTGCGACACAGGAAGGTGACAGGTTTATTTCTCCACTGGGTCTTGAGTTTTCACAGGTACTTCTGTGTACAAACGTTAACGCATCGATAGGTTACTCTTTTAGGTGTCGTTCGCTCAGTGAATGAATCAGCCACTCGTATTGAGTATGAAATAGATGATTATACCGGTCCGTTTGTGCCCGTCAAAATGTTTGTTGAAGATCAGGCATGTCCCTGAGCTGCTAATTACTGTTTCTCCAGGATTCTTTACCCATTGGACAACAGTCTCGCCCGTTTCGTGAGCTCTCGTATGTCCGCGTTCATGGCCATGTGCGAAATTTTCAGGGTGCCAAGCAGATAATCGCATTTCGAGTAAGTGGTTTCATTGAACATACACAGGTTGCTAGGTAAGACCAGTAAAGTCGAATTCGGTTTGGCAGCATCCTGTCTGATTAGTGATCCATGTGTTTATTGTCCGTGTGTCATTCTTCAGTCTTTCCGTTCTCCATTTCACTGCACTAGAGGGTTATATGCGCCGGACAGCATGTATTCTGTTCAAAGTCCATAAGTGTCCCGCGATAGTAGCAAGCGGGTGTGGCTTGCTATAATCCTCTATTCTATCATTCCTTCGATTGCTATAATAATGCTGACAATAGTTGCTCGGCTATAATGCCATTTCTTTGCCTGGCTGCCATGCCACCCGAAGGAAACACGAGGGCAGAGATACTACCAGGTACCGTCAGGAAGAGACTGGAATTTCCAGTGTTTTGACAGTTTTTTTATCACTTTGACTCATTGAGCTATGCTGGAAGGGTATCCAGGTGACACTCAGAGAGTCTCTCATACCAGGTTGCTAAGTGGTTACTGGTCTGCCCAACAGTCTCCTGGCCCTCCAGGTTGTCGGTTGGCACATGTGTGGCCACTTTTTCTCTAGAAATGGTAATGCACTTGCATTCCCCGTCAACCACCGCTGTCTTGTGGTCAGTCTTTCGAACCAATGGCTTTAGTCGAGGACCCTAATCGTCCTGCTATCTAGATCTGGGCGCCCTGGCAGTATCCCAGCCCACTTACAACCATGCTGCCTACCACTAACAATACTGTCATGCTACATCGGCAATCGCGTGGTGTCATCTACCGGGTCGCCTTACTTCTTGCATGCAGCATGGCGGATGAGCGAAAACAGGCTGCCGCTGACGCATCCCTTCATTTTATTCTACGAACTTTTTCTTTCCCCTCCCCCCATCCCACTAATAGCTCTCTCCTTCTAGGCCCACCGTTCGTTCTGCATCGGTTTTGGCAACAACCACATATTCGCGTCATCGGATGCTGGAATTGTCAAGCATCTCAAAATCAATCTTCAAGCATCGACTTCCAGTATATCTGGCTGCTTTTAATGTCTGCACTTTGAAGCAAGCAGGACAACAAGCTGCTCTTGCTCTCATTCTGGACTCGCTTGACATTGATGTGTTCTGTGTATCAGAAATGGGAATTCAAGACAAGCATAGCGGTTGAGCTAACTGCCTCATCACTCCATTCGTTCCCGGCTGCGCACCTATGGCGATCCAGAGGCTGATGCGGCAGAATGTTCAGGGATCGTCCTGAGTCATCGGGCTGAAGGATCCTTGCTTGAGTGGATACCTGTTGACAGCTTTCCCTGTGCGGTTCGTCTGACAACATCCTTGAAGGAGTCTCACAAACGGGAAGTCGATTCGTTGTCTGTTTGTCGTGTCTGCCTACGCCCCAACCGATTGTAGCTCTGACGCCATCAAAGACAAGTTTTATGACGCTTTGAATGCACTGTTGTGGGTGGCTAGAAGCTCAGATATCGTTGTGATTGCCGGAGATCTGAATGCACCAGTTGTCAGGCTTAGCGAATTTGAGACTCAACTGCGTGGTTGACGTGGATTGGACTCGGTTCGCACGAACAATAGTGGACAATTGCTTCAGCTACTTGCTGACCGAAGGCCCTTTTTATACGGTACTAACTTCCGAAAAAGCCGAAGTCGTCTGGCCTCCAACAACGTGCCAACTTTGAACCCAATTTAATCACATCGCCATCAGTGACAGATGGTGAGAATCAATAACTAACTGCCGCTCGTTTTAGAACATATTTGTGGATTCCCACCAGGCGCTCGTCCGGGCTCGCTTCTTCCTTCGTTTTCCAGGGCCGCTTAAAGTGCGGACAAATCGTCTAGCAACTGAGATGATGACAGATACCGAAGTTAGGCGACTATCAGAATCGTCTTCTGGAGTCTATTCTAACTGCTCCACCGTAGGATGTTTGAGGTACCCCACCTTGAGCCTTTGACTCAAAAGTCTGACCTGCAAGGCAGTGGGAGGATGTAGCGTTTTGTTTAACGACCCTACCCCTAGTCTCTGACTCAAAAGTCTGAACCAAGAGACAGCGGTTGTAAGGGTTTTCTTGGGGAACCCTTCCCAATGCCAATGACTCAATAGTCTGACCCACTTGGCCGCAGAGGGCCGGCCTAGCCCGAGGGTGAAGAGACTAAGGCATTACTGTCTTATTTCTAATTCAGCTGCGCACAGCAGGTGCCTTTTGAGCAGCACCGGACTCTTTGATTTTAAAAGTATTTCGACTGTATTGAATAATGCACTGGCGGTAACGGTCAACCCTTGGACGATCGGAATGTTCGGGTTTTTAGGGCCGACCTTTTCTAACCATCCTTCCTCGGGGGAAGGCAGCATCGCTGCTTTCACAAATATGGACATGCTGGTCGCCTGGGGGAAACGCCTTACTACCTTCACACTCCCGTCGTAGAGGGCAACACGATTTTACCCCCGGACGGCCTCGGACTACTTTTACTCGCTGTTCTTCGTCGGGCTACTCTTCATTGGCCTTCCCGGCATGGTTGAACCTTAGGGAACTGAGTTCCAGTCAGTATAGCCCGCAGGATCATTGCAGCACAGAAGCCCGACCACTACGACAAGGTGACAGGTTTAGTTCGGGACGCTTTTGATCGATAAGTGACCATCCTCTTATCCACTACGGAGAGTTCCGATGTATCATTAGTCCCTGGGAACTTCAGTGCCTGTGTCGAGCGCTTCAATCCATCTGAGGCACAGCTTGATGGAGTGTTCAGTATAAACTCAAAGCACAGTGTTAATGGTGAACATCCTGCAACTTCTTACTAATCGCCACTTGTTCTTCAGGGGGGCTAGGTTGCTCAGTGTTTAGAGCGCAAATTTACTGACCGGATGGTCCGTGGTTCGAACCCGACCTCTGCATCCCGACTTCTGTCTGGGCTTTGGCAACCTGGCAATATCCTAGCCATCGTGTTTCCTTCGGGTGGCATGGCAGCTAAGCACCGAAAGGGTATTACATCTGAACGGTTTTTTGTTCTTTAGGAGTACTGTGTTTGGGTGCGATAGGCGGCGCTGTGCTACTTGGCCTCCGCTACTACTGACCATCCATTGAGTCAAGTCGAACGTCTAGCCGTTAGCCACTGATGGTGAGGCTAATTACGCGACTTCTGAGAAGTCTAGCATACCTAGCTGATTCAGATCGTGCGGATTTCCCTGGTATCCACGAGAATCAAGTTTCCCGTTTTGGTTGTAGCAAAGATTTCAGAACGACGAATTATGCAAACACACCAAAGCCCGCTGCCGGATGCTTTGAAGATGGCCTCTTCAAAGAACATTAATGGACGGGATAATAACCGCTATGCTTAACGCTGGAAACTCAGCGTGTGGTGTCTCCGAGCACTAGCACATCGACCACTGGATCTCAAGTCAGTTCTCGATACAGGCCGATGTATTTCTTCGAAATCCCAGCTTAATTCGGCTGCACGGTCAGTGGAAACGACTCCGTGTGTTAATATGGAAGTGTGGTGCAGCTAAAACGTTCAAGAGGCAAGGAAAGATGGTGAAGCTTAAAATATGCTGAAGTCGCTGCAGTTGGTTCGCTAAAGTGGGACTCGGAATGCGCTTGTTGATGAGTTAATCGAAGATGATATTGAAGATCAATATTTAGTGAAGGTCGCTGGGCAGGAGGTTTTCAATAAAATTTTGGTTAGATATCGGCTCCTCTCACTCAATCCGCTAAACTCAAGTAGTGGCCTGTGAGTCCAGATCTTCCTTTATTTTATGAGGTACTGATATATTTCAGTTGTGGGGTTTTGCGGGATGGGTATTTTGTTCATATTCACATCACTCGTCTGAACGGTCGTCCTCCTGCTCTGGCGTAATTATTCCGATGAGTCCACACCAAAGGAAAGCACTGGACTCGAGTTTCGCTCTTATTAGAGCTCATCAGCAGTACATATGATGAGCACTGCTGATGAGCTCTAATAAGAGCGAAATTCGAGTCCACTGCTTCCCTTTGGTGTGGACTCACCGGAATAATTACGCCAGAGCAGGAGGACGACCGTTCAAACGAGAGTGATGTGAATATGAACAAAGTACTGATATATCTTTCTGCCTTTAAGTCACATTGGGCTGCCGGACCGGATGAGTTTCCAGTTGCACTTCTTGAGAACGTTGATAAATCTTTGCGTCCTACCCTAACTAAACTGGATTCATTTTAGGTCAAGACAACATGGGCCAATGAATCGTCATACCTCTATTCGAAAAGAAGTACATAAGGCGAATTTTCCAACCATAGGGGTAAGCCTCACGTCTGTCATAACGCGGCTATTTGCCTCGCTAATACTGTGATGCCTAATCTCGGCATGTGAGACGTCAATCCGAAAGCACCAAATGGTATTTCATTCCTTAGGGAGCACTCCACATTACTTCGGATACCTGAGTACTTCTTCACGTACCTCCCGCCAATAATCGGTTTCCCTTGACTTGAAAGGAGCCTTTGACTCTGTATGTAGGTCGGTTTCTCTACATCTACCTAGGCAAAGAGGCATGCTCCTAGTTTTTGTTAGTATACTTCGTGTAAGAGTCTATCCATAACTAGTGGGTTCAGAAAAGGCTGCTTGCTCTTTGATCGATATCACGGAGTCCACATTATAACGGACAGAGAATCTTGGTATGGGAACCACGTCTAGATAAAACAAATAGCCTTGTTCTTACTATTTGACGATCGTGAGTCGGCACAATCGACTCTAAGTAAAATTTGGGAGGTGCTTCTTTTTTTGGCATATGCTTTGGAATACTGTTTCATGATTTTCCTTCCTCCCACGTCTTTCTGAAACTGTAAAGGGAGTAACTTGAATTTATTGACCGGTTTACTTATCTGGGTTGTTGGATAAGCTGCGACTCTGCTGTGACAGAAAAGACAATACCAGCACTGTCAAGGCGCGAACAGCATTTGCGGATTTGATTCTTCCACTACGTAAGAAACCAAGTTCCCTGAAGCTGAAGGACTGTATGTACGTGGCAACTTTATGGACAGTCTTAATTCAGTGCTGATACTTTGCCTTTCTGGACTAGGGACCTCAGATTTCTACAGACATTTGATCTTGATGCCTTCACAGCACAGCAGATGTGAGCTGCCTATGGTATATTCGTGGGCTGTTAGTAATCGAGCGCTTGGTGACGATTGAGAGTCAGTAGAGCAGCCAGTGAGACTTATCAGACGCACACTTTTTTCTCCGCACTGCTGTTAGCGAACGGCTCGTGGAGGACAAGTTACGGCGTGTCGAAGCAGAGTGAAAGCACCTACTGCCAATTTTTAGGCCTACCTGTTTAGGGCCCACGTGGTTCCCGTGTGTGGCTAGAACAGGACACAGCTCGCAGTCGGTCCCAGAAAATAGTATGCTGTCACTTCTTGGTCTGACCGCCGGTTTAAGGTTTATTTGCCGCTATCTGCTGGTTTCCTGTTGGACGCGGTTAAGGACGTTGAGTCAGCCTCGCTAACAGCGTCTTACTTCGATATAATGCTCAGATATATTTATCCAGTGTGTTTGGACACCTTGTCCTCGGTCGTTTTCAGTAGACATAATACTGTTTCTAGTACCCCCAATCCCTCCCATTTCTTCTGAATCTCCAATGGGGCATCCTTTCCCCATAATTGCACTATAGTTACTATAGTTACTGTTGATGTTTCGTCTTCGGTGATAATGATGGTCTACCGATGGTCCCACTAATGATTATATGGTGCCAGCCTATCTGTACGGTTAGGCAGCTTAATCTGTTTGCAAAAATTTGCTTGGGTCGTCGGTTTTCTACCATAACTGCCTTCACCTAACTGGCGAGATCGGCAGTTCGATGGTGCTTAAACGCATATGTGGCTATGCCCAAACATGCCTAGTAACCATTCTGCTGAAAGCGTGCAGTCGAAAGCCCCATCAAGCTTAAAACAAGGAAGTGATGGTCAGCCGAGGACATGTAAACGCTGTATAAAAACATTAATCCCACCACTTAGCGAAATTGGCTGATATCATCTTTTGGGTCGGCCACAGTGTAAAGACTCTCATTGATGAATTCGCTTTGAAGTACTACGGGGTGTTGCAGTCAGTGACTTGTATTTCTGACCTGTTCAGGACACCAGTTCACTCATCTCATATTTCAGATCCCCGGTTTCGTCCTGGGTTGCTCAGTTCAGCAGTAGGACGAACCAACTGCACCTCCTATCCCTCACGATACCGGTAATTGTGGTAATTCTGAAGGTCTGACCATTTCATTGGCACTGAATCAGTTTGGTTCAAACTGCCGCTTCAACGCGTATCCACTCCGCTACTGTAACCGCTGTCGTTGATGGATGAAAAATTGCAGTTCTGGGTGCACATAGTTTATGGCTAGTTCACTTCGGTATGTGCACCTTGTATTCAGACTGACGGGTGCATGAGACTACGTGGAGCTCTCTAGATGTGTAGTTTCTTGCAGGAATCCATGCATGACATGGATGCCGATTCTTTTTTCATCTTCGTGATCTACGGGACCATGCTAATGTCGCTTAAGCTTAAATTTTGATGCAATTAAACCCGTCAATCCCGAACTGAGGGTTACTTTCTGAATTCCTCGTGGCCTCATCAGTTAACCCCCGCACCTTACTGACCCGCCTAAGGGACACTGCACAGTCTGGCAATACTCAGTCTTTCCTAACGCCTAAGGCACGTAGCAAACACATCCTCCTTTATTACCATTCATTATTTGCTCTGCTGCATCTTTGTTGATGCACTTTAGCTTGCTGACAAGGATGTTTAGAGGGGGGGTCACCGACGCCAGCAAAGTTGCGAAGTACTACATTTTTCAGCTGCTTTGTAGCCAATGAGCCATGCCAGAGCCTGGTTACGTGATCAGGCGTCGTCTGCAGTCCGTTGCGTGCTTGGATGTCTATAAAGTAGGGCTGAAATGCAAAATGCATGTACTGCTTTTAGGCTTAACTTTGCACCTGTAGTACTGATGCATTTGTCCGTAAAGCGGCAAGCTAGTTCTTTCGCTTGTGTAAATGATTTTGGATCAAAGCAACTCAGGGTGATTTGTCCAAAAAAAATATGAATCATATCACCAATGAGGTGACAGAGTTCCTGAATTAACTGGGACTGAAACAAATATCTTACAACCTTGATGCCATTCGTGATATACTTTGTCGGTATTTTTCACATGTCGAGATACGATTTCACAGGGCTTGATTAAAATAATCGCTCGCAACAATGTTGGTGATCTTGATGGCCAATGGGACTAAGTGGTATTGTCGCCTATCATAATTTATGAGGCAATCAGTTCTGCGAATGCTTACGTTTATATGCGACGCACACTGACGCGGACCTGTCACTGACCACAAGGCAGGGGTTGACGCAACCGTAGTAAAGTTTATAAAAATAAATTTGGACGTTGAGATCTTTGCCCGCTAACGCACTGTAACCAGAACGTTCTTTACTTTGGGATATTTTTGCTTTCTTCCTGTTTCTTTCCCTTATTGCGGGTTTCGCAGTAGTTGCCGACGAACTACCGATCTAGGGTACGCCGAAAACTGTTTTCTGGCGAATACAAAAGAAGGTGGAGGAGCTTTTTCCTGGTCGCAGTTTATTCCTATAGATATGCGTAAAATTACGTCAGTCAGCCCAATTTTCACTCTATCCAAATCCCAACTTGGAAAGAATACTACGTCGCTGTCTGCACAGATCTCACGGGTCGCCGACATGACCAGCTTTAATAGGTAGCGGCTTGCCGCAGGACCCAAGAGTAGTAAAAAGACGATTGGTGCCGGTGATTACGATGATCCATTTCTCAACTCTATTCCTTCCCTGCATCAGGTACTCCCTGTAACCGATATGAACGAACTAACAACTCACATAATGGAGGTCATCTACACCCGTATGCTGAACACCAAGGCCAAGTTGGATGAGGCCAGTGGTGTCAACTTGTCAAAGGTCAACTCGAGTGCGACCAACTTCGGTGGAAATGTCGCTAACGGCCTGACTGCTCTGCAGAATCAAATTCTAGCGATTGTAAGGGCTTTCGTTGGAGAACGTGGTATCCCGGTTACACAGCTGAGTGAAAAGCTCCGTGGTATCCCGGAGAGGCAAATCAGGTACAGACGTGACTTATTCTCCCACTAGTTGCTCTTCTTACTTTACCCTGTCAGCGTACACTATTTACAAAGAAAGAATCCCAATTTTGACAGGCGTTTTTCCATTTTTCGCAGGCAACCAAAACTACACATAGACTGTGCGTTCCGTTCAGTGTACACACCCAATAGGTTATCGTGGTTTCCCTTGGAACTGATTCGTAATTCACTTAAAATTTATGGTTACGAATAGGGCTTAAGGTGAATTTTGTCGTGTAGGATTATGTTACTTTTTGCTGAAAAGCCCACACACCTAATTTTTTTTATCCTTGTTGGAAGTCCTCGTAACAGTGCTCTTTCTCAAGAGAATTCGCCTCTGAGGAGTCAATTTCGGTGGCATTCGGGTGTTTCTCATTATAACTTCTTGAAGAAACGAACTTCCAAGGACCAAAGTGGTGACATCTTCTGGCTGTCGAAATCACCTGCTTTCATCATCATCATCATCATCGACAGCATGATATAAGTGTTCAACACTGATGCTTGGCGTCAAGGTACGCTCGGGGCCGGCGGGGTAATTCCTCCGAGTTTTAAGCAGTGCCACTTTTCGGTCTGATATCCAGTGCTTTAAGAGTGGAAGCCATAATTGAAATGCTGTTAATCCAGATTTATTAATCTCTCAGGATATTGAGGTTCACAGTTTCATGACGTCTGTCGGCTGTCCTTGGACATGGACCTGATGTAGCTGACATTCCAACCCAGGATTCCCACAGCACCATTCATTGGAACACGGATTGGGCCCCGAATTGCCTCCATCATCATGCTACGATGTGTTCATGGCAGTTTTTTTGTTTCATGGTTCTCGTTCTCGTTTGGCTAGATGGCGCGAAAGTTGCTTGGTGGTGTTGGTCTAGAAAGCAGGATCTGATGAGCGTTCTCCGTGTTCATCGCGTTGCACAGAACGTAGCAGTTATGGATACGTAAGAGTGTTGGACTGACTTCACGCGAGGTGAATGTTCCATCAGATAATCACGAAAGCTACTTAAAACACCCGGGTCCAAATGGAATTCATAGTCTCGTGCAGAAAGCAGGATACGGTTCCTGCCAGTCACCCACGAAAACACTACCCATCAGAGATATTTTGGTATTCTCTGACTGTTTATCCGAGGACACTAATATACCGCGCCTCTGACGGATCTTGAGAAGATTCAAACCAGCAACTTTCTGCACAAGAGTTGCCCACTCTGTCTTTGAACTACTGATTGCGCGGCATCACTCTTGCCTTTTTGCTTTTGTGTACGATGTATCCCTGAATGCCGTAACCGTGTCTTTATCCTGGCCGATTCATTGGGTCACGGCTTCTGGCCGTACTATGTCCAATAGTCTTAGACGGTGAAGATAATTTGGTGTCTCAGCGGTCTCCTGTGTAAGTTTCTTGCCCTACTTCTGAACAGCTTCTCTAACTTTTGAATTCATTTTCTACCCCTTTAGGGAAAACTTGGACTTTCTCAGTGGCGAAGGCTACGTGTATTCAACCGTGGATGATGACCATTTCAGAGCGACAGAACCCTAACTCCACTACACACAGACGGTTTTCTTCTGTCTTCGAACATGCATTTACTCGTACTCACAGAACCACCTTTTTGATTGTCACGCCGGTGCTTTGCAAAGAATTCGTATTTTTTGTGTACTTTCCAAAGTTAGACACAGCTGGGTTAGGTGGGTTGGGGGGTCAGTTATTCCCAGCTCTAAACCAGACGAAATGTTGTTTCCGCTGATTGTTCCATTGACACCGAGCAATTGACCAGTTAATCAAAGAAGTTGGGTAGGGATGTCACCTTTTTTACTGCTAAGTCTACCTGGGCTTAGGCTTAACTCATGTGGCCATCACTGGCTCGGCGTTTGAAACGTTTGACGTCTCCGTTGGTGACGCAAAAGTATTTTCGTTTGTGTGTTTACCAATGAACGAGATTTCATTTTGCAGCATTTTCCAATCCACACATATCAGAAATGTTACAGCAAGCATTGTGATCGCAAAAAGTTCCTTGCAACAGTGTGAAACGATTTCGAGATATCAGAGGAGTTGAGATTTTAGCTGCTACGGATTGTTGATTCACGGTGAAAATGCTTGTGACCACACAGCTGATATATCAAATGAAACTACCCGACGTTTCGACCACTTAGAGTGGGCTTTATCAAGCAACAACTAACTGACATTAAAACATTACCAAATTGTGGCTGGCCAGCATGCTATCAAGTGCGCCGTACTTGGTGTGTGCGTGCCGCTTGATCGCGGCCGTGTAACACTGTATTGCTTCTGGTATGACCTTCGGAACGAGTTACGTCACGTGTCACGTCATGTCGTGCTTGGGCCCCCTTTGTATGATGAGTTAGACCAGACCAAATGGCAGGTAACTCAACACCATCAGACCTGTTAACACACGAATTCGTGATGTGAATAGCCACTGACTCAGCACTTTTGTGCATATACGTTTAGATTTTGCCGCAGGTTTTCAAAGTTGATCTGACGGTCCTCAGCTAGCACGTGAAGTGTTTCAGTTTGTTCAGTTCGCTCGCATTTCTTGGAGCTGCCCGAGAGTGTCCGCCGATTCGAACCTTCAGTTGTCTGCCGGTTTGCCTAATGTAAACAAAATCACAGTCGGTAGAGTCAATCTTGTAGGCACAGTTGAAACGGGCCTTTGGTGCGAACCAGTTGTCTCTGCGGTCTGTTGTCTATCTGGGGAATGATATGCATGTCGAAGGTGGATAGTACGTAGTATGTGCTTTCAGGTGTGTGCTGCCGTCGGGGAATCCGCATTTTGTCAGTTGGTTCAACCCTGGCTGCTGTATCTGAGTTGTTTGGCTGAAGCGTATATCTGATGAAACCTGTTAAATACCAATTGTTTCTTAGTGTTCGTTTAATATGGGCAACCTCGCTTTCAGGTGATACTAATTTACTACAGGTCCTATTCTCTCGGTGAGCGAATTATTCAGTTGCCTGGAAACATCACAAACGAGAGATTCAGCTAGGTTCCAGGTGAGTCTCTCGAAATACCAAATTTGTTTGCAAATGAGTGTATTTCGAACTATCCATCTCTTCACAGTCAGTGCGTGAGCAGCGTTAAATTTCCAGTAGTTACCTGATTGGTCTGCTTTGTGGTGAACTGTGGTTTCAAAGTGATCATCGTTGCAGGAGACCTTACAATCAAGAAAAGCAATCGTTCCGGTAGATGTTTCGTTCTACAGTGAAGGGAATGGAGGGATAAGAACGGACTCACTTAACATGCCTTTATGGTAACAAGTTTGTCATCGAAGTATCTCAGCCAATTGTCGAAATTGCCCAACGCGTGAGATTAGGTGGGCTACAACAGGAGAGACGAGTGGAGCCACGACAACTAGCAATGCATCTCTCGTGTTCCCATATGTGACCAATTTTACAAAGCAATCCAACGATCGGATCCTAAGGGCTTGTGTGGAAGACCGCTATTGGTTAGCACTCGGCTGCAAGAAATAGTGGAACCTCCTTACATGCAACCAAAATGTCGCATTTGACTTATAGGAATTCAGCGTGAAATAACTGTTATTTGAATTTCTAAGGGTTCTATCCACTTAGCTATCAAAAACAGTATAGTCCGTATTAATACACTAGACCTTGAACGCAGCGTCATATTTTATTATCTATTTGTTGCTCTCTCACGGTCATTACATTCTTTGCGTAGCTATCGCAGATTGCGCATTCATTAGTTTTTGAGCCACTAAAAACCATCCAAAGAAGATAACTGATCCAGTTTGGCCCAACGCACGATGGCAATAGCCGATCAAAGTACGATGGACTCATTTATAACCGTTATTTTGGTCGTTGTCCCTCCACCGACATTTTAGGCTTCCTGTCTCAGCCGTACGTTGTCAGTTCTCTGGTCAGGGGTGGCAGGTGATCTATCCCCAAAGATATTTACCGGTAATTTCAGTTTCAATGTTTCCTTTCAAATGTCTAAATTCTGTACATACAGAAACCCATATGTATTTGTGTAATACATTCGTAAGCATCTTCCAAACACAGTGACATCGCTTCGCCAACCTTTTAAAATCGATCACACTCATTTTAGCAGAGGTAATACCTCAAGTTCTTTACTATCTTTGCACAACTACATTTCTAGCAGATGCAGTTCCCAGAAATTCAACCTATTCCCGAGGAGAATTTTCATGACTCAAGTTACTAATGGCTTTTGTAGGAGCTGGACTAGTTGACGCATTTTCCCGGTCCTGCACGCATCAACATGGTCTGTTGTTACAATCGATTCTCAACGAAAATGAAAATGTGGGATAGAAGCTCGTTGGTTTGAGCACTCTAAACACTCATGTGCGATTGAGTGAACTGGTCGAACTCGAAACGGTACCGTCAAATCAGTCGACTCACGCCTGCTTTTTGGTTCTCATTGATAGTCGAACTTGATTACATGCTAAGATGATTCGGTTTCACATGGATCCTTTGAGGTCTCTGAGATAGTATCGACAATCCTCTACGTGTACCCTAGAACTCCGTTTCAACGAATTCATCAATACAATGAGATTCATGTGAAACAGCTCTTCAATCGCATCTCAGTAACCAATCTGTCCAAGAAATCGCTCCAGTTACTTTGACTTGACATCGCCGCAGCCAACTCCTGAGTTTAGCATCCGCATGAACTAGGTTTTAACAGCTTCGCAGCTTAAACTCTGCTATGCAAAATGATCAAAGCAAAACTTGGTGAAGCCAACTCTCAAAATTTCCAGTCGTTTTCAGGAAGTCTGCATTAGAATCAGGAATGAGAGGTCCTTCGTATCTGTACTGTTTATTCTAAAATGCAGTAGACCACAAACTGGGTAGGTAGATGGAGCCAAGCAATTATTTGCCAATTTCAGTACCCAGAGAAAGAGGTATTGCCTGCTTGTTACTGTTGTCGGTGCACATCAACATCCACTTTCACCTCGAAATATTGTTCTGAACGTCTGAGCTGACGAGCTCCCCCAAGTTAATCATCTGTTTTCCGTGATGTGGAATCACCAGTCAGTGATGAAAATTGTTTAACCAAATGTCTTGGGATCACGGTCCCCATTTGGGGAGGGGGTAATGGTGCAACAACTGTAAAGTTCTCAACATTGCTTTATCCAAAATAGGAAAGTGCTAGTATTTGGATCTTTTCTATAGGGATCTTTTATCGAAAGGCTTCATTGTGTACTAGGCTTCTACCAGAGGACACCAGAAACTGGGGCATTACAGTAACCTTAGTATTGTAAAATAGGATCAAGTAAATTAGCTAAAGCTGAGGTCTAGAAAAGTCTCGTTTGCGTATGTATCGCGAGCTATGTGGGTCATAGGGCTTAAGACCTCTCTCCAGATGGCTGAGCATATGTCGCTTGCTTGGTCAAGCAAGCAACAAGCAGAAGTCAGTACGAATAACCAAGTGAATCCATCGGGATTTGTCGACTAACGTCCAGTCATCCCAAGGTCACCCTCCCAACAACTGAGACTATTAGCAGTAGGTTACTTCGAATCCCCAGTCATCAAAAATGCCACTTGGAAGCACTTATTCTTTCTTTCCTAACCAGACACTTAGTTTTGATCCATTGTAGCCAAATCGTATAACCAACTCCGTATCTTGACAACTTTTGTCTTCATGCTTTTGCTCCCATTTGGTATGTTTTATCCATATTTATACAGCCGAAATATCGAAAACGATTGTGTACAAAACCACCTGTGAATTTGGTTTGTTGAACACCCAATCGGTTGGGTTGGATGGTTGCCATTATTAGAATTATAACTGGCACATATGGTACTTACACTACCTGGTATTTGGTCTAGTTGTCCAGCTATCACCTCTATACGAAGACCGCTATCTCTAGCTATCTGCGTCATATCAATAGCCAGTGATCGAAAAGAAATGAAATGCGTCTCCAGTTCAGCCGGATGAAGTTGTTCAGAGGGTTCATATCGTGTTCCACTGCTGTGAGAAATTCGTTCCATAAACAGCGGACGTCCCGCACAAGTCTTGCAATTAAAACTGTCAGTCAGTTTGAAGATAGCTCATGAGGGAAATGTAAGCAAGTTTCTAGCTTGGTCGTCACGTTGGAAGTAGACCGATCACTTGTTTCATCTCCAAGTTTTCAGCAACCCTATGGATAGTAGCCCTTCAGGGAAATACACCACGATATCAACTCAGACGTGAGGCGGCCTTTGTGCAGTACATTCATTTGAAGAATACCATAAACGAGAGATTCATCTCGGATTCAGTTGAGTCTCCCGTTAGAGGCAAACTAGTTTGAAAATGAGTATTTTGCGTAGAACACTGTTTTCAACTCCGAACTATTTCTGGCCAAGGGCCCCCGGGGAAACGAGCCATGACCTGGCACCTGTGCTCGTGGGACCTTTGCGTCTTCCTTTTCGTGATTATTCGTACACTTGGTTTAAAATCCTACAGGATATGACACGAAATCGGTCCCAGTGGCAAGCGTGCTGTCAATTCCTAATCGGACTTTATAGCTAGAGCTTGTTTGCCGTTGTATGGTGGGCTCGTGATGGGTGAGGTTCGCAAACGACGTTGGATCAGTTGCACTTATGGCATCTCACCCTAACATGTTGCTCAAATGTACTTATCTCGTTGCTGTTCTAGGTACTGGTATCTGGTTCTTGATTGCTTTAGACAGAGACAAAAGATTGTTTTCAATAAGTCCCCTCTTTTACCCTTTCATTTTCATTGTAGACTAGGGTATTCCTTCTGATTGTACGGCAGTTAAGCGCCATGATTTTCTACTGGTGTATATTGCTGTCAATGATAAAGCTCACTCTGATGCTGATCGGTTAGGAGTAGCGACATGATTTTCAAGACTCACTTGTGGATTTTGCTTTCAGGTCAAAACCAACCTACGCTAAAAGCGGGACACTAAAAAGCATTTTCATCTTTATCGGAAATGATCACCGGCACGTGCCTCACGAAACTTAAAGGCCGGCGGGGAGAGGCTGCACCTGCCATGCTTCGAATAGATATGGCAGCGCATATGTCCTTCAGGGGCAGTTTAGTCCACAGTAAACCTGTTCCCAACGTACTCTGCATAGCACTTCATTTTCTTTGTTCTGACAAGTCAACATGTAAAACACGTTTGTATTAGTTATAAAACAACATATGTGCAGAATTTTTATTTGTATTGTGCTTGCGCTTGCGCTTGAATGCACGACGGGCGAAATTGAAGCTGTCATTGGACAAAAGAACAGACATGCGATACAGACGGATGTGAAAGCCAATCACTACCAGAGTGCTAGGTAAGCCTTCAAGAGCAGTTTGTCGTAAGATGAATGAAAACTGGAGTGCATGGGAAGCGGCATCATCGTCGTGCTTTCTATCTCAAGAGCGTTGACAGGCTTAGAAATACTGGAAACCACTGAGGACTTATTGTCCCAGAAGTGCCAGTCAGGACTGAAAAATAAAGTATAACATTTTTGTGGTGGAAATGAATCGTGGAAACCGGAACTGCAATTAACTGTCCGCTTTTATTCCTCTGTAACAGAAACCATACGAAGAGTTTGTGATTGGCTATCTGGACCGTGCAAACAGTTCTTTTCCGATCTGTTCTGTTCGTTATATTGGAGGATTCTGGTAACTTGCGGTACTAGTTAATAATTCGCTTTTAACTGTGTCCTTACGATAGAATGCCAGAGGTAATGTGGCTTTTACAGTTTGGTACTTAGTAGAGCCTGTTGATAGACGTGGGCCAATGAGAGGAGAATGACAACCCCATCTGTATGTAGTCTTCACAAATTTAAGTGTCAGGTGTCCATGTGCAAGCTGGATGTCCTAAGACCACCAATTACGAAGTGGCCGTTTTTTTGCTGTGGGCTATGCCTTATCCTATTCCAAAAAGTGGTCAGGTAAGAATTGAAAGGTGAAAATGCTGTCTTTTACCATACAACTACACTACTACTGCTTACCTGGATGAGAATAAGGGAGTTGTTGGTAGATCACTCTTCGAATTTCGCAGATCGGTTCGATATCACAAGGTATTCAGAGGTCTTGGTGGAAACTAGAACAGGCATTCTATCCGTTTTGTTTGAAGTTGGTTGTGGGCCGCATTCATTCATTGGGACTCGTTTTCCTGTTTGATTTCTTATTAGTGACAGAATCAAGTGCAGACGAATCCCATATGTCAGCCTTCAAAAATCTGACCAGTTCCGGCTAAACATGATCCTGGCAGTTTCTGCCTTTCGCTGCATCGTACGTACAGTAGTAAACCCTAAACGATACACATTGTATCTTAGTTAGCTAAACGTGAATTTTCGAATGGTATTCGGGCTGCCATGACACTTTATATGGACCCGGTGAGCTTTTGTCCGGGTCCAATTACTTGACAGACAGTTGGTTCATCGAAGGCCAATCTAACGTGGACCGATCGACCACAAACTAATTTATCCGCAGACAAAATCATCAAGAGAGAGTTAAGACTGTGGTTACTCGGAAAGTGTGTTAGTGTTCCAGAAAATCCCTAGAAACTTGTGATTCATCCCTTGGATTCGTTTGAAGATAGCCAAAAGCTGTGAGGCGATTGTGTTCTCTTGTTCATCCTTCAGTTTACGGACTCCACAGAAGTTTGTTATTGTCAAAACGCGTTTGGGTCTAAAAAGCAAAGATGCTTTTTGGGACTCTGCTTCTGTCAACATCCAGGTAGAGACATAGTTCGGCGTTTCCATGGTACAGTAACAACGGTTCCTATGTCTACTTTTTGTTGGATAGTATGTGTGACAAATCGGATGGAGATAGCTTGGTCCGGCGACTAATCTAACCGCGACAAAACAAACTGCAATGGACTGTTCACCAAGAATTTATGCACGGCCGTCAGAAACTACCATAGATTTTCCCAGAATCTTAGTACATCATAAATGCGCCCCCTCCTACCTGCCAGCAACCGAAATTTGTTGTTGATTGTTGGAGCAGCTACCAGCTTTATGGTTTTTCTGATTAGTATCTACATTTAATGAGCTACCATTATCTTGGTGACATTTCCTTAGTGATGTGAATTGGGGTGCAAACGAAAAAAACGGATTGAAGCATTTTATGGTAGCAAAATAGCTACCTAATTCAAGATGATTAGCATCGTTCAGCCTATTCGGGAACTACTCTGAGAGAACGCCGGTATATTTCGTGCTAAGCTTCCGTATTCGGTATTTTGTCGCATCTTATTCCTGAAACAGTATGTGAACAAATTGCCCGGATGTAACCGGCGGCCGATTTGAAGACGCTCGTAAGGAGTCGAACCCTGGTCTTCAAAGTCAATGTACCAACTTAGCCACACAACCAGCCGAGTACGCAAGTTGAAAAAAACTACTGATTTATTTGCTGAGCTGGCGTACACGTAAAACCGTCAAGTCACTCGTGCGATACAGCTGAATTATCCGTTTTGAGGCTCTTTGGCCTAATGTGTAGTTCAAAGGCTACTTGAACCCAGTGTTCCCAAAACAACGCGTACACTGAGGATCACTGTGGCTGCCAGTTAGTTGGTGCCCACGGGAATCAAATCCAGGTAGACGAAAAGGTCTTTTCTGCTTAAATTTCTGAACCCATTTTCGAAAGCAGCTTCGTTTAAATATCACAGAATGTGTCCTTAACATATCCTAGTATATGACAAAACAAGCCGAAATAAAATGTGACATTCAATTAACCTTCTAACCAACTCCGAAGTGCTTTGTGTCCAAGCAAAACAAACAAAGTAGCCATACGCATGTGGCCTAGAAGCTTACACTCTCGGAGCATATAATTCACAGAAAGCAAACAGGAATTTCCGGCATGAGAGCTCCTGGACTGTTTCAGCCTCCCTCAGTGGCTGGCATACTTATAGATACAGACATCAAAGCAATGTATTTCAGAAAACCTTGTAAGAAGGATGAGTGTCGGACACTCTCGAGGTAGAGCCAACAGGCCTCACTAGTAGGAAACTTCTCGGCCTAGCTGGTAGATTAAAATGTGATACCGGAGAATGCAGGACATAACCGCTGGAAGTGCATGGGTGGAAATGTCTGTATTCTGCTAAAAGTGAAAACATCAGCGAAGCCGTAGATTTAGTTCACTCGTTCGCACTCCAGTGGTATATTTCATGAATGGTCCAACTAAGAGGACATTTCAAGATGCAAATGTTTCTGCCCTATACTGATGGAGGGGGACCACTGTACGATTTTCAAACGCAACATCAAAATGTGTCATGAAGAACAGGTATCTGACTCACGGTATCCAAGCCCAACGGATCTGATACGGAGTAATCGTATTGGTAGTCGTCCCCTACGCCTCGCAGGACTCCTTATGGGAGCTGCCAACAGAGCGGCAAACGAAGATACCAAATCAAGTTTCTTCGGGAAGATAGAACAATTAATACGATGATTACATAGTATGAGCAGCTACTGATGTTCAAACACCTATTCATCCCATAACGCCTATTGATATTCTATGCTCAATGGAGTTAAGCGACTACACGCTGACTATAATCTCACCATAATCTTATGTCTCTTTGTGGCACTGCGGATGATATCTAGACATCAGATATTTGTAAGATGTTTCTAGTGTAGTGTTGCACCATGGATTTCCCCCGGACTACAGCTGTTGTCTGTCGGGAAACAAGTGTTCGAAGTTAAGACGTATTCCGTGAAGCCGCATCATGATCTCGACGGCAGTCGCTAAATTATGGTATTACTGTACACGGTTCAGCATATATACATCCTATTTGTGATGAATTTATGTCACAGATGACTACTTTTCGTGCTTGAGGGTCGGGAGCAAGCCCGGGCAAGATGTCGATCCACACTTGATTCCATCATGGCTGCTCATAACCGTAGAGTAAAATCGAGTCCTGTTACGAATTGTAGACTAAGCGACCGCCACTTTGACTGCAACAATTAGCACAAATTTCAGACAGTTTTCTTTTCCTCACTGAGCATCCATTCCATCACTCGCATCATCAAATAAATTGTAAAATCGTATTACTCTATTTTTATGCATCCTCCACAGTATTCACTACTCTGATATAGCTAATCAAATCGTCCATTCAGTATGTGCTATGGCTAGGGCTTATCTTAGTTTACGATGTGGAAACCAATCGACTGGAAAGAACCAGCATACAAAGAAGAATACCATGACGTAATTTCCGCTACCCTAAAGCAGAAGAGCCCTTTGACTGAGATCAAAGAACTGAGTGCATGAGGAGTGCCACAAAAGTGCGGGCGGCAAGGTCTTTATTCACCGGTGCTCGATTATTGTTGGTGAGGACGCAGGTGACTGAGTAAATTCCCTGTGAATTGGACGAAGGAGCAAATGCTCCTTAACCGAAGCAGGTTTCTTTTATCATGAGGACACTTCTGGTAAGAATGCAGGCGATAAGGAAGAATAGGATAGAGATGTGTTCCTTTAAGAATCTCGCTACTGGAAAGGCTCAGTGCACTAATTTAACAAACGACTCAAGTACACTTGGGAAAATGTTGTTGTCGCAATATATCCATTCCAAGCATCGTCAAATAAGGGAGGTTTTCATGGTCTCCTATCCGGCTTTTACAGGAAACTTGAAGATTGCTGTCAGCAACACCTCGACAACAGGAAGCAGAAAGGAGTTTCAAAAAGATCACCAATTTACACTCAGGGATGTCAGCTTGGCTAATATTCCGACTTTATGATTGATTTGGGAAGAAGCAGCCTTATAACTTTCAAAACCAAAGAGTTCGAGAGATGCTACTAGAAGGTTTACCATGATCATAATGTAATAAAACATACGTAACACACGGAACACTCCTAAGCAGCTGAAATGTATGTGGAATTATCGGCCCTGAAAACGGAATTCGTCGCGCATCAGAGGCGGTCACTCTGAGAAGAACGTTAGTAGCTCTGGTAGCGTAGATAGTCGTTGGTTTGTTCGCTGAGCTGGGCAATTTGATTGCAAAAGCTTCATCACCGATCGAGCTGACATCATCAGTGTGTTGTTTGGGTGTGTAGTAGAGTGTAGTGATGGGGCAGTGGTTGTCCCGACCCACCTGGCAATAAAATTTTTACCTAAAATAGCGCACCTGTGACTTAGTTAGCGTTAGCACATGTGCAAATTAACTTTGGTTTTCTAGGTGATGGCCTACTTTAATCCTAAGTCTGAGATCTTGTCAGAAGTTTTATCTATTTGAGTACATTCAAACTTTTTCATCACAATGGGATGCCATTCCGAAGGACAACTCCCTCGATAAGGGAAACGGTATGGTCTGATTTTTTTCTTTCGCAGAAAAAGACTTTAGTTATAAGTCTAATGAAAAACACCATCAAAAGGTTTCTTCTTTGCTGTTAGGAGATAAGTCACACATAAAATAGCGTTTACTTACAGCGACCAATCCAGCCATATCTGAATAGGGGATACTTTGTTGACGGTGTATTTACTCTCGGAACTGCAGGAACTTTCTTGGGTGCTGTCGACAACACAGTGAAAATGTGGAAAAAAATCAGTACAATTACTAATTTTGGTCTTGAAATGTTAAGCTGACTTGTCATGTCGCCTTACGGCACATCCTGTCACAGGAACTATGATGCGGATGCTACCTGCTTGCATAAATAAGCCGACTTCGCATCTTTGTGACGAAACATGTGGACCCTGCCCCTAAGATCTTATATGGTCGTTCATGCTGCCAGCATCCAAATGACAGCTTCTAAAATCCAGGCTGATTAGTAGGTTTGATCCTCGTTTTTAGCAAAAGGTCCGTTCAATTGTATGGCCTTCTGCTGCCCAATGGTTAAGAGTAGCCACAGATGAGCTTGAGGATTTGGTTTTGAAAATGCTCTTGTACGAACCAAAGGGTGGTTCATCCAGAAGTGGACACATCCGAGAAGCCACTTGACCAGTTCTCATTCTTCCTACTGCTCCCAGCAATAAACTCTCCACGAACCGAAGGCTACGTTTTAAAGAATCAATGGATTCATTCCCAGGGAACAGCGATTTATCAAACAGGAACTGCAAAATTCCATTCAAAAGGATGGTCATCAAAACAGTTACTTCCAGAGAGCAAATGGGTCAAGACTGGAGTAAGAGAGACGATCACCAACGTCTCCCATATCAGTATCATCTTTACCTAAACAGCACCCTCTCGTGGCCTCTGCAACATTATCAACATCATGGACAGCAGTTCGTCAGCAATACATACTAGTGCTCAAATGGTTTACAAAAATAAGAAAATAAAGTCTTAGGAAAGGGTGGGAGAAAGGGAGAGTTGAGGTCATGTGAAAGGAAGTCCCATATCCTTAGCAGAGACGATCAAGAATAAGCCGCCTGCACCTTTGAACAACACTAAAATGAATGCATCTGGGTTTCACATCAATATAAGGTGATATTGGTGGAAATGACCCAGTGCCCTTCGCGAACACCACTCGATATAAGCCCAGCATGCGAACTTTAGCTAAGCAATCTGGCTGGGAACTGATAACATGCGCATCACTGGACTGGGTTACGCGCAGTTCTCCTAGGGTTTCCAGCTTATTGCAAGCAGGATCAAGTGAATCCCAGCCATGAAGACGAAAAGATACTACAGTGACTGTAGCCGCTTTCAGTTCACGTTGCCAGGTCATAGCTGTTCACACGGGATCTTTCGACAACCATGGTCCAGAACTGAAAACGACGCGTTCTTTGATAGACACTGAGTGGGAATGCGACGCACATGCCACAACACCATAGCCCTCTCAACTCTGGTTGCTGCTCTAACGATTCTGAGTCTTTACCAAGTCCCCGCTTACTAGCTATTTCGTTGGGTACAGGCTGCAGCCAGCTAACTCTTGCTACGGAGACCCCAGCGACAAAACGTTAGAAGAACTTCAAGGATGGCCCAAACTTCTCAGCCATAAATTAAGACCGATCTTGTGTAATCACTTCTTTAGCTTCAGGACAATTCGTTTCTGACGCCATGAGTGATTCAGGCTGGCCAATGTTGCTGGCGTCTTGATTATGTGCACATTCACTTCATCCGTTTTTGTATAGCTTTCGTCCCCCCAGCTACCTAGGAAAGTAAACTGATCAACGAGCTTTTTCCTCATTCTGAAGATTCAGAAGGACGCAAAATGATCGAAAATCATGAAGAGGGACCAGGGACTTTTGAGGTGAACAACGCATGTGGAAGCATGGGACATCCTCTGATATCCTGTTTGGAATGGGTTTTGCGCATAAATTGTGGATAATCGTTAGAACAGTGCCACTGCGCAATCCAAGCTCACTGACCTCCAGAAGTAATTTCGGTAGCCTGACCCGTGGTCCTTTGGAGTGCACTCTCCATGGTAGAATTCACGACAAAATTAAGCAAAAAGAAGGAACAGGATAACCCGATGGACTCCATTAGTTATGAAGAATAGTTCAGATATTCTATGAGACACAAACCGATCGGAGTTATGAGAATAGGGCGTGAGGATTGTTTACGAATATCAAGGGCATTCCACATTGATCAATTGTGTTTAAAAGTGTCAATCTGTCCACAAAGTGGAAGGCTTCTTCAAAGTCGGGGAAAACCGTGATATCAATGGTAACTTAATGAATACAGATACGGTCAGCGCTTGACCCCGATTCTCTGGAACACGTTCGTTTTCACAAACAAGTAAGAAAAACCTGGCCAATGTAGCGCGCAAACACACAGCCTCACCTCAGAATAACACCGAGGTAACTCATCCTGCCAAGCAGTCCGATATCACTTCAAGAAACGAACTTCAAAAGCCAATGAAGGAGGATGGGTTAAACCCATAAACAGATACTAAAAATGAGCGGGTCGAATGAAAAACATAGGCACAATGATGCATGACTAAATAAACTGTTGCTGAAAATATTAGGCCCAGCTTCCGTGCACTCCTGATTGTACTGAGCTACTCAGTTCGTCGAAATTTCTGGTTACATCAGTTCTTTCTGCCCACACACAGATCACGTTTGAGCTGGCTTTTAATCGATCATCTATGCGAATCATACTCTTAGTTAGAATTCGCATTGAGAAGTGACAGCGACAGTTCTGGTCTGTGTAACACTCCTGCCTGTGTAACACAGGCAGCTCCGGGCTTCACGTATAATTGTGGTCAAATCACCCCAGTTACGGTTAGTGTCCCCGAGAAGGCCACCTGCATACTAAACTTTAGCATGTTCCTTTGGTTTGTGGCCCACAAATTTTTTAAGACTGAGTGGAAAGCCTATTTCTTGGGCTTATCAGCCTGTACCGAACGAGAACGTGATCTGATTCAGCCTGAACATTTCAGAACTATCGGTAGTTGAGCCTTTGAGCATTGGTGGCTGATGTGGATTTTGTCAGTCGATTTTAAGACTGCTCACAACCATCGAGACGCAAAGTAGGCACTCAGTGCTACTGAGAAACACCTGGTGATCAATACAATGTTGCTAAAGGCAGTCACCATTATCAATGCCTCTTGCTTTCAGACCAAACATTACACCAATGTTTGACTCCGATGAGCTGAGGGGCATTGAAAGCTCCTGCTGTAATGACTATATTTGGACTTCTTACTGTGGACAAGATGGTGGCAAGTTCTCGATAGAGGGAATTTTTCTATTAATCAGTGCTTCAACTAGTTATGTTCAGTAGTTCGACCAGTGAGAGTTTTTAGACAATCGGATATTTGAACACCACACAATCGGTGTTTACACATATCTAGTTGATTATCGAAGCATCGATCGGAATCCAGAGCGTTACAAAAGACCCGGTGCAGCACATAGCAGCAGTTGGATTACACCAGGGAGTCCGCACCCGTTGGTGTCTGGGTAGAGAGGGCATCATATGCTCAACTACTGTATTTGCACCTTGTATTCGAGGTTCGCGGCTGCAGCCAAGTAGCTTGCTGGTTGAATTACACAAGAGTTCGTGAGTTCAAAGTTATAAAAACAGCAGAAAGAGACATGAGTAGCTGTTGCGAGCCGGTAGATTTGTGTGGTGGCTTTTGGTTGGCCAATACCCTGGGAGCGGCTGGGGTCTAGGGAGGAGCAATTATCACGTTGAAGAAAGATGGGAAGCATCATCAACCGCATGGTTCCGTTTACCGAACACGCTGTATGCAGCGAACAAGTTGACCGGTCACCAAGTGGCAGCCAATGTGGAATGAGTGTACTTTGCTCTCGTATTTCAATGTTGTCTAGTCAAATATTTTACCTTGGCCTTTCAGCTGCCAATAGCGAGGGTCAAAACCGTAAATTATTCCAAGTACCACGATCCTGAGGGCTGTTCGTCGAACAAAAACTCAGTTAATTCGTAAAGAAAGGTAAAGTTTCTGTTTGACTGTGTTTAGTTTCTTAGCTTCTTGGGAGAGTGCGCCATCAAACATTGTAGTGAAGATGTATGTGTTCTAACCTGATCTGGAAAATAGCACTGTTGCTTATGTTGCTAGTATCATTTCAACCTCGTTCACCAAAGCTGAAACAGCTTGACGTCAGAATTGCTGGGTTATCTGATGGTGTAAGCAAATGGTGATATCTGATTCACTGTCCCAGAAATCGTTGCTGACCCACTCTGAATTTTGTACGATATTCAAGTGTATTCTTTTGAAACTGTCACGAAATCGGAATGGCATGATGAACTGCCATTAAAACGAATCGACTATAGGTCGCACTGGCTGATCATTTGAGTGCAGAGTTGAGTGAACCTTTAGCTGTACACCCTTATTCTACCAACACTCGTTATCAAAGCGCTCTCATCATTTATCGAGTGTGAGTTGGAACAAACTGTTTTCTCTTTGCATACTTCGTTTTAGTGTCACTCGTTCTGTAATCACTAAAATGGTGGTTAATCAGTCATGCAGATCACGCCGCTCGGTGTGCATTATCTGAGAGTCTTCAGGAAATTTATGGCTAGTGTGTGCCATTATGGTTTCTTTGGCGAGGTTGTGGTACCGGGATAACGAAGTCATGCAACAGAATGACTTCCTAGGTTAAATTCCTGCCTGTATATTTTTCACAAATCGCTCAGCGTTGATTTCCGTGTATTTTGATGCGGCGGCTGCAAGACACAGTGATGTTTATCAAATGGACCGAAGAGACTACCACAACTAATTTGTCAAGCAAATTGGGAGAAAACTGGCTACACTACTGAAAGAACATAACACACCTTTCAAAAGACATAATCCGTTATCCCAAATTTCGACACACGGAGAATAAGGAGGACATGAGTTCAATAGTAACGCACAGAAATCCGCGATGGGCAGAAGAGTTGACTGAAATACTGCATTCACGTACACACTCCAGAAATTAACATATCCAAATCAACAGACTCTACACAACTCTGCCAACTCAAACGAGACAGGCTGTCGAAAGGAAGGATCAAGCACCAGGATGAACCACTGAACCGACAGGACATGGGCCATCCGGTGCAAGTTGGACAGGTCGGGGGCAGACCTATCCAGATGTCGACGAATCAGGCCCCACCCCAGGAGCAAGCCAATCCAATAGACCAGTCGTGCATGCCCTCAAGCACCAAATAAAAACAGTCACAGCACTACTCAGTGTCCACGCATAAGCGCGGCTAAACCGTCAACTCGTATTGTGACAACAGAGTCTGGCAAATGTTGACAATAAATTAGAGGACCTACCTTTAGTGCATCTTTATTAGAAATGGGAGTAACTTACAAAGTAGTTCGTGACGGCTTACAGCGAGCACACTGATGCCCAGAGAGTCCCATTCTACTCAGGCGTCTGCGTCCTTGAGTTGCATGGATACCTGTGGTTATGGTTGTACTCAGCATCGTACAACCGTTTCGAAAGATGTACTTGCTTTCTGGCATTGTGGTAAGCTGTACCTTAAAGCCCATCTAGCATGCAACGACGGCATTTCACCAGGTTTCACCAGCAAGGATAAGAGCTCCCTGGGAATTGAAGTCCAGATTACAATTTCTCTATTTACGTGAAGGCTATCACAATTGCCGAATTTCGTCCGTTCTCAAGACTGAGTCCCTTTCACTGATTGTAAAGGGAGTTGCTTCGCTTTGCGTTTAAGGGTCTTTTTGCGTGGCATATTTAGTGTGGCTGGTTGTGCGTTACGGCGTACTCGATTTCGCGAATTTCATCATTCGGCAACCGGTACACTTTGTGAATCCGATGGATCTTGCGTAAATACAGTGGATGATATTAGCCAAGCATTCTAATGTACTGCTGTCATAACATGTTTTGCGGCCCACAAGAGTGATATCTCGGTATACTGCGAACATCATGTTCACGCATATATTGTGGTTGCCCCAAACGAGTTTTCATAGACGACCGATTGTAGAGCTTGCCTTAGCAGTCCGTTCCTATCATTAAGCATTGTTTGCCAAAGTCTATGGACAGGGTGCTGCCGAGGCAGCAGAAATCTTCAAAATATGCTATTCCCCGGATACCAATTAGAGTGCATGTTGTGTTGTTGTAAACCATGAGGAGGCTGATAAAAGGCAGATGTATCAGAAGCTTTTGTATCCAGACCAAGGTGAAATGCTGCTGAGGCAAACATCATGGTTGTTCATTCCAGTTCCGCCCTCGAATGTCCAGACGAAGCAGTCATCAACAATCGTTCATTGTACATAATTTTGCTTGGTACAGTCATCTTCATCAGGAAGCGTTACGAGTTTAAGGGTTGGCGCCTAGACCGAATTGGATTAGAATACCATCTTCGGAATCACGAAACGTTTTTGTGTAAATGGTAGTCAGATAAAGATTAGACAACATCTGTACCAGAAGCAAACTCGCATCCTCCTCGTGCCAATTTTGAACTCTGTAGAGGCCTCATATTGAGGTATATATATATATATATATATATATATATATATATATATATATATATATATATATATATATATATATATATTCGAGCTTTTGTACAATCCGTAACCCTTTCCTTCTCAGGGCGTTCACAAACAGAGTGTACACCACTTGGTTCCGCCTCCGACGTCTGACGAGCGGCGAAGACAAAGTCGACCATGTTGTTTGCGCTTTGGAATCCAGAGGTATTTTCTTCCAAAATATCAGCTTTCAAGCGGTTCAGTAGGATAGGCGCCAAGATTCTTCCTGAAGCGCAGATTAGACTGATTATTCGAAAGGTGCCCTTTAGTGTCAACTCCCCTCTCCTTCGAATACCGACACGATTGTGGCGTCCTTGAACTCTTGCCAGTCTCCCAGGCTGTGGGACAAAGTGAAAAACTTTGCTTTCCGCTACTGTTCCGTTCAATCTGAAGCTTTTGGCAGGTGTTCCACTTTCTAGGGAAGCCTCTCCGCTTTGTTGTTCAGTTATCACCTGATGAATTTTACCCTTCTTAAATGGACTGAGAAGGTTCATTCTTGCAGAGGTTTGAGGTAACCGTGCCAAGAAGTCCACATTCGTGTTGGATAAGTGCTAGGTAATGTTGCGAAGTGTGCATCCCAAAAGGCCAGAATGCCTTCGGAGTTATGATTTCGTTCGTTCGAAGCGTTCTAAATGTATTGGAAGCATTGCGTTTTCTCTCCAGAGATTTTTTCTATCACTGAAAAGGACTCTTTCTGACATTGTCGACCCGTATACTGGATTTATTGGCGCGCTGTAACCCATCAATTTTAGACCTGCATAGATGGTTCAGAAGTTTGATCCTGGCATTCCAACGTTCCTTGTGACCCAATGAATCTAGAGGCCGGTTCAGAGTTTGGATAAAAGCACTGTCGATCCTATCAAACACAGAATATATAAATTCACCGTTTTTCTAAAGCCAATCTAGGCACCTTTCTTTTCCGAGCCCACTGGTTTTAACCACAGCCGTTATGACATAGTCCTTGAGTCCGGTCCGTTTCCTTCCAAAGTTTTTGTTGTAGAACAGGCGCAATACCAAGCAGGCTCTGGATCCGCTAACATTACGCAATTACTCAGAGGCTATGGTTAAAAATTCGGCAGTATATATATATATATATTCGGGGCTTCCAGCCATCCCCATTGGCGAAGTGAAATGAATTTTTATTTATGAGCACTGAAAGTCACTGTCGAACCACAGAAATGTTCCTATTCAAATATTTCGGCCGCCTTACGAAATGATTCAAACGATTCGTGTCCCATGTTTGAAATGCGAAGACGGTCAGTCTACTCTAGCCTTTGTATAAACTCGTTCATTTGACCCGAAAGGAAGTAAAACATTTATATTGTCGCGACTATGTGGGCAGTGAATAAGCGAAAACATATGCTTTGTTTTTCCTGCAGCTCAGTTGAATAAGGTACTTTTCGGCATAGGATAGCTGGGATTTAAGACAAACGCTACTACTCCTATTTACAGTCATGAATGACGGGACTCCCATACTCAAAAATAAGAGCTGAAACGCAAATCTATGTGCTTCTAGGGGGCTAAAAAGGCGGTTTTACTACCCCTGCCTAATAGAGTTTACTCTTTAGGAACCAACGACGTCGATCTCCCGAAGGGTTTTTTATTGGTTATCGCAACTGCCACTATACATATGATATAAAGCGATGGCTGGGACTCAGGGCCCTGTTAGTCCCAAGCGGTAGATGTCTGCCAGAGGGTTGAAGGTGGTTGTCGGAATAAGATGTATAAAATACCGGGTGGGTCATCTGGAGCAACAAAACGCAATGGTAACCGATAGACAACTGGACCCAAATAACCGTCGTATTTCCTAGACGGTAAGTGTCTGTACTACTGAATGTCGGTAAACAACAAGCTAAAAACGATACGAACCAAGGCACTACATATCAGTCAGTAGGTTGGGAAATCCACAAAACCTTGTAACAGTGCGTTGGCAGATCGATTGTAACATTACAATGAAGTGACACGACGACACGCCACTGGCCGAAAAGGTTGTTGCATAACAGAAGGTTACTAATTTTGGTTACGTGTGTTGCATAATCAATATTCATTGAATAAAAAAGTGGTATCTGTCCGTTTGAATTAGATTTCATTGCAGACTGGTTTATTATTGTACAAAATGATGGGCAGATTCAGGAATGGCTGTTTCAAAACAGCAAGACCGCTGGCTTCTTATAGGTGTTTGAAGTTGAGTGGATTTATTATCTTTATTTATTGTCAGGATTCTAATTTCTCTTCTGGTCACCATGCGGCTACGTTCATGTTAAAGGTAGACAAATAGAGCAGTCAGAACCCGGTACTCATCACCCAACTACTGATGCTTATCGAAACGATCTTAGGCAGTTTCATCCTGCGTTCGTGTTGTACTCTACTAGAAACGCATTTTTTAGGTTCCATACAAGGACAAAATTCAGCGCTGTCTGTAACAGACCTCAGTAGTACATGAAGCGTATGGAATATGGAGAGCAAAGAAAATGTGTCTTTTGAAATCGGGGCAATAGTAATTTCGCTCGACAACAGAAAATTTACGTAGCTCAGGCCATCATATGAATGGGCAGTCGTTTGTTTTACCAATGTCTTTCAAAAACAAAATTATAAACTATTCGTCGGTTTCTACTTATTAGCAGTTCGTAGGAGGAATATGACTGGCGGAAAATAGCAAAGAGCAAGAAATAGGTTGTTTTCACCAACCCAGTAGACACTGATTTTGTGTATTTATTCAAACAAAGGACTAAATTTCAACTCACCAGATTTTCAAGCTTGTAGTTGACCTGAAAGTCTCAATGACAGAGTAAAATCAAGCAACTGGTGGTTATCAAGTGCTTTGACCTAAGATCTGTTCGTGTCGTGGGATTTGGATCCGACGAGCGGATTCCGGATGAACTCATTCCACTCAAAGGTATTGGGAACTTGCAACCATGACCATACCTTTAATATACAAGGTGTTTTCTGGCTCAAAAAGTGCATTAAAACGGTAACAAGAAGCACTTACAAAAAAGTTAACCAGTTAATGACGTTTTCCACAGTGACTGTTTGACGAACAAAAGCCTTGAAAAACTGATAATATTTCTACTGGCAGGAAGATGATTTGTCAAGCTCACTGGCGCAGCTTACGTTTTGCCTCATTATATTTGACGTTTGTGTACCTAACCTCCAATGTTACCCTACTGTTAAGGCAAGTCAGTTATTATGCACTTTTCGGATGTACATCGCTATAGATATTTGCATCACTATGGGCGAATGTCGCCCTATCTTAGTTTCTCCGTCATGTCTTCAAGCGACTAAGCCGTCAATAAGAGCATTCAGGTCCTTTCCTGTGGAAATAACTTTTTATCCCCCTTGGACCTTTGGGACTGCGTTCAAGATAGAATAGGTTTACCTTCCTGGAAGTTACAGCGGTAAACTAAAGCCTGTATTTTGCATTCGGAAAGCGACCCAGGAGAAATTCCCTGGGTAAAATTCAGCCACATTACCGCGTTTGTCTGCCATGACCAACGTTCCGATTGCGTTCACTTTTACAGCAAAACGAAGATGAAAACTGCGGAACTATTTCGTGCGGCTTGTGCGTATGTGGTGATAACGTGTTAGTTGAACGCTAGTGCTGTTGTTCCTCAGTGCACAACTCCATTTATATGAGGGGTTTGCATTGACAGACTTTCGGTTTCTGGGTCTCACCATTTGAAACTGTATCCTGTAGTGATTTATTTCTGAATCCTTTTTTACCTGGTTTCAGAGCCTGTCCATTATTGTGAGGGGCGTTTTGGTGACTTTGTGGTAACACTTCAGGTCGAAACGGTGAGATATAAATCAATCTGATGTACTTGAACGAACTCCTTGGCCTGGTTAACTCAGCCAACACGAGTCCAAAGCAAAATCTTGCGCCAAATAATTTTTGGAGCAAATTTTGCCTCTACACAATCCTACAGTTATCATGTGTCAAAACATCCTTGCCATTGAAAGAAGCCTTACAGCTTGCCCAATGCCGTATGTTCACGAGTAAACTCAGACGATTTTGGAGAATCGTCTAAGTAAGCTAACGAATGAAAACGGAGTACTTTTGAATTTACCGGGTGCGGAAACCCCCAAAATACAACCATTCCACCACCGAATAAGTAAAATTATTTTATATGCCGGAGATTCTTTTGGTGTCACCTAGTAACGCAACATCAAGGATGAGGATTTGCGTGATCTGTTTGACATTTAGCCTGTAAATCTATGCCAGTGGTCCACTTCACTGACATTAAGATACTGCTTTCGAGGATTATTCATCGAACTAGCGAACTAGTAAGTATCTCCTGTATGGTTCTATGGACTTTTCTTTCTGATGGAGAAAGCTACAGTGAAAAAACTGGTGTTGCGATGAAGTTGTTTCCCATTGGGCGGACTCCTATTTAGCAAGTACGATAAAACAATGTTTCATCTCGTTTCCACATGACGGTCACGTTTTAGTTTGTTTATGTAAAAACATTAGGCGCATGACTGGAAATTTTAATGAACAAACGGCCCAAACTGCAATCCTGACACTAGTTCGACCAGCGTTTAAGCTTTTCAGTACGGATCAGCAACGAGTTCGTTCAGCATTGTCTTGTACGCAATTTTCGGTACGGCCTCAGTGTTTTGGAGAGACCACTTTAAGGCGCCCACCAAAAGTGGGAGCTTCCGGGTTTGGGAGACCAGGAATTTATACCTACAGCCCCCTCCCTCATAGGGTCCTTTGTCAAAGGTGGCTAAAACGATCCCCCAGAGGTGTGACTGCTATGGCGACGTGTAATGGTCTGTTGCTTTTTAGTGTACTCAGACGTTTCCGCCATAAAATCCACATTTATTTTTTTGTTTTAGGGCAGCAGAAATGTATGGAAAGTTTAAAGTTAAAACACAATGTACACAGTTCACAATCCTAGCCGACATTGGTCCGGAAATTTCAAGCCTTGTCAGCGGTAGAAATGTAGATGGAGAAGCGAAGGGAAACATACCGGGTTGCTGCTCAATGAGAAAAGATCTTAAGGTTTATGAGAAGAATCAGGCGAGACCGACCAGAATTAGTGAACTGAGAAGGGTGGTTACTATGAAGGGAATTCAATTTAGTTTAAAGCTAATAAGTTCTGGTTGTGTTTGCTCTGAGTCAGCCACGCTAAGTTAACCCTTCGATTGGACGTGTGCAGGTCTTTACCAAAAAATATTGTTTACGAAGACGTAAACTCACCAGTAGCGGGCAGATCGGGATTGTGCACAATAATCGATCTGGGACCAGTCTCTGTCGTTGACGTATCTTCTGTGACCTGGCGAACCATTCGGGCTAGAAATAATGAAGGGTAGTAGGCCCCAATCTAAGAGTAATTCACCAAAATCTTTCATGAAAACTGCATCAAAATTACTTTATTGTTAGGTGATATCTTAAAAAAGGTTGATTTTGCAAATACAAAAACATCATGTTTTGCAGGGGCTGTACTTGGGGGGGATACACTGACACTAACAAGAGGATTCAGTCTGTGGAATAATCGGAATGTTTGAGATCGCATGAACTGCCTCACAGTGTTGTATCGGTATGAAACGTCAAATGTCGACCTACCTCCCATCATGCTGCTGGCTACTATGACGATGTACGATATAGTTTGAACCGTAGTACGACTGTACATTTGGGATTTACATTGGTTACAACAATATATACTCCATGATTGTTGTCATGGGCAATTCGCTGGAAGATGCATTACAGTGGCCTTTACAGACACTGGTTCGTGCGACTTTTATGATTCAAACATTGCAAGTAATTCGTCACCATTAGTTTTTGGGACTCTATTTCTCACGCCACCAGTTTACCGCATATCAAACCATCATATGATATTTTTGTCTCTCGGTCAGTCCATCGCATACAGATGCCTGGCGATTTCATCTGTTGGCTGATCCAACAATGAAACACCAAATATTCATGAAATATAAAAATTGTATGCAAAGCATAAGTGATAATAAAGGTATGTGCAGGCCTGTGTAGAAGTTATGGATAATTTATGATGGCAGAGAAAGATTGCAAATTAAATCTAGGACGTTGAAAGGAAAATTCTGAGTAAGCGTAACACGAATGAGAAGACGCAAGCAGGGACAAACTCGAACGGCCGAGATCCTGCTTATCAGACGGTTGATCTACTGACTGAACTACCGAGGATGACGATGCATCTCAGTCGCGAGGATTCATGTGAACTTCACAGCTTATTCGTCATGCCTCTCCTCAATGGAATAAAAGTTGATATCTGTCAGTGACACCAGTGAGACCCTTATGTGACTTTCACAGTGGGTTGCGCTTTGATATTGTCTCGGTAGCAAAAATAATTGGCGTAAGTTGCCAGAAGGTGGGAAGAATTTGTATGTTTTAAAGTTCTGATGCATAATCGTGATAGAGCCCTAGAATAATCGGTAGAGCGCTGTCCGGTAAGCCGGAGGCCCGCTGTTCGATTCCGTATTCAGGCCTATCTTTCTGTTTACCTTACTTATACTTCTCATTTCAATACACATCTAAACCCTCTTTACTCTCTAACACATAAATTGCCACTTTAATTCTTAACTGGTGGGGGCTATTGATACCAAGGCTTGTATGATAAATTCTTTGTTGTTTCTGCCGTTGTGTAATATGTTAGAATGCATTTCTAAAGTTTGGTATGTTCCTCGAGTTGGAGATGTTGGTTAGGTGCTCTGTCAGAATGATGCAGTCGCTTTTGTTCTGCACTGGTATTCCATAGCGCGTTGCTAAATCTCAGCAACTGAATCCTCGTACAGAAGCCAGTAATATGAATGATATTTTGAAAGTTTGATTTGACTGGTGATCACTCTATCCGAGGCTTTTACGTAAGGGTCCGGCTCACTTTTCAGAGCACCGTATAAACAGATTTTATGTGCACGTTTTTACCAACAGTTTTGATGGATGGAAAAGATCAATTAAAACATAAGGTCGATCCAGTTCGGTGTGTCCTGAAAACCGTGGTTGACTTGACAAGGTCAAAGCAAGCCTTCAGTGAAGAGGTTAAGCTAGGTACAATGCCAGAAATAGCCTCGAATATCGTTCGCATGTGCAAATACCTTCTTGTCGATGATGGTGGTTGAGTGGGCTGCAAACATCCTTTGGTGAGTAATTTGGATGAGGTAGCGATCCACACACAAATGTTGATTTCGATCCAGTTTCTAATTAACTGGGTGCGATCAGCATAACGAGGACAATTTAATCCCAATCAGTGGTAAATGTGAGGACGGAAGTAAGGGAATCCAATAATTTTTATCGCGGTCGCTTTTCGCTTCTTCTTCGATTGTGATCATCGAGCGTTGGTAGCTTTGTGCTTTTTCGGTGAGTTTTAAAGTATCATTTTAATGGGATCAGCAGCGAAAGAGTTACGCTAAAAACAGGATGGTTGCATGACTGCGTCGCGGGTTGTACGCTATCGTTAGCCTATGGTATAGAAGCTTGATCGGTGTCGATAAAGTGATGTGAGTTGAGAAAACCGTACGGGTTACCCTGAGGCTTACTTTGCTTTACTATACTTAGTGCACCGAGTAGCGCTCCAATGTAAACTCGTGGAAATGAATAAGAAGTCACGTACTGTGATATCGGTTTATTTACTAGATCAATATGTTGTCCCATGTGCAGTCATTAAGCGTCAGCGAACTACCAGCCTCCTTCATGGTGCCGACAGAAAGGAAAGTTGTCCTTGAAAATGCAAGCGCTCGCAAATAACATGAGTCAAGCTACCCTATCGATTGCAGTTCCACAGGGAAGTTCTTGTTGGACAGCAGCATAGCCGGAGATAAACTCAGCCGGTTGCAGCCATTCTCACTCTTAGTGCAAGGACTTGCACTTTTAGAGCGTCAGCTTTTTAGTCTGTTGCTGCTAGATTAGCCCCAGTGGTGGGTAACACCAGGTAGATTGGTAAAAGTGAAGTCACGGCGGTAGGTGCCGAGAATGGTTACAACACGTTTTCTCCTAATAAGAAGGATAAAACAAACTTTCAAGTCTATTAGTGGCCGCAGGAACAAAGAGATTGTCGGCATGTTTGATTTTCACACACAAACTAACCTGGGGGATATAATTGAACGCTGATTGAAGTCAGAGCGATAGATGTTCGATGAACAATGTTTTTCCTGCCAGAGGTCACCGCTCATAAAATCAGGATCCATCAGGGGTATATTGGAGTTCGAAGTGCCTACGACAAGGTTTGTTCACCCCCTGGTTTAGATTAATCTACCCTATCTTGAGCTTACACAGGAAACAGGTGGGAAAGCTTCGCGAATAATTTTTTCCCCACAGTACTAAAGCAGTACTAAAGCAGTAGAAGTTATCCTACTTACAATTGGCCATTTATCAACCTTAATTTTACGTGAGGTTTAATACCTGGACAGTAGACTAAGAACATTCTCTCGGTCATTCAGTTAGTTATTCAGTTATCATCAGTGCGCCAATTTACAGTGGTTACTGGTGGTACGGTTTCGTTTTCCGATGATGGGGAGAACCAGACAATGTCGGCAGCGTATCTAGCCAATGAACGCAACGGGCAATGTTTTGTCCAGCTTTTGTATAACTATTTTGCTAATAAACATATCTAGTTCAACAGAAGTCTTGATCAGTACCCTTGAAAACAGGTGTTCTAAAAGGCGTTACTTTTTCCTTATGGCCATTGGGATAAAAATTACTGCTTCATTGTCAGTTGACTGAAATACATCTCTAAATTCAGTGAAATCTCCAGGATTTTCTCAGTTAGCTTTACAAAGAGCAAATGTGTTGACGTCTGCAACACCTTTACCCACAACAAATAGCAATAGTTAGCACCCTATTCGTCCAACTTTCTCTCCGGCCATATTAAGTTCCTGCGTGCCTGATTGTCGTTCACTTAGTCCCTGTCCTCACTCTCTGTCCGCGGTCGGAGAATGTGGTTGCTGTGGCATTCTAACAGTTAATGGACCCATTGGTGAACGCTGGGTGCTAGATGATATATCCCAAAGACTAACATACAAAATGAAACATTCGCTTCTTCTGCCAAGGTCGTGGTTTTTGGCTGCATCACTTCAGGCCTAGGTAGATTATTGTCAAACAAAACTCAGCAAGGTATGCAATGCAAACGGTGCCTGAAACAACAATGTTCACCATATACAACTGTTAGTGAGTTCCCCAACGCTGGAATTCATGGCCGACAAGATACAGACAATCACCAAACAACCAGTCAAGTTGCAGACACCAACCACGCTTTCGCAACTATACAAACAAGCAGATTTGGAGGAATCACCCAAACAACCGCGCACTGAAGACGTCTCCTTGCATGGTGACAAAGCGTTTTCAAGCTAGTTACCAAGCTCGGTGAACTGATCAACTTTCACCTGATCAACGGCCAGTTAACCCAAACGAGGTACCAATATTTTAGACACAGTTTCCTGATCAAAAGTCTGGCAGAGCTCGAAATAAGTCGGAAGCAAATTGCAACCAGAGGCATTTACTCAGCAGATAAACTGCCATGGGCAAACCGCACATTTTAGCTGGAACTTCAGTTAGTTCTGCTTCTTTTCTGGTTCTCCCGACAGCTCCCGAGTGATAAACGTAACTTCCTTAATAAGCCACTCTTTGTATGTTAAGCATGCAATAGTGTGAGAATGGGACGAGTCAGTTTTGCCATTTTTTTAAAAAGATACGAGACACAAGATATAACTCCGAATTCATCCGGGCCGACATTCAAGATACCAAAGGGATGGATAAGTAAGCACTAGTTTGCCGACAAGGTAACACCAGCAGTTAAGAGCCCCTCTGAATATCAAGCTGACACCCTATCCAACATCTTTGGATTGCTGTTAAAATAGGGCAAAGCGTTGGCCGAGGTTTTCAAATCCTGTTTACTCGAGAATCGAGCAAGGGAAGCAGGCGATAATCTGTCGGCGGATTTCTCCCAATCTTCCCACGCGACTTACAGGTTGCTACAGCAGTTGAGTGACTGCGATAGTTTGAGTTCCTTGTTCGTCTGTCTGTCCCTAGCCACCTCGTTCAACCAGTGGTTCCAAACCAGGAACTGCTAATGACTGCTTCACAGAAATTTGGATGTACACCAGGCTACGCCATTTAGCTTTGTTGTGATGACTTGTGGCTTTTTAAAATTCCCATTGTTGTCGTCGTCACATCAATTAAACAATGCACGACCAGTTTGATTATAGAATGGACAGCAATATGGGATAGATCAATTAGTTGAAACACCATAGGAGGGCAAGTTTTTTTAGAACCAGCCTCTCAGACTCTGATATTTCGCAGCTAATGACCAAAGAGAGGGGAGGACTTACGTTCAGCTGTAGGTGTGGTAGAAGTAGTTTCTGTGTCCGTGGTAACCACTGATTGTGTGGATGTATCGCTGAACCTCGTGTCCTTATCTGCAAGTCAAATAATAGTATGTTCACTTGATTTTTATGTGCCTGATATGCCGCAGTCAACTGAGTTGAAGAATTTATTATCAATATAAGAATACCACGAACTATGGCAAAAGTAGTATGAAATCGCTGGACTTTTTCATACATGTGCTGTCCAAAGATAGTACTTTTTGCAGTCTGTTTCACCCCCAGTTTTGCCATTTCAAACGGTCCTAAAAACTGACATTTGTTGAGAGTCTGGTGAAATTGATAAGCGAATGTCGCAGGCAGCAATTAGTAATCTCTTCGAGACAGGCTCCTCTGAGTATAGGCCACTTCCTGGGAGGAACAAAAGTCACCCCCTTCTCATGTTTTGGGATTACTATCTTTGATAGTGCCAATAACCATCATTAAATGTCCGATTATCGTGGATATGAGGGTTACGCGGAATTGTATGTGCTCCCTACATACGCAGAACGCGAAATCACCTGTAATTGAGAACAACCAGTCCAAATTTGGCCTACATGGACAGACATGTTCGCGGTAAAATGTCAAACTGAGCAAGAGACTTACGGGGATACGTGAGTTGTTTGAGTGTGAACTTGATTGTACACAATGCCATTAAAGACAGGCTGGGTCAGGGACTGGATTAAAAAGGGAATCGAGTTTTCCCATCTTAATTCCATCCTACTGGCTGAGATTGCCTTCTGTGCCAGGATCTCGACGTGGTTATCTTACGTGGCACTCAATTCGTCTTATGTGTGGATCGTTACAAATATCCAGTCTTTGTACTAGCTTGCCAGAATAGAATCGGAGGCCCAATAATACTCCGAGTGCTTGGTTCCTGAGGAATGTCACCGGAAGGGTCAGTGTTGAATTACAAACTCGTGTGTTGCTCCTCCAGTTATTTGCGCTTCAAAATTGATTGTTCTTAGGAAAACTCAAGCAATCTATGTTTGTGGAAACATCACAAACGAGAGATTCAGCTGAGTTCCAGGTGAGTCCCTCGAAAAACCAAATTTGTTTGCAAATGAGTGTATTTCGCTAATCTATGTTTGCTTTATACTTCATTTTTGCCACATACCGTTCGGTCCGTTACTCAGATGTGTGATACAACCGAAAGGACGCCAACGTGAACACATTAAATCTAGCTCAAGATAGGTCAGTGGCTAAGGCACAAACTTAGTGATTGGGAGGTTCGTGTTTCGAACACTACCTATGCATCTCGACTGTTGCTGTCTAGGCTTGGGCAACCTGGCAGTATCTCATGCCTCGTGCGTTCGACGGATGGCACGGCAGCTAGACACTGAAAGGGTGTTACAGCTGAACGAACATCATTATTTTTTATACCATAAGCCGAAGCTATCCACTAGATCACTGTGTAGTCGTGAACGGCCTAACTGCCGCGCCAGAGACATAATATTATAGTCAATGGGTAGATCTTGCTCATTCCCAGAACAGTTTATCTTTAGCGATTCCGAATCGGAACCTACTTCCTACATGTGAGGATACTAAGTTTCTCGATGCAATCACGCAAGATAAAAAATTCCTTGATACATCTGTTTTATGTAGGGAAGCGCTGTATCCCATTATCTTCATGGGGGATGGAGCGAGGAATAAAGCGATCTATGACCCCTCTCACGAGGGTCGCTTTCAAGGGGGCGATTTCGCAATGGCTACCTGTATACTACTGAAAGGAATCAGTCGGTTTTTCTAGTAATGACCTAGTTTGAATAGCTCCTTTGAAAATTGGCGCTTTGGAGCGAATGAGACCAGACGAAGACATTTATCCACCCTGTTGAGAGAAAAATATGGTACATTCTGAAGGTATTCATTCTTGAAGGAGGACAAACATAACGAAGAATGTTGACAGAATTTTAAATCGGAAAAGGAGGACAACTTACAGCACTTGTACTCTGCCAAAAATCCGGGGCAAGAAACACTGTCATCGGTCAGCATGCGGATGTACAGAAAGCGGTCCGTTGAAAATAATTCATCAGGAAGACCGCTACCGCAGTAGCTACCAATCTTTTTCGCTGAAGAATTGTACCCATCGTAGACCATTACTCTGTCGAAAGCGCACTGATCGTCCCATTCAAGCTTCAATAAATAAGTATAAAAGACCGGAAAATCAGCAACAGTGTAATCCCTTGTAGTTCATTGATCTACAAAAGGTTAGCAAGCGAACCTAAGTTTACGACCGCAGGCATCACATTATTGTGGTCACAGCTCTGGGCTATTACGGATGTCTTTCTCACAGGCAAAAAAACTGAGGGTGCACTGCTCGTGGCACATAATTGGCTAATGCAAGACAACTGGTATGGTGGAGTTCGAACGGCTCGATTAGGAGAACCGAAATACATTCAGGGCAAACGGTAAAAGTGTGCATTCAAGCTAAGGATCTCTGGTACGAATAAGCTTTATGGAGAATTTGATCCGAGGGTGAACACTTTCTTGAATGGGGCTTTTTATACCCATATTTTTTCTGTTTCAAATCTTATGAGGAACCCAAGAGCGAACTCTTCGACGTTGCAAATGCTGAAACTCGCTACTTCTGCACAGGCTCTTGTCCAGGATAGGCGGTTAGCGGAAGAAGACTTGTAAAATCCCAACCCCACCCAACTCTACAAATACACTCGTTTGCATACCGGTTTGGTTATCACGGGAGACTCATCTTAAACCCAGCTGAATACCTCGTTTATAATATTCTTCAACAGAATTCGGTGACACCAGGCCTCCTCGTGTTTCAGTCGGTACGATATTCGACATACGCAGTACAGTGTTTAAACGTAACACACTACTCACAAGGTCTTTGTTTTATCAATCTTGTGAGTAATGTGTTACGTCTATCAAATCTATTCTGTTTAGTGACCTTAGTGAATAAAAAACGCGTTGCCTTGATGCACACGAAGATTAACTTGTATTAAAGTAACTGCCATTCAGCTTTAATGGTTTTGTAGCGGTTACTCCCTTGTTCCTTCAACCAACTTCGCTTACTTTATCTCGTGCATCCACACTCACTAGATCGCGCATCACCAGCAGCCAAATCATGTGACAAAATCCTATCTCACCTACAACATTTACACTAAAATTTCCTATCCATTTTGTTTACGCGGCTACCAACTGCGTCAAGGTGTATTCAAGTTTGTGCAACTGTCAAACAAGAATGGACAACTCTCTCTTCACATTGCACACAAAATATAGGCATGCAGCTCGGCCCAACACACACACGCGCGCACAGGACAGGAAGGCATCAAAGCTCCACAAGTCCACGGACAATTACGGAACACGTGTAGCAGCTATGCTACAGGGGAAACACGTTCCGCATCCAGACCTTCACACAGGAACTCTCACTTGTCCTCAAACGATAAGTCACATTTTGACTTATGCCACTTTTAACACGGTACTTATTTTATCAAAGTGCACCTAAGTAATGTAGTCTCCACTCTTAAGAAACATATACTTTGTTAGTGCTTGTCACCTTACGATAATTAAGTTAATTTTGTTACAACGAGAGCACTAACAGTTTCTCTTGAGGGACCTACTATGATAAGCAGCAATTGATTATCCAAGTCTATGTGAATTAGCCTAGGTGAATTCTGACCCCAGCTCGTACTGATGACAGTTGTACTCTCTCCCGGCTGCCAGACACAGTTAATGCGGACAAATGTCCTATTTGCCCCCCTAAAGCCCACTAGTTTTCTAAAAAATGAAAAACACCTGACACTTGGAAAATTAAAAAATTGGCTCCTCTCTTATGAACTCATACAATTCTGGATGTTGAAATTTCTTTTACTATTCTTAGCCGTTTGACTTGGAGACTTTAATAAAGGAGTTAAAGTGCCGGATAGTACGCTTGAAAGTCAGTATCGTATATAAACTGTTCGAAGCTTTTTCTGCACAGAATACCGACTGGCAGACTCCGAGTGAGGAGGCCCTGACGGTGAAAAGACTGTCTTTGTTTCAGATTGAGTAGCAAGGGCTTCAGATCTGCGAAACGTGTGGCAACAGACCCTTCAGGGGCAAGTTTGACTTACGATATTCTGGAGATGGCCATGCTATTACTAAAAGATGTGACGTACGTTCTCCTATGCATTCCAAAGGACACCCACGTATTTTGTCTTGTCCCTGCCCTTGAAGTTGAAGGCTAACTGGAAGCATACATGAACGACGAGAACACTAGTGCATTACGTATATACATGTACCGCGATATCTCGAATATCGTACCAGCTGAAACATGAGGCGGCCTGGTGCAGCACATCCAGTTGCGTGGAAACGTCACAAACGAGCTATTCAGCTTACTTCCAGGTGAGTCTCTCGCAAAACCAAATTTGTTTGCAAATGACTGTATTTCGCTAATTTCGTGCAATTTGGTTTCAAGTGGAACATAAGGTTGACGGAAACTCGGGGGCTGCGCCTACCTGGTGAGCCCCGAGAAGGGTGAAACCGGTCGTGGGCTGTCGAAGAATTTTCAGCAACCTTATGAGTAGTGCATTACGCATATACGTGTATCGTGATTTCTGATTATATATTTAAAGAAAGCCTTCTCCGGTAGTAAGGATAAGCCACAGCTTTGGAGCCCTCACCTTTGAGCCGAATGGTCTTGTATTTTATGTCATTTACTCATAAGCCATCCAAAAAAATGTGAGAAATAAATGAGGTCTTCTTTCTGGGACTCTCAGTTTGACTTCCTCTGAAGCGGAGAAGCGTCAAGAATGCCACAGAAGACCTTGGGGCAGCCGCTGGAAAGTGATATTTAAAAAAACAACGACTCTTTATTCAGAGTTTGTGTACTTCAAAGGTGCTGTTGTCGATTAGGACATTTTTCACGATTCCACTCGTGTAGCCGATTAGTTCAGGGATAATAACCGCCTCCAAAGGATTGAATTTTATAATGATCTATCCTCACACCTACTTACAAGTACCTCCAAAAAGTTAAAATGTTTTTGCTCACAGTCGCCAGTTTCACGCTGGCTGACAGAGGCCGAATTGAGATTACCTGTAAAGTTTCGGCTTGATTGAGGTTGAAGCTCACAACGAGGTAGATGGGCAATCACAACTTATAATTTCACTTTGGACATACGAGCAACAGAAGAAGCTGACTGCTAACTTTGGGATCATACGGGTTAGTTCTGAGCCAAATCAATTTTGATTTCAATCTGTCATGGGCACAGCAGTAGTGCTGCGTCAACGCGGATCACTCTAAGACCCTGAATTAACCAGACAAAGTGTATCACTTGGTAATTCTTTGGCGCAAACGAAACCAGTAACGAAAGCACGAACCGCGGAAAATTTGCATTTTCTCAGACAGCGGGAAGTTCACTGGTTTTCTAATCTTCCCCTCGATAATAAGCTGCCTATCAAATGGCGAACTGCGATAAAATTATAGAACACACAGTTTCATGGTTAAAACTCGTGACTTAATAGTACGTCTTTCGCCTGTGGTACCCTTTGGTCGCACAGTTGCCATTTGACTCGGTGGAAGCACGGGAGCGAGAATACTGTTAGTTCGCCCACACCTAAAGGTGAAGGTTCAGGTTGCACCACGGAGCTTCCAGTAAGTAGCTTGGCGCCTTAACCACTGAAGTGTTACGAACCTGGGTCAAAAACCGATTCACGACTTGTCTAAGTGACAGGAACCCGCGCATGCGAGCCTTAACGAAAGCTGGCAAGGAATACAAATTATGCGTAGCACTATATCTCTGTCCACAAATTTGCTGTCTTACCTGTGAACAATTTAAAGTCCGCTGACAAACGTTTATGTTCGAATTGTTGGCAGGACACGTTTGAGCGTGTTGGCATTCGCGAAACCACTTTAGTGCGTACAGAACATTTGTTTTCTACTGGATTTTTACCACTTTATTCGAATGTTCCTCTTCAAGGAACAAGGAATTTTAGATAAATTAAATTCCAACTGAAACCCAAAGTAGTTTTTTCTTGAATTTTGAATTCCAAACCTGGTATCTTTTCAAGCCTGAATATCAGTCAACCTCTCGGGGAGATTACGTTCATTGACGGGATTGAGTTGCGGTAGGAAGAAATCCGGTCAGACAGTGATGTACGAGGAGTTTGAGTGAAATGGACGGCAGTTCTTGTTGTGGAGAAAGTAGATGAAAACCAAGCTCGCATCATGCGGACGTGGCATACACGGATATTAGAGTCAAGTTAGACGACAGCTGCTGAAATCTTTACTCCTATCGGCTGGATTATGTGGGTCACGACACTTCTGAATACTGACGAGACCCCGAATACCCACCTAAGTTTCGACACATTGACTATTTTGTGGAGATTCCTGGGTTTTTTAATCAACCTGGAATGTCGACGACGAACGAAATTTTGGAACTGCTCTGCTATCCACGAAGTTTTCTGGGGTGCTATGCATAAAGTTTTCCAGCCAAACTAGAAGGGCAAGCTGACTGAAACCGAAAAGGCCTTCCATATTTCCTGGGTCAACTTTGGTCCGATAGATTCAGCTTACTTGTTCATCGGTGTCACATCATAGCTGCCCTTGATTCTCGACAAATATCCATATTTGATCGTATACAAGGGTAGCCTACACTGAGAAAGTACAAGTTAACAGACCAACTGACATAGCCTGTTTATCCTCAGAGAAAGTACGGTGTGATGACACGGACTGCATACCTTCAGTTGACTATCTGGTCAGGTTTATACTACCATAGAAGTTTAATTGCACTTGCCACTACACTTGTCATGGTATGACTACCACCTGTCCTATCTGCTTTTTTAAGTTCGATGGTTCTTACCACGAATTGAATGCTCCTTGGGTGAGAGCGGGAGTTTTGGAAGTATCTGTCTGCAGTGAAAGACTGAAAAATTGAGCCGTAGGTGAATAAAGGTTAAATAGCATGAACTGATGCTATACCAAAAATCCCAGGATACCAACATACTTGCTGTGGCTCTGTGTGTCCCCTTTCTGATGGTCATTTTAAAATTTTGCTGATTTGGACTGCGATGCTTCAAAACTAAGGAATTCATTACCTAACCATAGGTTCCCGTCCATCATGAGAAGGCAGAATCCAGCAAGGCAGTTTAATGCAATAGCATTTTCACATTATCTGGTTACTAAATTCCATCGAAATAACCAGAAAATGCACTTAAACCACAAAATATCTATATTGTATGGAGGCTTGATGGTAGTTCAACCATAATGTACACTCGACTTAGGGTTAGACAACCGCAAAAAACTTGTGTGCAGTTTACGGATCTGCTCTTGATTATTTAGACACTAGTGCCCATCATCTAACCAGCACTTCATGGTCATTGTTTTTTTTTTCAACAACAATCTATGCGTTTTCTGGTGTTGGATAGATCAAAAACAACTAAAAACATCGACGGATAATACTCGGAGTGATGCCTTTTTTGTACAGAAGTATTCACTACGACTGGGATGCGCGAAAACTAGATATTCTGATGACCAAGTTGGAATCGGATTGTTCCTTGTTGTCTCCTGACGTCAAATTTTGGCTGAACTATCAGTTTGGGAGTTTCATTCCTCGCTGATGAGTTACCTACTCCTCTCAAGAAGCGACACTCACACCTTAATTGCTGGTCCTTTTAACCGGGAAAAGGAGAATTTGCGTTATATACTAGTGACTGACTTAACGAGGCGCGAAAGTCACGTCCTTTTCAAAAGTCTAGTATTTAAATTCCTCATTTTTCGATTTTCTTTTGTATTTAAAGATTCACATTCCGACTGTATATTTTTTATTGTCCCAAATCACCCCTACTGATTCATTTGAGAGTCTTCTTTCCATATGTGAGTTGTGCGGTCGTTCATGATGACAATACAGCTAGAACACAAAATGTGACGTTTACTGGTTGCGCGCTGGCTTCATTCCGGATGCTTTCCTTATGGTTTTTAATCAGTAGCATTTTCAGTGTCATACGTAAATTCCTGGTCTTTCGGTATAGAAATTCGGGTCACAACATCAGGAGTCTAAGATGAGCTCTCAGGTCTGGTATTCCGGTACCAGCTTCACTAACATGATGGTCCTAAGTAGATATGGTGAAGAATGCAAACCAGTAAATTCCTTTTCCATCATACAGGGTAAGTGAGTTCCCTGGAAGAAAGTGCTTTCCTCTGCTTAAATTGTTGAAGACATTCTTCCCTGAGGATTGTAGTTTTCTAATGCCCACTAGCGTACCAGGGTATATAAAGGGATCAATGAGGTTGAAACAATAGTTACGCGTAATGACAGTCATATTTTGGTATGACTTGGTCAGAGCTCTGATCTGAGTAAACTTACGCTAAACTTCAGGAACTGAAGACGAATTCGCTGTCCGTTTGGTCGCTCAATTCTCCATGCAGTGTCGAGGTCGGATGGATACTGGTCTGGGAACCCAGGAGACGATATTTTCCCTTCTGGCGCAGTTCGGACTGCCAGTGTTATGAACTCTGTGAAGTGGGGTAAACAGCAAGATGGAAAGCTGCGCTGAAATGTTCAGATATCTCATAATCACATGCGGTGACTCTCAAGAGTTATGAGTGTGTTAACCGTTTTTGGGCTGAATCACTGGGAAATGCTTAGCTAAGTGATTCTAGATCTGATCTCGGGTAATGGATGATGTGGTAGATGAAATCGGACGGTGCTTGAGTCACGAGGCAGCTGTTGTTTCAGCTCGTTATCAACGGCTCAGAACAAACAATTTCTTGCCACAGTAGCCGTTGAACAGAGTTGGTCAACAGACCAAACTTGTTGATGGTGACAATGGCTATTGAAATACTGAGATACTATGACTCCGCGGATTCCGATTGCAAAACGTTCCTCAGGTGTTTCATGTCTCTTGGATAGTATTCTTTTAAATTCACCTTAACTATACGGACTGTGGTACGACTCCAGTGAATATAATGACAACGATGGAAAAAGTTAACCGTCTTGTTGAAAGAAGGGTGCAATTTCATGTATTATGTGAGACAACATTTCTCTTGCAGTTGGACAGAAAACTCACCGTTCCCAGCCGTTCGTCTGCTGACCAGCAGAATACAGCATACGGTAGCAAAATTCATGCTACCGATCAGTCGTCTTCCAGTTTCCAGTCCCACCCTATTTTTGTCTCTGAGTTGAAATATATACTGCCGTGATTGACATAAACAAGCTTCGTAAAACTGTGCCATTTTAAACTGCATGTGCGGGTGCTATATGGATTTCTTTGTCGTTTTAATTATCTTTGCTCAATAATCCGGCGACGGATATCGAAATGCTGGTAGATATATGTTTAGGGAGAATCCATCAATGACAGCTAAGGGCGATTGCAATTGTAACATGCCAAACAAAATGTAGTCCAGCCACCCTATATTACCCGAACATTTCAGCTCTTTTTCAACACAAGTGAGAACACCTTCTTCCGTTCAGGCATGATTGTTGAGGTGTGGCATGCCTTCATCGGTAAAGGTGGATAAGTGAACGGTCAAGCCGTAACAACATTTCAGTGCATAACGATCGTACAACTCGGAAAAGGCATGAGGGCTCCGATACTCCCAGGTTGCCCAAGCATAGATAAGAGCAATCTAAAGCTGGGGATGGGTCCGGAGCACGGGACTTCTGGCCAATGACTTCGTGCCGTTGAGCCATCTCAGGTTTTGAGCAGCGGTGGAGTAGAGGCAACATCCATGTCGGGGGTTCAAATCCAGGCACTGCCAAGAATATGCACCGCCGATGAACCTTAATAGTATGAAAAATCAAGTCCATTGATTTACTGCTTTGGTATGGACTAAGCGGAATAATCATGTCAGGATACGAATAACAGTGTTCAAGCACAAAGGGACCGGAAATCATTCAAATGACCAATGATGAAGAGATGCTTCGGCAGCTTACTCTAAGTCCGTTGTGCACCGTAACGAAAATTTTGCAGATTTTCTTTTCAAAGAAATGACCAAGGTCATGCGGACGGCACCCACTAGCTAGTGTTCATTACAAATACCCGCCCTTTCAGATACAACCATCTTTCGAGTACCACATCGGAAAATCTATATACGTGTATTTTTGACGATCTGAAAAGCCCGCATGTGCCGTTGTATCCTCCAGTGTTCATCGTAATTTGGATAGCTGCACCTCTCATTCTCGAGTAACGATGCTAGTCGAAAATGAACTGACAAATCACACTCCTGAACAGTCTAGCACAGATCCAAACTAAGTAGTATGACTAATATCCGATTTTAGATCATGGTAGATTACTATTACTGAGCGCATATCGCTTTTACGCGGCTAAACAGAACAGAGTCGATACAAATAGCAAAGGCAGTTCGTACAGGTTCCATACGCCCAACTGGCGGGTCCAATGCTCATTACGAAGGTATTGTATAAGGCCCTAATGTGTGTGTGATTAGTCCTATCAGCTTGTAAACATGTTGGACTCTAACATGAAAATTGCCTTTTATGGGCTCTATTTTAACCATACTCATAACCCAGTCGTGGTGGCCTAGAAAACGCCGCACTTCTGTCTGACAATAGATTCACCGTGTAGTCATTTTTGGCTGAATTCGACGTTTGAATGAATGCATCTGCAAATCAAATGTGTGCATTCACACAGAAACTTGCTAACTTCAAATTCTTCGGTCAAACGACCAGTTCTCCTTTGCTACCACTGTCGATCAGTAACAGACATCAGATGTGGAGGTGAGCTACAGATCTGCACCGAATATGGATTGAAGGGTTCGACCAGCTTTCCTAAGAACTTTGATCTGGTCTAAACCCAGCTGTTTCCCATGAGCTTCACTTGCGGGCTTTCCGTACACGTATGATGTAGTTTTTGTCTAAGTATTATCGACTACTTATGTAACTTAGGATGTTTACTTTTTACCACGCATCATAGAAGTCACCTATCAGACCCAAACAAAACAAAGCCGGATGCTCAGCATGTTTATTTTCAAAAGCAGGTGTGTTGTCCAGAAAGCACAGTACAACTCACGGAACACGACACTGGCCTAGTTGTACCGTTTTGCTGCAATGAAGGTCTGGGTATGCTGTAAGGAATTTTTGGAGACTAACACTGTCTTGAGAGAGAGTTGATCATATTATTATTAATAATAATAATGGCGTAAGCATACGCTGCGCGTGCGAATTCTATTAAAGTGGCCTTCTTACTGTGTGACAGGGTGCGGCGGCTCATTTTCAAGCCCACAGATGTTCACCGTAGAACTGCCACTAGCTGTGGACAGGATGCGCATCCATTTATGTCCGGACAATTCCGTATCCGAAGTAAGGTCAACGGTTTTTTCAGCGCTATCATCTTTCCCGTATGTAGAGAAAGTTCAAAGTGTCTCGTCACAAATTGTCCTAGTGAATAGATCAAGCTGTAATCATTTAAAGTAAAGATGAATAATTGTAGAACCCAGCCTAGTCATAAAAGATACGGCAAGGCTTTAGAACCTTATTTTTCTGAACTGATTGCATCACTTCCAGGTGCGGAAAATATCATTCGTTCATCGGAAGCCGCAAACAATTTTGCGCATTATTGGATTTGCAGCTTGATAATGTCAAGATGGTGACACTCATCTCCAGCGATTTTTCTACTCGAATGATATAAAGTGATTGGCTCTCCTACTATTAGGGTTGCTGCCTTGACAATGAGAAGCGAAGGACACCAATAATACTAGCTTACAGATTTAGGCCGAATGGCATTACAGCTTTCGTGTTTCACTTCACATTCAAGAGTAGGCGCTCGTTGGTCAATTACAGTTTTGACAGTTCGATTCAGCTATGCATCACCTGGTTATGACCTATTTGACTGACTGGCTATAATAAGAGGTCGTAGGCAAGCGGGTTTTCCCTGCTATCAGTTAAGCAGCGAATGCTAGACACCGGGTTCTCACCAATATTGATTTATTGTCTATTTATTAGTTATTGGGCAGCTCAATCAAACTGCATTGCTGGTGTAAATTAAGCCGGACCATATTTTATAGTTTTTCTCAGTTAGCAACTAGTCTGTCAGTGAAAAAATTCATACTACTTGGTGAGTTTACTGCGAATGAAGGAAGCCGGTTAATTATATTTAAAGGCACACAGTAGTGAGCCGTATGAATGTGATTCTGAATGCTACGGATGAACAGTTAACAGGAAGCATTCATTGTAGGTTTACAAGGGAACATGGACATTTGGAGGTCGGCGCCTATGACGTTTCTGTGGTCCGGAGGAAACGAAATCATGGCCACTCAGATGAACGCATTTTAAATGTGACTCTCGAAAGGCTGTTCCTTCGCAGTCACCCATAAAGTCACCGAGGGGAGTAAACAATTCCAATGTCCTAACTCGAGTTTCATTGGTCAGGCCCGCTCTTGGCAATCAACCTAGCTGCTTTTCCACATTGTGTTCCGTGTGCAAGGTTACTGAAAATTTCAACTGTCAGCCGAATGCGGAATATGCATCTGTCACTTCAGTCGGACTTATTCTCAAGTATGTCACGGAAATGGGCGACCAAACCATTGTATGGTGTGAATAGACATACTGAAGATATGACACTCGAGGGGCGAAAGCTGTCATAGTGATCACAAATGACCGGAGGAAGGTGGCTGTTAATCGTTCGAATTAATGAATAATAATAAAATGATAAATTTTTGTACTTCCATCAGCAGAAGTCCAGCAAGTTGTTACGCAGGAAACAGTGAGAAACACGGAAGGAAAGTTTGAGCACGAGAACGTGAAGATCAAAAGGCAAGTTTTGGACCAATATTATGAGTCCATTTCACTCCGTATTCTAACAAAGTGAAATTCCACAGTCAGAAGCCAGTCCTTCATCCCAGAGCAAAGCAGACTGAAATTACTAAAATTAATATGATGGGTTGAGGGGTGCGATACAACACACTCTTCCTTACAAAAATGATAAGATATAATAAGTGACCGTGAAAAACTGTCCAGCTAAGACCGCCACCCGGTTGATCATGTCCAAATTGTGAGGAAACTTAGGTGTAGCTACCGTTCGTCATTAGCACCTATTGCGAAATTTCTTTGTCTGGCTATATAAGAGTTCATTGAAGGTTAGGTGTATCAGGGCATGTAAAACCATTGAGACTAATGCCGTCAATACAGCGTTGCAGCAATATTTGAAGCCGGTAGTTTGGGATGAATGCTCAATAATCAAGACGAAATATCGAGGTATTCCCGATGTTTAGGGTGCAAACCAGGCCTCCATCAAATAATATGGAGGGTTTCGTCAGATTTTGTCAGAAGTGAGTACAGGTAACGGTACAGACGCAGGAGGAATAAATGCAAACTACTATCCGACTGAGTAGGATAAACGGAATAAATTACATATGCTCTCTGGATGTTGGTACAGAGTGCCAAGATTGTTTGAGATTGTTGAGATCCTCTATGATCTCAATAATCACGAAAGATTTATGCAAAGCTACATAGTGACAAGATGCCTCCTCGTGAATTACCGACTTTCCGCTGCAAGTCATCTCTGAATTGTGTTGCTTACACTAATTTACTTTTGACAACATGGTGGACTGTCGATGACATTATGGACGGTCGTACCTGGCATCTCAAACCTTTTAGTCCAGTACCTCAACTTCCTAGGAAAAATTACCGGTGATACCACCAGATAACCCACTCCGTGGACGGCCTCATTGAGAGATAGACCAACCGTTGTGCCAGGGATTTTCTGAATCGCGTGTCAGTCATTCTCGAGCTTGAAAAGCCTGAAGTCTCGTCTGTTAGCATGCTGGGACAGTAAGCGAGACGGATGAAAGGCGGTCGACGCCTGTTTGTCGCAAAACAGACGGATCATAGTGACATACTGAGGGCAAAAATAGCTCAAATGGCAGGATCGATTAGTCCGGAGAGATCGGGTCATCTGACACGTGCAGTAAGTGCATATGGCAATTATGTAAGGAAACTGTGTTTATGACGCAGATAAGGCTGCGGATAAGTTCTGTACAAGCGCAGCCAGGATATAACCCGTGGGGAACAGATAAGTTGGGGGACCTGTGGCGAGATATCGATTCACTGGTAGTGTGAACGGCGCACAGAAGACAGACAGGCCGCACATTTCCAGCGATGATGTCGGCATATCAAGTCCACCAGAAATTGGTGGGAAATTAAGAAAAACACATGGATGATCAGACAACACTGCGGCAGTTAGAACTGTCCGGTGCAGAGGATCATGCACGAACACCGAATTCGGAATTTTTTTCGAAGCATCTGCTGGTTCAGCATCTGAAGCAGAATAACATGAAAAGGGGACACACCTGTAGAGGTGCTTCTTCTGCTTTGTTTGCCTACAGGACCACTTTTCAACTGAATGGTAAATTTTGAGTTAGATTCAACTCTAGTTTCTACAAGCCTTGCTGTGTTCAAACAGGGCATATGATGACAGCTTGAACTGCTAATCTTGACACCAAAATCATCGAGTAGTTTCGATTTTGATTATTTGAAACCGTGAGTGAACGTCTGATTTCTACCCGCTCCGAGTTTATCAAACAAGCCCCATAGCTGGAGGAGGTGCGTCTAAGTGGTGACGTTTAATTTAAGCTGCACGGTGCTATACCAAACTACGATCAAAGAACACGAGAACATGAGTGAAACATTTTTGGAAATGGAAAGGTCATCCGTGGGGCAGTCAGGTTGGCCAGAAAAATAGGTGAGCTTGAACCACTTGAGCTATTTACATTGGGGATATTTGCAGCAGCATGTCTATGGGAACAGACCAAAACCTTCCATGAGTTACAATGAGATATCGTGAGCAAGGGTGAGAAGCTAGTTCACACGAAAGACTGATATGAGCAATCGTCCATCGTTAGACTCCCAACTGAACTGCCAAATTCGAACCGCGAACCGTAGGCTGTTGCCAGAGTGTGGCAATCTGGTGAGTCATTACGTGGTTTCGTCAAATCTCAAGGCGAGTAAAAGCCTAAATACCAATGACTTGCTTGGCAGCTTATATGTAGCCAGTTCACCACAAAGTTGCATAGCACCGGATAGCTTCTATAATGAGAATTAAATGAACGTGTTTCAACACTGTGGACGGTTTATCCCAGCTTTTCATGTTGGTATGCACATGCAGCGCGGCTCTTCAAAGGAAGCAGAGTACAGAACTTGCCTTCTGTGACCATGTTCCATAGCGGGCGAAGACTGGTCATCTGAACCGTATGGATGTGGTGCTTGGGTGATGCGGACGACTGGTCCACATAGTGCGCCTCAGGGATTTTGACCGCTTATTTAGGTAAATTAGTGAATACGAACAGCTCGTAGTTTTGAGCGTAGGATAGTGCTTGGAGTAGCAGTAGCCGAGGAAGAATAATTCGACTGCCGGTGTGCTCCTGAGGGTTCTTGCTTTCAACATATTCCTGGTATTTTCTATAGGATAATGCTGGTTACCTGTCCTGACTGAAGTTGGTGGTCATGTTTCACTTCAATTTCTTGGCAAAACTTCCTCTTTTCTCTTCCGCTTCATTGACTAAAGACTACGGGGTACTTTGACCTAATCAGGCCAACTCATACCTTTCTAATACAGCGTCTGGTGACAAAAAGTCAGCGTTTAACAGTCTTCAAAGACGGCGAGTGACCAACGCCGCATAGTGCGTAGGGCAGTGGTAAGAATAAAAAATTTGATTACGGAAAGGAAAAGGTGTAGAGGAAACAACTCATTCGTCGGGTCTTCCGAAACACATCTCCTACGCGATCCATCCACAACAAAGCAGAGGATAACTAAACTAGCTTTTTTCGGGTACTTTTTTGATCCGGGCGAATGAACTCAGGCCATGCAATTACGTTCCACATCCTTTGCAGGGAGGAGTCACGCACTGACAAGATTTAAAGCGCTATCATTGAGCAGAAACCTGCAACTGGTCACGATCTTGATCTCATTCCCGTCGGTGGTTTGAGTAGATCCGTGCGGAGAAAATGCACGATAACTCAAACTGAACAACTTACGTTTTTCCTAACAAAACCCAGCGGTGAGATTGAGACAAAGATGCGAATCAGCCGACCTGCTCCTGAGTTTTACCTGACAACCACCATTTGTATACCTACTGAGGCTCTAGTACTCAGTCCCAAAAATCGAAAAGTGTTGTTGTTATCCCATGGAAGTTTTGTTCCTACTACTGCAAAAACTGAGGGAATTCACAAGCCTAGCCACACTCAAGGGTTTGTTAGGGGATATGGCTTCACTCAGGCCAACCACATAGTGCCAGTGGGTGGCAGAGCTATGCGAGGTGACAACCAAATACAGTCCAAGGTTATCGACTGACAGGCATCAGACACTAGGTAATTACACTAGCACCCTACCAAAGTCCTAAAGAATGTTTCCGCAAAATGCGATAGGCGCGACTGACCTTAACCGGCCTACTATAATAAGCTAATATGATGCCGTGCGATATTGCGTGGGATACTGAGCCAAATATCACGCTTGAGCTACTCAGAAGTCTCGCTGCTTCCCTACAGTGCTTATGATTGAAGTTTGAATTTGTTGACGCAGTAGCAATTCAGTGAAGAAATTTCCACGCCACGGAAGAACCGGTGATAATCGAAAGGTCTGTGCACCGTGTTGGTTTAATTGTGGGTTGGATATTTATTCGGTGTAAGATATCGGATGGGACTAAGTGTTTGACCAAGCATCAAATACGTAATTTATATCAAGCAACTGAGCGAATTCATTGGACAGATACACCCATTTCAAATATGAATTATGGTAATGGAATGGTATAAAAGCTAGTCGATGAAGTAACTATTCACTATGAATGCCTTTTATTGAGTAATACAACTGGACCTTTGTTTATTGTTTTGGTTGCACAAAATTTATCAGTAGGTTCAACGTGACGATTTATCAACACCATCCTTTCTTGGAAAACGGAAAATGATCTTACGGCGGGGGTGAAGTGCGGTTAACAATCACGTAACTGTTCTATCCAGCCTCAGTGAGTCGGGACCTTTCCCTCCGTTTGAGTGAACGAGAGCCATTCGGCATGGCCAAAAGACTTTGAATGAGTCATTCCCGCCTGAGGACCCGTATCAGCTCTCAGAGGCGTGCAACGTACACTGGATACTTCAACAGGCCTTCTGGAATACGAAGACGATAACCCGAAGAGCACTGCACAACTACTAACCCAAGTTCGGCAATATACTCTTGGACCCAGTCCCGAAATCGAAGTCGCTAAGACAAAGGCTTCTCACCACATACTCGACAAGATCCAAACAATCGCTCATGACGAAAAACTCCATTAATAAAATGGCGTCTGCGTCAAAATATCTCGATTCCTGCATCTTCGCGAAGGCCATACAAACAATAAGATGAGGGTGAGCATTGATGGTGACGGAGATTAGAGTCAGAACCAAAGTCTGGATATGTCAACCTTCTGTCTGTCCTACACTATTTTGTAGAGGCTAGATCTGGCCAGTATGGTGCAATAACATGCAAGAATTATGAGTGTTCGATCCGAAACAAAACAGTGAACTGGGTGCCCAATGGAGCAGCCCGAAAACTTATGGTGTATCCGGACTGGCTGCACACATTCAGTAGCGTTGACTGAAATGGTCCGGACATGCTGTAAATCCAATGAGCAGCTTGGGACGAAGGTTTCCAACCCATGTCCCGGTCAGGGTGAGCGTCGTCACCGAGAAACTGAAGACCTGTTTATCCACCGTCAAATCGGACGTCATCTTGGCACCTCATCCGTCTATCGTATCCAGTGTGCAAATGTTGCCGCAGAACATGACTCCAGTGCACGGAATCTGTGAAGCTGCCTTGTTTTCCATCCTGAGCCAGTCACGATAAAGGTGAATACCTTGAGCTTAAGTTATCCTCCACCCAAGCTAAAATGAACGGAGGCCACCAATTGAAATTTTTCAGATGATGAAAGTTCTAAGACAAATACCAGTTACCCTCAGTCAAGATTAAGACTGCCATCTACAAGGAGTGACCATATAATTATCCCGTGAACCGCGTATTCGTTCCAGCTGGTGGAAACTGGTCACTTTATTAATACCGTAACACCACTTTAATGCACAAATGCAATCCGTCCACCCATGAAATACGAAATTCATTCATAAGATGAAAAACGCCTTCAGTTTACAAGAACCACTCTGGAGCGAATGGTCGATATAGCAGCGATCGGAGAAGTTACTTTATTTTTTTGAAGACTCGTCCCTGTTTATGAATTGCACTAACGAGGCCACTTCAAAGTTACACTCGTTCTGTCGCTAAGGGGCTGTATGGTCCTCATTCAAGTTTACCTAGGCGACACAAAATCTAGTAGTTTGTGATATCATAGATTGTATAGGCTGGCGACTGGCACACAGAATCACTACTTTGCACTAGTCCATACTAATCACAGATATGTAATAGTACTGGACAGCCGCGTCAATCACTCCAGCAGAAGTATGGTATTCCGTCGCACACTCACAAAAGCTTGGTAGAACAGAATCTCCACTACCTGAGCGTACAGAACATGCGTCACAAGTCAACCTATTGCGAATAAATATTTTTCTGTGAAAGTACACAGGTGCGTAATCATTTCTTCGAACAGCTGTTCGAATTTGATGGGAACAAACAGTCGTTTATAGTAGAAACTGAATAGCAGATTATGAGAAGACGGGTTGTGGGTAGTTAGCGGTTAATTCGACCGTCATTCTGGTCCTATTCGCAAACATAAGCAGAGCGGATTCCGAGATGACAACTGTGTAACGGCTGTAACGGCATCGAAATTCACATAGCCAACGGCCAAGATAAGGCATATTCTGATTTAAGAGGCCTTACTCTGCAATGGACCGCTTGTGCCACCAATTAGTAGCTACGCCTCAAGCTTGCATTGCCAATTCAATGTCTGATGGGAAAGCACTTCCTCAAACGCCGAAATCAAAACACAACATCAATCAAGTAACGACGTTCATTTAGAAACACACCAAGGAATCGAAACAAGAAAGCGATCAAATGGTGCAAAAGGAACGTTCATTTGTCCAAGCGAGCATTTTAACTAATCATACCAAGTGAGTTTAAGTGCTACTTGGAGAAATGCATATATATCGGCAATCTCTTCAATCTGAAACGAAAAAACGGGGTTGAGTTTTAGGACACATAAGTGGTATCAGGATGTATAGGTCCACTTCGGGGTAAGTCATTTCATAATAAATAAATAATAATAAAAATAATCGTTCAGCTGTAGCACCCTTTCCGTGCCTAGCTGCCATGCCACCAGAAGGAAACACGAGGGCTGGGATACTGCCAGGTTGCCCAAGCCTAGACAGGGGAAGTCGAGAAGCAGAGGTCGGGTTCGAACCACGGACCTTCCGGTCAGTAGATTCGCGCTCTAACCACTTGAGTCATCTCGCCCCAAGTCATGTCATGCTAACTAGGCATTGCGAGTAACGAGCGGTCAGAGATTTTGAGGATACCTTTGGGTCATTCTAAAAGCAGTCACATTCATTTATCCGACCGACCGGAAATTTACAACGTCCTATAGACTGGTTCCACCCGTGTGGACTGGTTATTAAACGTCTTTAGACGCAGGGTCTAGTTAAGTGGAAAGCAACGAATATTCACGACTGCATGCGAAGTAAACCGATCGGGTTAATATAACGTTAGGTGTGAGATGAAGAAGAGGATGCCGATGAACCCGCTCAAAATATGACCCGAATTCAGATCGCGATATGCCAATGTATCATCCGCCTCCATCGGTCACAGATGAAGAACATTCACCACTTAAAAGTCAGGGATATGGCAACAAACAGTGGGAAGGAATTACAAAAAAATTTAAGGTCAGTTTCAGGGTAGGTACGAGGTCATCATCAATTCTTTCTGTGCGTAGAACGCCGGCCGTCTAGTATTGACCAGTACGGCTCAACTAAACTCCAGTTAACAGCACAAGGCCGAGGATGGGTCATACAGATGACCCGTTTCAATTGCATGTCGAGCACGTCAGACAATGATAATCGATCACCGTAAAAATCAGATCGAGTAATGCCTACCCTAATACCACACCACGAAGCGTAGTAAGTATGAGATTAGTGCTAAAATTAACAAATTTCTCAGCATCCGAACATGTGGAGGATGTGGAGCGCAACATTCTCCGATTTTGATAACCGATAATAGTCATTTGCTAGAATGAAATCCAATGTCCACCATCTGCTTACCGATAAGATGGCTCGTATGCAGCGGATGAACAAGGAAACATGCAGACCCACCCACAAACCGAAGCAGTGGCCGTTAGTCAGAAAAACGTGATACGTCAGAGTAGACAATCATATCAGTGTCGCCTACGTGGCACGTAGCGTTAAAAATGGAGGTACCGATTTTCTTCACATGGGGCTTGGTTGCAATGGGTTGAAAGTTGTCCCCTGCCGAAAGAAGCGATGTGTTAAGCGGTATCTGGAATTTGCTCTTCGCCTAATCCCATTCGGAAACCGTAACCTTGCTCAGTAGACGTACTACTTTTGGACTGCTGGTCGGATAAAGCACAAAAGAGACGGAAAACTACAGGCAAATCGCGAAAGCGTGGCAATGCACGCAGAACAGTGCTGTGTAGTAGCTTTGGTAATTCACACACAACACGGTCAGTCCGTGCTGTGTTCAGGGCTTACAGGCACCAACGAACAGCGTGCTCAGCTGAACTCAAACGGTTTCTTGAAGGCTGATTGCACACCGGTAGGTACTGACCAACTCTATTTTCTCTATTCTTTGTGAATCCGATCACTTTGCTCCGCGGTGATCGAAGGGTTAAATTATTGGAAAACCTTGCTCCCAAAGTTTTTTCCACCAATCGTTCAGCTGTAACACCCTTTCGGTGCCTAACTGCCATGCCACCAGAAGGAAGCACAACGGCTGGGATAGTGTCAGGCTGCCCAAGCCTAGAAAGGGGAAGTCGAGAAGCAGAGGTCGGGTTCGAACCACGGACCTTCCGGTCAATAAATTCGCGCTCTAACCGCTGAGCCATCTCGCCCCCAATAATCGACCCAAATATGGGAGAGAACATTCAACGGATTCGATCACAGGATGAGTTAACTAACCATTTTCGACGTTGGTTTCCCAGCTCCGTGGCCAGCCTTTGTGTCGATTCGGGCTAGAATGGGGTTGGTTTGGTTTAAACCATTGTGACAAAACGTGGACTGAAGGGTTGAAAGGAGTTTAAAGGCATGCAGAGGGACAACACGATCGTCGTGATCGGCTGTCAAAATCAGGATCGCAGGGTATTGCACATTCGGATCGTCGGGAACTTTGACATTATGAAGGGGTGAATACCTAGAAGGGGATAAAGAGGAAAAAACATGAAACATTAACTCACAAGATTTGGTGCTGCATAAAGCAGACAATTGCTACTCCGACTAGCTGGGTAGAGAAACTACAGCAAAGTCATCGAAGCAGAGCTCAAGACAATAGAAATGAGAATTACCGCAGCAGTACATTAAAGTCCTCCTCCTTTTCCGGATCTCCATAATCACTGACCCAAGCATGACCGATGGTGAACTTGTGGAACCGCAGCAAATCACAAACCGGCACATGGGACACAACCGCGGCAAACAAATCTGGACGCTGGTTTGCACAAGCACAGACGAGTAGTCCTCCATTGCTTCCACCGGAAATGTACAACCTCGAGGATAAGTTAAAGAACAGTGGCAGAGTAGGAGAATACGAGCATTGTAGAATGGGATTACAGTAGGGACTGTAATCGGATATTTCAAACGGAAGATTCAGAAATTAATAGTTGAGTAATGGATAGGCAGCATAGGATTCGCTGTCAATTTTGCGACCTACACTGCAGTTCGCATATATTTGGCTGTAAAGGACCATTCTAAAATACAAAAATAAGGTGAAACAGCCATCGACTACCTTGAGATACTATCTCGTAATGCAACCGAACAGGCAAGTACAGGCCGATGTGTGTTAACCGAACAGCCTGTTTATTCATAATTCCATGCACTATATCACAGAGACTGGCGAGTATAATGACATTAGAAGCGTATTATTCAGAACCGTCGCAAAAATGAGCAGGTTGTCAGTAGTGTACGAGTTTCGAATATCTTCATCCACTGTTCCCACCATATTTATGACGTCAGCAATATCCGTGTACTCAAAAATTATTGTTCAAAGGCCATAAGCTGCTCAGTGGAAGCCTTTGGAACTGAGCAGTCAATTATCGGGTACTACTTCCAACAGAAAAACAAGCATTAGGAAAGACGGAATTTCAACCAACTCACTTGTCACGGCCAGTGTAGCGTTCAGCAATCAGATACTCAGCGGCTGCTTGAAAATCATCGAAGCAATTTTGCTTATGCTTTCGCCTACCAGCATCATGCCAAGGTTTGCCGTATTCACTAGATGAAGACGGTGAAGAGTAGAGTGAAGGGAACACATGAGCAGAGTGAAAAACAGTCTGTTCATAATACAGTCCGTCTAAGAAGTGCCCTATACTAGTTGTGACGGTGTTCCTTGTGACTTACCCGCCACCGCGAATGTTTGCAATGGCCACAATGCCACCAAAATGTAGGAGGAGCATGAGTTGACTGATGCTGAATGCCGGAGTGATAGCTATGTCAAAACCCCCGTAACCGTAAAGTTGACATGGGCGCGATCCGTCCAAAATCAGGTTCTGAGTGAAGATAGAGAAGAAATATTTGGAAGCAATTCGAAAACGGGGAGATGCGATAAACACCAAGCGTGACAGAGCTTTCCCATACATTTGGAATAACCACATAGCGAGAATGGAACATAAAGCCATGGTTTCCGAACCAGTGTAGAATGTGTACACAATTGAACAGCAATTGTGGAATGGAGAGTGCTTAGGTGCAACTACTCCAGGAAATTCGTCCAGACACTGCTCACTTCGCGCAAGAAAGAGAGGAAGATTTCACGAGATGGAACTAATCATAAGTGGGGCCGGTTACCTGTAAACCGCATGCCATCAAACAACAAACACACAAGAGCATCCAACATATTCTTGTCCGAAGGCAGTTTAGTTAGATAACCCTGAGCTGCAACAAAATGTTGATGAATATAACGATCTCCTCCCCCCAACAAAAAAAATCACTGTAAGACAAGTGTTTGTGGGGATGCATATTGGGCTTTAGATGGGGAACGCCTGTTGTAAACTTTCTAAAAGGTAGGCTTCTTTAGGAGGGGTCTGTCGTGGAGGATCACTGTGGCTTGCAATTACCTTTGAAGCATTATAATAAACGCCATTAAGGAAATGTATCTCACTGCGAAGTCTGGCCCAAAACGAGGCCAGAATCAAGAAGTGATATCAAAAATTTGCTTCCCAACCACCGGAAGATTTGTACAGATTGCAACAAATCACAACCACCGGGAAAACATGAGATCAGTGTGCAACGAAGGCTACTGAGCCGTGCAAGGCCGCTGCTATTTTGTTTACCTATCAACCTTTTCATCTGGGGATAAGCATGTACTTGAATTACTCAATTTGCTTTATGCACCTGAGCATTCAATCCATTGTCACTTGACATCTCTTCTTCATCGTATCTCACAATGGTCTAAGGGATTCACTTACGTAATCTCTATTGTCCTGATAAGATCAATTCTCGATCTCCTGCGGAGGACAACAAGTTCCATCAACAAAAAGTTGAATTATGAAATTTGTTTGTCGTAGACAATGTACTGAATTCCTAAGTCAAATAGGTTTGGGACGGCATTTCTATATTCGAGGCGTTTATTAGATTAAATCCCACTATGCAGAGGGAAAACTGTGTTTCAAAAGGGAGTTACGTTACGTACTTTAGTAGCAGGTTGATGGACTTACGTTTGGATGAACGATAAACATCGGGATTCGAGTTTTATCCTTGCTTTCGTAGAACACTTGTTTGGCCGTGAAAGCAGACAAGTCAACACAACTTAGGCGGGACTCGCGAAAGATCTGTTCATCGAGAAGGGAATGGAAGACTGAGCAAGACCCAAACTTATACCTGAAAAGAAGTGACCATGTGAGTACAGCAAGAATCACTAGAAGTTCAACGTCACTGCTATGAGGCATTTCTATTAAAAACCCACTTCCGAAGCCATATGTTTCTCTACTCTTCAAGAGATAATGTGCAAAACGACCTCGTTCAAGGCTGTTTTTCACTGAATTTGTAATCAGTGGCGCGCGCTGAAGGTGCCAAACGCCAGCCCAAACTAAACCAAAAAAGTAGCACATTTCAGGGTGTGATATCCTCCACAATTTGTCACTAAAAGATAGTATTTTGCATACTCTTCATTGAATATTGTCGAAGTTTTTCCCTCAAGTTCAACTATACACTTAAGATACCACATTTCAATCAAAGGTACCGGAAGCAGCTAGATATAGGTCTTGCGATTGTGTCCCATCTGTTTTCGAAAGGTTTCGTGTCTGTATCTGTATGCTGAAAAGTCCAACAATCATTTATTCGGGAGAGGAGTAATGATCTCGTGGATCAGGCGATGCGGTAATCGAAGCGTTCCCATCTTGAGATACACCTTCCCCTAGTTGATTTTCACAGAAGGGGAAGAAGTAATCGTCAACCGTGCATGCGCAGGAATCGACAATGACTTTTTCCGGCCTAACCACGTGATGTTTACCTATCACAGTAATATACTACCAGACCATAGACAGTTCTCCCGTGTGAGTTCAGCTACCCGTTATTCTCTTATTTTTGCACACGGTGTCAATAATAAACCATGTCATTTAAACGATCCGGGCTGCACTTTTTCTTCGATTTGTGATTCTGTGAAATGCCATCCCGTTCTGACTTGGCGCTGTACTTCTTAGTTGGTCAAAGAGACTTCTCCAAGTTCGCGGGTCTCAAACACGGATCTAAGCATTCTCTGGAAACATCTGAACCTCACTCGAAGTGGTTTTCTCTTATTAGGAAAAGCTGGTCGGTAGCGTCTCAACTGTTTCTTACCTCAAAAAGATTAAACTCACAACGAGCTCAGAATTTAACATGATCAGAAAAACACTGTTTTCTACACGTTTTTATTCAAGATGGATAAACATCCTCAAGCTGCTCGGTCACCTGAGCATACCAGTCTCCATGAAATGGTCCCTTGATGCAGCCTTGGTTTTGAACCATGCACCATACTAGGCAATGACTAACAACTGTTCCATCGTGATTTGCTAAGAGGCAGAATGTCGACCTTTTTGGCGAAAGATAAGCAGTTGCATGAAGAAGTCATCAGTAAAATCATCTTACTGTCAGATCGCACGTCTAACCATACTGACTTTCAGTTGGCACGTACTGACTTATTTCAGATGAGTAGAAGTCAGTTTGCTGTGCCTTATCTAGCAAGCGAAATGAGGTTAAAGTCAGACGAAACAAACCTGGTAACCACTTGCAACCAATATATGAAACCGTCAGAAACCCGCGTAGTGGTGTTAAGTCTATGTTGAGCGTTATGCTGTAGAGGCAAACAGTTCCCCGGAGGAACATTGGAGGATTCTTAGCATGCAGGACTCACTCTGCGAGAAAAACTTGAGTCGCAATATTATTTTCCTACGGTTCAGTTTCCTCATGCGGGGTTTCTTACAAAAAGGAAATGCTGCTTTCCGAACTGGAAAGGTGAACCGTCAAGAGTGTTCTTCCTTCGAAGTGTCGCTTGAACGACGACTTCTTATACAGAGGAACACTGCAGTACACTTATATACAGTTTATTGGATGAAAAAGTCTTGCAATTCGAGCACCGAGTGGAGCTTTTTTACAAAATAAAAACAAATGATAAGGACTTACATTATAATAAAGCAGAGACAACGCCAACCAACGCGATATCACGTGAGTTGCAATTAGTTCAAACAACTCAGCGTCCAACCTATTCCATCTCCTGCGGACTCAGTTCAAAAGTGGCTTACCTAAATTTGCGAACAACTGGATGAAACTTAGAACAGTGTCACTAACCGGAAGCACTTGTTATTTTCTAGCTGAGGTTTTCAGCGACTCGCGTCGCCCACCGAGTTTGTGGTGCCTTCCGGCTTTCTCGGTACCCCAGAAAGTCGCTCACTGAAATTTTCGAGGAAGTTAATTACGTTGCAACATTTCTTATTAAGTGCCCGTATCTATCAAACATACGGAAGATTAAAATATCATTCTTAAACTGACTCAAATGAACTATTATGTCGCCCCTTTCGCGAACGTCATTTGGGGCTTCGGAGGAACACCAGTTCAATCCGTGTCGAGCGCACCCCAGTGACGGTTATCGAAAAATGAAGTGGCCCTAACAGCGTGTCTCTCTCAGGTTGCAACATGATTTTGCGTGTGTTCTATGCATACAAAAACGAAAAGTGCGCGTAAATTACGTGTCATGAGTGCTGAGGCGCTTAATGTTCTAGGTTGTAAAGGAGTGAGGATAACCAAGAAAGAACCGGTGGTCACAATATAAGAGGCCTGAATTAGGGCGGTATAATTGAAACGGATCAAGTATGTGGATACATGCAACGCAGTCACAATAGCCCACTCAACTGCTCAACACACGAGAATGGTGAAAATTGTACAATGGCAATTGGTTGTTTGTTGTATGATCCCAGACCTGAAAAAAGGCTATGAGTTTACGAAATGATGCTCAGCGTCTTTGGATTGCAAACATAGACCTAGATAAACTAAAGGGAAGCCAAATGAGGGACTATGTAAGGTGGACCAATGTAAAGCAAGAATTTGCCAAGGAATAAGAATCTCTTAACAGACAAAAATAATTGCGTTTATAGCTTGTTGACTTCAGCGACCGGTAGTCTAACCAACATGTCTGTAAATGCGCAAGCCGTCCGAAGATCTTTAATCAAACAAATAGGTCGAGTGTGAGGTCAGATTCCAGTTAATGTTGAGGCCTTAAGATGTTCGTCTATATTGGTCTTGCCTATCTCATGAGGGGGTGTTGTTTTTCGCCTCGCCGTCGGCTAATGAAGTAAGGAGTAAGTTTTCCTAAACAGTTTTCGAACGAGCAAAGATGGTAATAAAAGCTAAGTATTGGCCGAAACTTGGCGTTTAACTCAGCGCGAATTTCCAGATGACGAATGGTGAAAAGACAAGCCATTCCCCTGAAAACCTACAGAAGGTAGCGTCTCGTTATCCATGAGGCGCTGCCGTTCTCAGATTACTGACGGACCCAACAGAAAAACTCATGCTCGTGTAATTACATATCGGTAAATGCGTCGCACACAATGTGAGTAGTATGCTTCGTATGCAAATTTTCCGACCCCGATTTGACCGTGGTACATCTGGAGAGCTCATGGATTACTGTCCTAATTCATGTTTGGGTATATTGCAAATAAACAGTGGTAGATGAAGTTCTATCCGTGGATTTCATGTTGTAAAGCAAATCCAAGTTATGTTCCAAAGTTGACAAACAGTGTACAGCTGTTTCACTTTTATTGAGAAGAACTATTAGCGTGGTGAGCTCGAGGAGTGGTCATCTCCATTTCCAATTCACCTTCGGCGCTCGAGATAGCTCAGTGGTTAAGGCGCGAACTTGGTGACTGGGCAACCTGGCAATATCTCAGCCCCCATGGTCACTTCGGGTGGCGTGACAGCTAGACACCAAAAGGGTGCTACACCTGGACTATTAGGACTGCGAGTCCTAGGAAATCCGCACCCATACATTTGTCCGATTTTTGATGCTCACAAACCTAATACCCACTTCGTATTAACTCACATTAGTTTTGCCTCATTTCGGTTATAGGGACGATTAGCTCAGTAGTTGACCCATACAAAAATTGCTAAAGGCACATTTGTAAGCCACACAGTCTTAAGATCTAAGATTCAGGGTAAATGGAAGCCCTATCACACGTTAATAGTAGCTTTTATGTCTTTTCAACATATAGCGCCAACTCGATACATTCACGGAAAATTGAAGTTTGCAGAAATAACGACCATAGGTATCCTAGTGTTAGGAAGCCCAGAAATCTTTTAGATGTGTCAACCAGTTCAGTTAAGATAATTTCGTAACAAAGTCTACCACTTTCTCATCATGCCGCGTAGTGTTGACCATTGTGACAGCTGCTACACATCGATCAGTGGGACGTTGGTGGCGGTGCCACCAGAGTTGAAGTTCCGGCAAGCAACCGGGTCTCTTAAAATTTGGTATGTAGGCCCAATGACGGAAGAAGGAAAAGGCGAATGCTATCGCAAAGAAGGTTTACGTACGACGACGACAACATGAACTTCTGATACCTATGGTTACCGAATTGGAGGTACCATATAGTGGCCACGGACAATCATGGAACCTTGTTGCCCTGTGATGGACACTTGGATGTCCAAAGGCTAGAGAAGCAAACTCGAACACATGCCAGACTCGACGGAGTCGGTAGATGAGATCAACATAAGAAGCAAGAACGATTCTAACAGTTCTGTTCGCCAAGCTCTGCCCGCTATCTTACAGTCCGTACTTGGCTATACAAAGACTAGGGATGCGACTCGAACAAAACCGTGCGTCACTACACGAAGCACATACACAAATCCACACGTTACTCCACGATTATGTCCCAGCTATGTGGCTGATAGTACTCCGTAGGCGGCAGGGATTTAGGCTAGTCCTGCAAACCACTCATCCTTCTCTATGAGGAAGATGCGTAAAAGTAAAACAAATTAAGAGCACCACATTTTTGGAACACTGACAGATAATGGCTAAATGACCATCCATACACTCGCCTCGCCCCTTCAGTCATGGAAGTAGGGTCGGAAAGAATGCAATCAACTGCATGGAAGTATGCCACAGATCGACCCCGCAGTGCATTGCTAGCGCCCACAAAGCCCCAGCTGTAGTTCCCGTGTTAAAGCCAGGGTCATGGTTCTGGCA